>RWGY01000026.1:22270853-22711787 GCA_007726485.1 Eragrostis curvula
TTCGGCCAGCGATACAAATTTCCTTTAGAGCGTCCAATAGATATATTGGTTAACTAACACTAGCACTAACCTGTGCTGTTTGGAATATTGTGAAAACGGCCAGCAAGAAAACTCTTTGGGATTGGCCTCTATATGCTTTTATACTGTTCCAGCTCTATAGTTTGCATTCCCTTTTTTTTCCCTTATTGGAATGTTATTTCTATACCATTATGAAAAAAACACTTTGATGCTGATATAGCATATGCATATGGAAGCTGCACCAAGTTGTTGTTGTTCCCACGCACTTTGCCAAGTTGTAGTACAACCTAGCTCGTTTGCAACTAAACGACATCAGTGGAAGGCACGCTCCAAGTGTTTGGGTCCCGATGCCTACCTTTATTTTTCGTGCTTTTGTTTAACCATTTGCATTTAGCTTGAGTCCATGTCATATGAAAAGACAAAAAACACGAGCCACTTTGATTTGCTTCAACTTTCGGTATTAATTACAGTATCCTAATCGATGATCATTTCTACAACTGATTCTAACTGTAATTGGAGCACCAACAACCGTTGTTCTGAAGCATCAATAACCAATATATCTTTTTCGATCTTTCCAGGTGCATGTCCTGCCTAGGGAGATCATAGGTTACTCAACTTTTGGGCTATCTGCCTTGCTCCTTCGGTGGCTGCCTATTCACGTGGTGGATCGGATCATTCTCCTACTGTCACGCCTTGTGCTTGGTGACACGGCTCGACTCGGTATCCCTCGTCCAAGTGTTGGCCCAATGGAGCTTAAGAAAGTCTCTGGGAAGACGCCGGTGCTTGATGTGGGAACAATAGACAAGATTAAGTCTGGAGACATCCGGGTAACTGATAATTCTATTTGTTCAGATATCGATATAGTTATCAAAATTTCCTAATTTCCTAATTATTTTAATTTGCTGCACATTTGATAGGTGCTCCCTGGGATACAATCTTTTCAAGAGCATGGTGTGGAGTTCATCGATGGCAAAATTGTAGACTTTGATGTTGTCATCCTAGCTACAGGATACAAAAGCAATGTGCCATTTTGGTTAAAGGTATTTGCACACATTACTCATTTTGATGACACTTTCTTTTAACTCATATGTAAAAAGAACATGAAAAATAGCTACATTGTGGAGATTATTATTGATAATTTATTCTATATAGGATAATGGATTCTTCTCTGAGAAAAATGGATTTCCACGAAAACCAAATGAGTGGAAAGGACAGAATGGACTTTATGCTATTGGGTTCTCAAGGCGTGGCCTCCTAGGTGTGTCGATGGATGCTACTAAGATTGCTGATGACATTGTGCAGTGTTACCATAAGATAGACAATGGAAGACAGAAGAGCAAATGATATTTGATGGATCGATCAATGAGTGTCACCTCCCCATTCTTCGGATTCATTTTGTGCATACATGTACTAGTCTAATTTATGTTTTATGCTAACTGGTAGATATGCTAGAAACAAGATTTAGGCTAGCTTATCTATCAGCACATTGATATAGATGAATTAGGCTAGTGCATGTAGAATGTAAATAAGTAATCATATAGGTATCTATATGTTTGTTTTATTTTTGACAGTGTTCTAACTTTAGGTGGTCGACAATAGGACACAAATTCGAGAGTGTTGATTTGTTAATTCTTTTTGGCCTTGTCTTTCTAGTGAAATTGACAAGAAATGTAAGTTGTGTGCTTAGAAATTTTATACAATAGTTTTTTTTCATTGGTATCATAGCTTTTCTGCTATAAGCGTCATAAATGTGTAATTTCTTTTCATACAAGAAAGTGATGGACTACATTTGGTATGGATGCATATGATGATATCCTAGAAGCTTAAAATGGGAAATATAAAAGGAAGCTTAACTAGGGGAGAGATATCCACCATGGCCTTAGTATATAAGGAGGTGAGAATCAAGCCACGGTTGGGGGGGGGGGGGGGGGGGGGGGGGGGGGGGGACAACAACCCATGCAATGTATCTCGGGAGATTCTAAAATGTTGTATTTATGTTGGTTTCAGTTATTTTGTTAGAATGAGTAGGAGTAGTATATGTCCATTCTTCCTTGCATTACTATAAATTTTAATGAAAGATATCTACAATTATGGTTTTGTATTTCTTATGCTTATATAAAATGCATACCGTTGATATTTTCTTTGTCCAAACTTGGTTGCTATGCATTCTATGGAACACTACCACTAGCACCATCACACACAACCTGTCTGTGATGTGAATGATGAATCTAAGCTGCATGCAATCATCCAATACCATCTAAGGGAGGAGAAGCAATGCAACATGTTTTTGAAACCTATGTCATGTTTTAGTTCAGTGCGCTTGCATGTCACTGTTGTGTGCTGTCCCTTATCATGTAGATATACACACATAAATACTCCACTTGTATACTTAATATTCTACCCGAGAGCATATTCCTGAGCTTGGGCATTATGAGACTTCTGGAGCCATGATTCCACTTCATCTCCACTTTTGCATTTCCCTCCTGTGTTACTCTTTTTCTTTTTTTTTGAGATGCCTCCTGTGTTACTTTGATTCCACTTTGCAAGGGAAGCAAGCTTTGGGAAGAAGGTTTTTGTCTAGGGAGCAAGAGGTGGTGTTCTCATGCGGCACCACTTGTGATATTGGGATGCATGTTCAGCGATGTGTGTACCTAATTTCATTCACACACATCGATCAATCCATCATTGCTCAGTGATCCTACCCCTATTCATGAACTCTAACAGGAAGTGCGCCGGGTATATTTTGTGCGTTAGGCTAGTTTGAGCTTCGCAATATATGAAGTACACGGGGCGTATGATGAGTTGTTGGCTGGCTTCAGAATATATGTGACGACTTGCAGGAGCCAAAAGTGACAAGCTCCATTTAAGAGCGGAGATGCGCTACACGAGGTCAGATGAGGAGAACCGTACAAATAGGCATTCCCAGAAAGCAGGATGCATGAGGCTAAAAAGGGCCTTTCTTGGAACTTGTTTTTAGTGAAGTGATTATCTACTCTAGGTACGTACTTTTAGTCCCATCAGGTAGCCACTTGCTTGTTGTTGCTTTCGTTTTGGTTTACACCTGGAATTAATATAGTACTACTTACTGTATATGTGGCGGCAATCCAATAGGCTCGTAGACAGCAAAAATATCAGGAACTTCCATGATCGCCAAGCATCTGTTCAGACAAACGCCATTGTCACTATGGAAGGATAAAAGCAAGCTGCATATATACTATACCGTGCCTTAATTCCAAGATAGAATTGCAGCTAGCATCCAAGCGGTATCCAAGCTTGTTGTGCAGACGAGGTTAAACGTCGTGAACACTCGATTCCGAAGCGACAACGAGCGGCACGACGTACCATTGTGATCCATGGACGGGTGGAATCCGTGCATCCCCGTCGCAGGTGAAGGTAAGTCCTAAATTAAAGTTGACTGGCCATCGTTTTCGCATAGAAGTGAGTAGAGTAGTCGTTGCATCCGCGGGTTGGAATAATCTTTGATTTGTCCATAATGGTGACAATCACAGCTCCAATCGAATGATTGAGAAAAGGGAGAGAAGCGATCGATGGAGCACGGGGTTGGGACCAAGGTAGCTATTAGCTAGGTCGCGAGTGGCGGTCCCTGGCGCAACAACGCTGACACGCATGTACAGTGGCCGAGAGAGGAGGGCAAACGGAACGTGAATTCCATCGATCCCGTCGCTTGATCCATCAGCAAACAAAGAACAGCACGACCAAGGAAGGAGGGAGAATGGCCGGCTGGCCGACCTGACATATATGCATCGGCAGGCAACACCAGTGGCATCATCATGGATGGCATCGCAGCATCGGCTTGATAATTTGGGACACGTTCGCCGACGTTGATGGCCGTCCGGCATAGAGCCGTCTGGAACAGGAGGGCACGCGTCGCCGATCCGTGAGCGCGACGGCGCGAGAGCCCGTTGGCCTGGTTGCTGTCATGGCATCATGTGTGAAAATTAAAGCGGAGAGCAAATGGGACCCCAGGTGCACACACCATGCCTCCATGCGCTGCTGGCCCTTTCTCTGCCCGCTTCCATATCTGGGCAATCATCTCATACTTCTGATCTGGCCCGGGAAAACGATCTCCATTAGTAGAGCAGGCCGTGGTACTGCTTGACTGCTTCCATGCCATATCCTGACGTACGTGACCACGCTCGCTGTGGACCTCCGATCCTGGCCAGGTAGGTAGTTGATCGTGCGCGCGCGGCAGGAAAAGGCATGTGGCGCGTGCATGTCAAGCTGCAGGAGCTGCCACAGCTTTGCCGCAGGCTCAAATATACTCTCCCGGATTTCGAAATTTTCTCAACTGCACGCATGGAAGTAACCGTTTGCAGGAGTTCCTAGCTAGTAGTGTATATTTTGGCTACCGTCATTTGCATATGGGTCTAGCTCGCTCTCAGGTGACTCAAATATCGCTCATCTACTTTGCAAAGAAAATATAACTCTTCTTTTAGTCGTATCTGCAGAAGTCCAAGGTAATTTTTTTTCTAGAGAAAGTCCAAGGTAATTGGAAGAACGTGTTCCAGCGCAAGCACTTGCCCTGTGTAAAGGTGACTTTGGATAGCTTCGATGCTTGAGGGGGAAAAACACTAATTACAATGCAACATAGTACATGGTACAAAGCAAATAATATATATGAGCCTCCCTCGTGGCTTTGAGATGTATGAAGTACAATATGTGAAGTGTTTGTGCCTTGTGGAACCACCTGCACCGTTGGACCAGCAACAATCCGTGGAACCACCTGCGCCAATTATTTTGGGGTTTGCCCCATGGATTCACCTACTGCCTACTGGACAATATATTGCGCCCGTATTATGGACAGGACACCACAGTGGAGAGTAGCTAGTACGTTTGACCCATCGATCTCATCCAGGATCCAGCCCTCCACTGAACGAACCTGCTAATTGACGAGGCTGTGACGTACCATCCTTTAAGCACGGAGCTGCTAGTACAGACAACAAGGACAAGTGGTACGAATCAGCATGCCACTACAGGAGAGGAGGAAGCTTAATTGCATTGCCCTACGGTATGCACGGCGTCGATTTCTCTTTCAGCACTGCCCATCCGGATTTAGATGAGATTCCGGAAAGATTCCGATGCACGTCGCGAGAGATGAGATCCACGGTGGTCATCGAGACGATTGGCGGGCGCTCATGTCGGCCGGTACGCCGATGTGTGCGCGCTCAACTACCTGGCTGTTGGTGCCGTGCATGCCCTACGAGAAATGATGGGGTCGCGTCCAGATCCAGATGCATGCCTCCAACCTGAAATCATGAGAAAAGCTCGCGTTTTCGCGTGAAAGCTGGGGCTTTTTTCTCCTGCCATTTTTGGGCGCGCCACATGCACACACTGGCATCGCGTCAACGGATCCATCGATTCGAGTATGCTGGCGCTTGACCTGGTGCGTGCCTACGCTGGCCGCTGGGGATTGCGAGCTTCGCGGTCCAAAACGCCAGTAGATAATTCCCGAGGATTATATTCAGATCCCGCTCGAGAGAGTCGCGGCTTGATCTAACAAAATGCAGTTGCTTCATGCACGCTGCTTATACCCATCCAAAATCTCAATCTTTTTTTTTTCTTTTTCTTTTTTGAATGATGCAATTCAAAGTTCAAACTGACCGCTAAAGGGCTGGTTCCCCGAAGATAGCCCAGCCCACCTGTACTAGGCCTGCAGCCCATCCAGCTTGAAAAGGCTTTGGAGATTCTTTTGGGCCGTTATCTTGCTGCTCTCGCTTCATTTTCCAACTTTTACGTCCATCGAATATTTTCCCAGGAATAGCTTTTGATCCAGTGAAAAGGAGATTGGTCCAAAGCTAAAGAAATAAACATTTTGAATACGAATACAAGACACACTGAACTCGTAGACAATCTTCCGAACCCATGATCAGCTCAACAATTCCACCTTTCCCGTGTTCGCTCTACAACACACAAGTCTAATTTTCCTTCTTAACCCACCACTGATTTCTTTAATCTGAGGTGGCCGTGTTTGATAGTGCAACGACAATAACAGAAAGTTTCACAGCAAAAGCAGCGGATCAACTCGATCAATTAAGGTGTACCTTTCACACGCATTTTGGTGCTCCCCATTCTCCACGGACCTTGGGCCTCGAATCATCATGATTCCGTCGTGGAAACGGAATCTACAGCTAATTTGTTAGAGTAAATGGATGGATTTTGCCAGCGGTAGTGGCGCAAGATTGCTCACAAGTGGCAATCCCACATCACATATATATGCTCGCAAAAGAAGGTAATACCTTCGCTTTCCTACTTGTCCAGTAATGCGCCCAGTGAAAGTAACAGTTTTCGATCTTTCGAAAGTAACATTTTTCTTGCACAGTTTTTTTTTTTTTAGAACATGCCCATCGGCAAGCATTTCATTAAGCGGGAGGGGAAAATATTACAGGTTTGACGATTAGCGCCCAAGGTGAGCGCCAAACGTTTTAGCTCTCACCGGTTACAGTAGATTGTAATTACATGTTTACATTTGGGCGACCTGCTACCCATGACGCTATTCTACTATCCATGATGTACAATGAAGCGCGACAAATCCTTGTTTACAGACTTGATCCATGCCCGACCTTCATTCTGAATCTGTTCTACAAGCCTTCCCGCTGGTGCTGCCTGACCTCTGAATACTCTGCTATTTCTTTGACACCACAACATCCATGCTATCAGTACTACAAGAGAGTCGAACCCTTTTCTAGCCGCCTTATCGATCTTCTTCCTTACTGCCAGCCACCAATCAGTCAGAGTATCATCCCTACCTGGCATTAGCATTTGATATCCTGATGGCCTAAGTACCTTGAACCAACATTCTCTGCTGTAGGCACATCCCAGAAGCAAGTGATCAATGAACTCTACTTCCTGGTCGCACAGTGCACAATTGCCATAATTTTCCATGTTATGCCGTTGTAATCTTTCTGATGTCCAGCATCTCCGATACATTGCCAGCCAAAAGAAGAATCTGCATTTCATTGGTGCTCTGACTTTCCACAATTCTTTTCCCCCTCTCATATATTCCTGCCCATGAAAGAACGCCTCGTATGTGCTCGATGCCGAGTACTTGCCGTCGGCGGACCATTTCCAAATAAATCTGTCCTGCACATCTACCTGGAGGGGGTAGCCATAAACTAGGTCCCAAACAATGCAGCATTGGCGCATTACTTGTACAGTACGAGCTCCTTTTTCTTGCACAGTGTTGAGTTACATTAGAAAGCAACCTATGACAAGCACGGTGGTTTAGTCTTTTCCATGCAAGGATAATCGGTCTGCGAAATTGTCAATATCATTCAAACTGGGTGTGCTGCAGCTGGAATATGTTATAGCAAAATAAATGAACATTTCCCAAAATATTGGGGGATTTATCACCATCAACAGCCATGCTTATGATGTCATTTTTTTTATGAATTATGCAGCGACGATTCTACATCATATAGGGATCAGATCTCACCTCGTTCTAATGGCATGAGACTCCCCGACAGGGGCGGAGGTATGTTATGGCCAAAGGTGGCCATGGCCCCTCGGTTTGGAAATTTTCTTTAAGAATTATAATTAATATCCCCCTCCCTTTTTTTTTGCTAAGCTTCTAAACTTATTGCCCCCCCCCCCCCCCCCCCCCCCGCTTCCCCCTCTAAACTGATCCAAGCTCCGCCACTGCTCCCCGACCAATCCCAATGAATATTACTAGCCTATATAGGTACAACATTGCAAGGTTGCCGTTGTGCGCAGCTCCATCTTACAAATGGATGCACGAGAATCTGGCACGCCGTTCACGATGAATGCCCCACGTGGCAGCCGTGCCGAGGCTGCGGCTCTAGCCAGACCAATGAAAGCTTTGAGACAACGATTATTGGTCGGCGAGGGGAGCACATGGTGCTGCCTCCCTAATTACATAAGCGAGGACATGTCATTGTGTCGTCGCATCGGTCAAGCAGTAGGTTTTCAACTGACATCAGTCAAGATTTTTGTTAACAACAACAAACCTATATATACCAGTGCCACAATTCACTACAAAATGTTTCTGAATAAAGACACATGTTTAGTTGTGTGTAGGATAAGCCAAATGTCTTGATTTCAAACACATACTAGTACATAATGTAAAAAAAATCCATGAAATAAAATATAAGCCCAAAAGGTTTATCCTCATAGGCGGAGCTAGAAGAAAAACAAAGACGGTGGTTGGTTAACTAACAAATTTTAGGACCTAGCATAAATTAAATGACATCATAAAGCAAAACTGAATTTGGGGGTGTTGGGTTGCCCCCCCCCCCCCCCCCCCCCCCAATGACATCCATGTATTTCCGCTAGTACTCCTCCTTCGAGTTCGAGCAAACATGAGTTCTAGCATCGTGAATGAGAAAGTGGAGAAGAAGTTTGGCCCACACGCCATGCTTATGATGTCACATTCGTCATTTGAGGCAGGAGCCGTAGCACATGACGTCCTGAGCCACCATTTCGTTGTGGGGGAACAGAGATTATCCATTACAATCCTCATGAGGCGGTGGAGGATAATGCCCGCATCGTGAATGAGAAAGTGGAGAAGAAGTTTGGCCCACATGCGCTACACAGGGAATGACATGTTCGTCCACCTTGCTCCCACCGTTGTCTACTACAACTGGAACCAGTAATGAGGAACGTGAGCCTTGCAACCATCGCTAGGCTGTTAACACTGCCCGAGTCGACTAGATACCACCTATGTATGTGTTAGACGGGATGCTACTCTATGAGCTCTAGACAAACCACCAAACGATGGTTGTCAAGGGTGGCTCATCTTCCGCTTCTTCTCTCCCCTCTTTTCCCTACATATTTTCATGAAGCCCTAGAGTGTAGGCAGGGCTTGACCCCCCCCCCCCCCCCCCCCTCCCCCCCTCTAAAAAAACAAAACTCAAGGACATAGGGCATGCTTGGCTCTCCACCATGGCTTGCCACCCCAGGAGTATGGACGCCACAACGCGGAGGCCACTGCTTGGTTGCTTTGTCATGAACTGCCGCCACAACATGAATACTCTCTCCATCCTTAAATATACCCCCTCCATTTCAAAATATAAGCGGTTGTTGACTTTCAGACATCGCGTTTGACCGTTCGTCTTATTCGAATTTTTTGTGAAGATATAAAAACAATTACTTAATGCTTAAAGTATATCTAATGATAAAACAGATCGTAACAAAATAAATAACATTTTCGTAAATTTTTTGAATAAGACGAATGGTCAAACGCGATGTTTGAAAGTCAACAACCGCTTATTTTTTGAAACAGATGGAGTAGATATTTTTAGCATGCAAACACAAAAATAGTGAAGGTGTTAAAAGACTACATACCTTTCATTTCTACTTCAACTCATCTCTCCACTAACCCTTCCATCAACCTCATAGTTTATCTTATCTCTAGAACATCATATATTTAAGGACAAATTTTAAACTTCAAAACACCCTATAGTAAAGAATACAACAGTTTGGTTTGTATCCAACGCTGTCGTGCCTTGGCGTTTGCGCGGCGACCATCCAACGGCCGTGCGCAATCGAGCAGTTTGGACAATGATGGGAATACTTTGTTCTTCCTTTTTAATGAATGGCCGTGTTCCTGCCCATTTTAATAAATGTGCATTTCCCCAAATACTGGGTAATTTTATCATCACCATCGAGAGGCATGCTTACGATGTCATTTGTATAAATTCTGCAGCTACGGTACTATGGAGATCTCACTTTGCTGTAATGTATGTGAGATCCCCAAACACTCCCAATGAATACTACTAGCAGTCTACATATGTACAGCTTTGCAGAGGGTGCCGCTGTGAGCAGCTACAAACGGATGCAATTGCGTTGCATCAGTTGCAGTACGAACCCTGCAGATTCTGCCACAAGTTCAGTTCAGTTCTCCTCCATGACGAGCCTCTGATCGTTCCCGCTGGCCAAGAACCGCAGAGCCAGCTCGTACGCGGAGAAGATGGCGCCGTTGACGACGAACGCCCGCGCGACGGCGGTGCCGAGGCCGCGCCACAGCACGGGAAACCCTTCCTCCCGTACGCTCTTCCTGAAGCAGTCCACGACGCCGCGGTACCTCGCCGCCGCCGACGCCGACGTCTGCGCCTGCAGCCGCGACTTGACGACGTCGAGCGGGTAGCAGCACACCCAGCTGGCGACGCCGGCGAGGCCGCCGGCGACGAGCATGGTGGCGAGGCTCTCGTCCTCGTCGCGGCGGCAGCCCGGGTGGAGGCGCTCCCGGGCGTACTCGTAGCTCCAGAAGTAGACGCCGTGCGCCGGCGCGTCGCGGAGCGCGGTCACCGTCAGCCCGCGGTACAGGCCGCGGAGGCCCTCCCTTTTCAGGATGTCGCGGGCCATGTCCATTGGGCCGTGGTGGGCGCCCGGGCGCCGGAACTTGTGGCCCGCCGCTTCCAGCTGCAGCCGGATCTTCACGAGCTCGACGGGGCACAGGATGAGCGTTTGCAGCGCGCCCGTGCCGACGCCGGCGAGGGCCACGCTCGTGTAGGAGGGAGGCTCGGAGATGGATCTCTCTGAGTCGAGCGACCGTGACAGGATCGCGTACACTTGGAACACCATAGCATTCTGCAACAAACAGAGGATTCAGACATGACGACACGGCAACTGCAAGTGCGTAATACAGCACAGGGATGATGATGTGAAGTTGATCGGTAGAATCATATTCATATAGTACAAGCTACTGAAGTAATACGTCAAGTAATATTCTAGCATCACATTAACTGCACCATTTAGGATGAATAATCAAGGTGCCGTAGAATACGATGATCCAACGCGTCTATAGGATGTATAGCACTGCTCATGCATGCATGAAGTGAGACTCACTGCCCTACCGACCTTGCTGCATGACCCAAATAAAGTCCTTTTCAAATTGGGGTGTTGATCCAGGATCAGGACGACGATTTTAAAACAAGTTAGTATCAACCGCCAAATAAAAGTATGACAGTCAACAAGACTATGGATTTGCATTTTTTTTTTCTTTTCTTGCAAAGAAGTAGGTTTCAAGTTTGCCAAGTTAACCTCTCAACTCTCAAGCAAGGAAAATGTATATATATTAACAAGACTGCAAATAAATCAAGACTTCAAACTTCAGTGGCCGGTGTTAGGCATCATCGATGCTACGCAAAGCTAAGAAACAGGATGCATGTGCATCAGCGTACGTTCTTTGCACAATTGCACACCTGCACAAACGAGAGGCCACAGCATGTGAACCTCCGGAAGCAGAGTGGGCACAGAGTAAGAGCATTCCCAGCAGATTGAATAAATCTGGTTGAGTAAAAGTCAGTTTACTCAATTCCCTATACCAAGTTTTACTCAATCACCTCTCAGAGTCGCAGCAGATTGAGTAAAAATGATCCCCTAAAATTCCTAATTTCGCAGGCCCCACATGTCATACTCCTCCTCTCACTTCTCGTGCACATTCCATCAAACACCTCACCTGCGCCCTTCGCCCCCGCCACCTCGCCGCGGCGGCGAGCTTGTCCAGGCCGCCGAAGCCTTCATACCGGCCAACGCCATGGCAATGCCTGTCCCCACCACGCATGCCACCTCGCTGCTTGCTCGACGCGGAGGAAGGAGGCGGCTACGACGCACCGGTTCGCCGTCTGCGTCGCTGCGAAGGCAGCCGGGCGTGGAGGAAGAAGGAGGTTGCGCCACCACGGCCACCTGCACCTGCATGGCTTTCCTCGAGGACTTCGGCGAGACAGGGGCGCCAAAATTGGATGCCGCGCATCTGGCTGTCGCGGCGCCGGTTCGCGTCGCGCCGCGCCGAGCAGCCATGTCGCGTCGCGTCGGGCCGAGCAGCCTCGCCTCACCGCGGCCGGGCAGCCAGGGAGGGCAGCTGTGCCCGTGCCTTGGCCGCGCCCGCGTGCGCCGGAGCGGGCAGAGGAAGCGGGGCTGGGCAGCCACGCCCGCGCCTCGCGTTGGTTGCGCCCTGGCCGTATCGGGCTGCCACGCCGCGCCGCGCCGCGCGTCTTGCCGAGGGCGGCGTGAGGCTGGGGCGGGTGGAGCGGAGGCGGCCGAGGAACGTCAGAGAGGGGGCGGCGATGTGGAACGGCGGCGGGGGTTTGGTCTCCGGCGAGGCAGGGTGGCGGGCGGCGACCGGAGGCAGGCGGGCGACGACGCGGAAGGGTCGGCGGTTGGCTCCCGCGCGGCACCGGACGTTTTACTCAATGGGATAGGGGAGGGGGAGAGATTGAGTATATTTACTCAATGGAGGGGAAGATTTGCTCAATTGAGTAAAAAATTTTGGGATAGGAGATGCTTTACTTAATCTGCTGGAGAGATGAGATTGAGTAAAATGGCAGATTTTACTCAATTGGGGCTCTTTACTCAATCTGCTGGGGATGCTCTAACGGTGCATTAAAGCAGGCATGTGAGGTTGCAGCATTTCAGAAATTTACGCCCACCAAATTGCTAAAAGGGCGAACCATCACCAAAGTTGTAGGCATTCATTTTTGACATATTTTGGTGATCCATGGCTCTAAGGTGAACAAGTGGACAAGTTTTTCTTTTTTGTGTGACGAGCAGTACTCTTCAGTAGTAGTTCTTTTTTCCTAGTGCGATCATACACACGCAAAGACAGAGGAGTGGGGGGGAAAGAGTTCAAACGCGACAAGCAAGGAAAAAGAAACGTTTTGACAGTGTGTAAGGCTCTCCGCACTCATGTTCCTCTATTTGCTTCCTCTAAAAGGAATATTCTGTCCTGATCATCAAGATTCTTTCCTCTAAACCAATTTTTTCCGCACCCATCGTTCCTCTATATCTTCCTTTATCCCAACTACTTAATATTTTATTCAACCATCTCCTTTCATCTCTTCCCCTTCTTTTCTTTTTTTTATCTATTCTCTTCTCTCTCTTTTTCACGCGTCTCCTTCTGTCGCGGGCCGGCAGCGGCAGCAGGCTGGAGCGGATGCCCGCTCCATGCGCTAGATTTGACGGATCACTGCTCCTATGAAGTGTAGCGTAGCATTTAGCGGGCCGCGGTGCAGCGCTTCCGTCCGGTAAAGCGTGACCTTTAGCGGATAGCGGTGCGGACAGCCTAAGTAGTGCCGTCCTGTGATTGCCAGCTCGTCAGCAGGTCGTGCCATGGAATTGGACGTCGCATCGCACGTTTGAACAAACATTTCTTTGTCGAAAACGATCGACGAAACAAATTAACCAAGCCAAACGCAACACGCATATCCAAAGACACGCCACGAGCTCCTGCACTCCAATGGCACGACACCGTCGACACGAACACTAGGCATGATGATGATGATGATGAAAAATCAAGGTAACGCAACAGCAGCAGCAGCTTAGCTGACCTGGAAGGCAACGGAGGCGAGCGGCGCGCTCATGCCGCGGTAGAGCGCGGCGGGGCCCTCGGCGCGGAGGATGCCGCGGAGCGTGGCGGCGGCGGAGGCGGGGGCGCGGCGCGCGGCGGTGATCCCGGGGCTGACGTGCGGCGGCGGCGGCTGCTGCAGCCGGATGCGGAGCGTGTCCAGCGGGTGCCCCGCCAGCACGCCGGCCATGCCGCCGACGCCGCCGGCCAAGAACTCCCGCCCGCCGCTGCTCGCCAGGAACTCCGGCCAGAACTCCATCGCGCCGCCGGCAACGACCATCCAAGAACGCACCGGAGCGAGATCGCCCACCCAGGCAGGCACCAACCGGTCGGTTGAGCAGGGACGGCGTTTGTTCGCCCGTGAATTAACCGATCGAGAAAGACACGGCTTTTGAAAGAGACGCGGTAGCCGAATCCGCGGAAGCGAAGCGCGGCGTGCGTACGGCGGCGCGGCACGGCTAGCGATTTGCGGGCGGGTGATTCGGAGGAAGGGGGAAGCTGGCTGATGAATGGGAGACGGCGCCGGGAAGAAGGGACGGGGGAGGGACGGTACTTGTAGGCACGGGTTGGCGCGAAGGAAACGGCCGAGCGCTCCTTTCCCGATAGCGCCTTGCGTATGTAAGGGAGGGGGCGCGTCTGCCAGCCTGCGTACTATGTGTCCGCACGCGATTGGCGAACGTTTTGGCCACAATTTATTGCATTTACCAAAACGTACCCAGATCTCAGTACTGAAAGAATGCCACGAATTGTCCAGGTTTGGTTAAGGATAAATTGAGCGCAACCGGATACGCTGCACACACCCCATCATCTGCTCTGCCTGGATAGATGATGATATATAGCAACAGACGATCGCGGAATTGCGTCCGGACTCCGACCATGCGAAAGATTCACTGCTGATACTGTGGCTCCAGAGGAAATCATCCCCGCGCGAACTCGAACAGTACAGCGTGTGGTGGCGGTCGCCATGCATGCAGGAGCCAACAAGTCGTTTTGTTGGATCGCGCGCACACGTAGCTGGGAACGGGACGCACCTTGCTTGCCCAGCCATGCGCTTAGATCCAGTTCGCCGGCGCACAACACAAGCATCGTAATGGATACTGTACTTGCTACTGCTCCTACCTGTGATGCTTGCTTGCCCATCTTCAACGATGAAACAATCATGTGTAGTTCGAGTAGGTTTCGTAAGCAACTTGGCATTGGCGTGAAAGGGACCGAAACGTGGGTGTTGCCCGCGACTCCCACGAGGCATGTATGTGCCCGCTAGTATTTACCTAGCTAGCTAGTAGCTGATCGATGCGCGCTAGTATTTACCTAGCTAGCTAGTAGCTGATCGATGCGGACGCGCACGTAAACTTCCTTCCTCTGGCTCTTCGCGTACGTTTGATTTTGGATCATCAGTCATGCGCGGCATACGTCGCTCGTTCACGTTCTGTGACGGCGTGGTTTCGTCCAGCCGGGTGCGCTGTTCCTGTTCCTCGAGGAGCGCCGGCGCCGGTGCGTCTGCGCGTGTACAGGATCGATCAACAAAGTACTCGCAACTGGGAGTCGATCCAGCTGGTGCTGGCAGTCCTAGCTAAACACAGTCGAAATCAAACATCCAAGACCCAGATAAATCGAAGCCCACGTCGCTTTTTTTAATAGAAAAGGGAATATATTGAAAGATACATGTAGCTGTTCCTTATTACAAAGTTCCACACAAGCCAAATGACCATGGTATTAGGAAAACAAAAGTTTGATCCATCAATCGAACACTTGAGAGAGATAAAAAAAAGTCTATAAAGAAAATCTATTGGTGAACCGTCACCCATTATTCGCGAAGATCTCTATGGCTGCAGTTTCCATCACACTACATGTCATCTTCAACGTAGGACGATTCTCCTCCTTCTGCAATAGGGACCAGAACCGAGTCCAGTACGACCCTCTAAATATTACCTGCATGTATGAAGGTATACGTTTTTTGTCAAATACAACATCATTTCGACACAGCCATATAGCCCACGTCGCTATATAACGCTTTAAATAATCAAGAAAAACAGCAACGCCATTCTATCCTTTTTTTTTTGAGAAATTACACAGTACAACTCAGACACTCACAACGCACGCACACTCACCCCTATGAATGCACATACGCAAACCCTACCCCTATGAGCATCTTCGAAGACTGAGCCGGCAAATTCTCCAGATTCCCGAAGTCACCACTGGCGCCTCGCTGTCGACGGCCACGTCGCCTACCGCTGAAAGCACAAATGCCGTTAAATCCTAGAAAATTCGCTCCCACCGGGAGTCGAACCCAGGACCTCAATGGTGCTACTCGGATGCCTTAACCACTAGGCCAAGACCCCTTTCACAACGCCATCCTATCCTTCATCACATGCAACTCTCCACGTGTTCGGCGTGCATGGAAATGGAGTCGTGGAAGGGATTCGTTTATTATTATTTTTTTCCCGGGAATCGACCAAGAGGAGAGTCCTGGCTACTGTGGCTGGAGGTTGCTTGCTACAACCGGCGTTCCAGCAGCACCCGCGACAAGTAGCAATCAACCAGTTACAAAGTGATGTAACCGCGCACCTAGCTAGCTAGCGTCACTCGGTTAATGCTCGCAACCTTGGGAACAGACGGGAGCAGAATCGAAGATTGAAAAGGCAAATCAAACGTGCGACGCGTGCTTCTATCAGCTGGACTCTGCTTCTTATAATTACTGTATATTAAGCGGCGTCATATATACATTTTATTCTTGCGAACTGAGCAATATCATATATACGTGAATCCCAAAAAAAATATCATATATACGTGCATGTGCGCGGAAATCTTTTGCGTGTACATTCATGCGGATTCAATGTGACCATATACCAGGCCGGCCGGCTGCCTGCTGTAGAGTTGATGCCGATTGACGCAGCCCGCGTTCGGGAAACATCGGCTTGGGAGACGTCGCGCGAGGTGGCCGGTTTCTGCTCACGACGCTGACGTGACGTAAACTTGTTCCGGCTCTTCGCGTACGTTTGATTTTGGATCATCTGTCTGTCATGCGCGCGCGCGCGGGGAAGACGTCGCTCGCTCACGTTCTGTGACGGCGCGGTTTCGATCGCCCGGCCGGGTGTGCTGTTCCTCTTCCGCGAGAAGCGCCGGCGCCGGTGCGTCGGATGTGCATGAACAAAATGTACCCGCAACTGGGAGTCTGGCTCCTAAACAATCGAAACCAAAGGTTCAAAGTCCCAGATAATTAATCGAAGCCACGTCGTTATAGGGCCCTAAATACTCCCTCCTGTAATCAAGAAAAACCGCAACGCGCGCGATCGTATCCTTCGTCACCGATAAGTCTCCACGCGTCGGCGTGCATGGAAGTTTTTTTTTATAGGGCGTGCATGGAAGTTAATGGAGTCATGGAAGGGATTCGGTTTACATTTTAAAAGATGGTGAGATGACATGCTAGGCCTAAGGCAACATTAGAATACCGCCTTCCGAGTGCAAGCCATCATATACATCACCTAGAAGGAGAGATGCAGGCGGGTGTTTGACAACAAAGCTTTGTCGGCCAATCAGCTAGTCACAGACTCACACTCATCCAACAGGACCTACAAGCTTGGCACACGACGCAGCACATTTGAGAGTAATCAACTTAGGCCATCCGTATGTACATAAACACTTGTTGTTCTTTTTAATGAAAGGCAGATTACGCTCAATTCTTTTTTTTTTTCCAGGGAGTCCTGGTGGGTTGGCCACTGGAACTGGCTAAGGTTGCTACAACTGCCTTTCCAGCACCCGCGACACCTAGCTAGGTAGCTAACTACTACTCTCTCTGTTCCTGTTTATTTGTCTTTCTAGTGTTTGATTTTTGTCCCACAAAGGTTGTCGTCTTGCACTCGGCTTGAGAGAAGCAATGTACTGGCCAACACCTCGTGGTTTTGTGTGGATTAAAAAAAAACTGATGCAGCTCATCCTCTCTCCTCCGCACAACACTGGTGCCCCCAATAGAAAATGCCGCATCTCATCCTCTTGCGCGTACAAGGGCAGGACGGGTTCTTTCTCTACGGGACTGCAGACGGGTCCACCATAGTACTTTGACGTACAAGGGCAGCAATGTCTTTTGCTTGATACATAACTATATTCTGATAGCACAAAGTCGAAGGCTCCCCACACTTGTTTGGCTGAGGTGGTCGCTTATCGTGCTGGCACGTCGCGTCTTCTCTCTCCCCGGTCTTCTGTACGTCGGTGGCTGCAAATGGGCCGTGGGTCGCGAGCATGGGTTGTACCTGTCGCCAATGAAATGACTGGCCCGTGCCCGGTCCTGGTTTTGCTACCATGCCATTCGTCGGCCTCAAAGACGGCGGCAACAGGCCAGCCGATGTCGCCATTGTCCAAATTTGCCGGCAGAAACAGGTCCATGCGCACATGCACAGGCATGTCCGAGCGGCCAGGCACCAGCTTTGCGCATCGGAATGGATCGACTCTGCAAGTCCGGCTGGAGCGGTCACCTCAGGCATCGGGTGGGATCCCGCTGGCCGCTGCCCTGGGCGACAATCATGCACGCCCAAACAATACCCAGAACAATGGAGGTGGGGATCAAGTGGTTGGAGTCCACCGGCTTGTGGATGGAGAGAGAGAGAGAGAGAGAGAGAGAGAGAGAGAGAGAGAGAGAGAGAGAGAGAGAGAGAGAGGCGTGTTGACCTGCCCTCGCTCGGCATTGTTCTTAAAGAAACAAGGGAGATGGAGAGCAGGGCATAGAGGGCTGGACGATTTTGGGAGGAAGACGACGCTTTGTAGACGAGAGAGATAGAGTAGCAGCGGCAGTGGAGAAAAGGCTTGCACTGCCACACGGCCGGGGCTGAGGAAAACATGGCGACGGGTCATGGCCGCGTGGCCTGAGCAAACACTGCCACATGCCGGCCGCTTTGAGAGAGATAACGAAGACAAAAGATAGAAAAAAAGAGATAAAAATTATTAGAGGCTGCAGCGTGGAGTAAAAATTCAGGGTGCGCGGCGGAGCGCGCGGTCTCATCCTAGTTGGGTTCGTGGGTGCATGGCTAAAACGACAGATAAATGAGGACGGAGGGAGTACAAGTTAGTACTAGCTAGCGATGTAACCACACTTAGCTAGCTACCTAACGTCAGTCGATAGTCTGTAAATGGTCACTGTACAAGGGCCTCAACAACATCAAACCAAACCTGGCCATCCGATCTTTTGCACCCCTGGCGTTCGAACGTCGGCGCGGCACGTAGCAATCAAGCCCCACAGCCATAGCAAGCGTCCCTGCTGCACATAGTCCTCACAACACGATCAGTGATCCGAAGGGAGTTGTGTGCTACTCCCTCCGTTTCCTATTAGTGTCGCTTTAGCCCCATGCAATTTTACCGATTTAAGTGTCGCTCTCGATTTACGATGTTGTTTTGTCTCTGCACACGGTAAAACCTGGCAGCTACTGCTCACCCACTATGACATCCCGGCCCAAGGCTTAATAGGATTGATAGAATACTTATATCAACAAGTTGCAACTTCTTTTCCGGAAGCTCATCTCGAAAGAACTCCGAAATTAAGCGTGCTTGGCCCGGAGCAATTTGGAGATGGGTGACCGACCGGGAAGTCGTTCCCGGGTGCGCACAAGTGAAGACAAAGTGCGCAGAAAAGACATATGTTGGTCTGTGAGGATAGTCTTGATTCCTAGAGAGCTGTCAGGCGTACGGACCCGGCCTCGAGGAAGCGGGACGCTACAAGTGGTATCAGAGCCGACCCTCGCGGTTTCACGTTCGCGTGTGGGCGCAGTTGCGCAGGCATGATGCGCATGGCTGGTGTGGGCCTAGAGTGGTCACACAGCATGGCACATGCGCTGGCATTGGACGCACGGACGTGGTCAAGAGGGGACGTTCCTGGATTGGGGTTGACCAACGAGGACGTCGGTCTCCTAAGGGGGTGAGTATGTGACATCCCGGCACAAGGCTTAATAGGATTGATAGAATACTCATATCAACAAGTTGCAATTTCTTTTCTGGAAACTCATCTCGAAAGAACTCCGGGGTTAAGCGTGCTTGGCCCGGAGCAATTTGGAGATAGGTGACCGACCGGGAAGTCGTTTCCGGATGCACACAAGTGAGGACAAAGTGCGCAGAAAAAACATGTGTTGATCTGTGAGGATAGTCTTGATTTCTAGAGAGCTGTTAGGCGTGGGGGCCCGGCCTCGAGGAGGCGGGACGCTACACCCACTCCCTTTATGCAGGCCCCACTCGCTGCTGCACCAATGAAATGCTTGCACGATGCTCACGTATTTTTGGTTCTGGCTCCGACCTGTTTTGTACCTACGCACTGAAGACTGTTTCTGTCCAGAGTCATGCTGCTTTGGTTTTGACGCTTTTGCTAGAACCACACAAAATAAGAAACAGAGGGAGTAGCTAGCACGAGATGGACCCCGAGTTATAAACAGCTTCACATATGGGTGCGTTCGGCGCACGCCCCTCTAAAATTTAGAGGGGTCTAAACTAAAAGAATTTAGTACTAATAAAATCTACTGACAAAACCTTTTTACAGATGGGTACATGTTTACGAGACGAATCTAATGAGTCTAATTAAGCTATGTTTTGCTACAGTGATGCTACAGTAATGCTGCAATACCATCGTCTAATCACGGCTTAACTACCCTCATTAGATTTGTCTCGCGAATTAAAAGGGGGTTCTGTAGTTAGTTTTGTAATTAAACTTTATTTAAAATAAGATTTTTTTAGTTTAGACCCTCTAAATTTTGGAGGGACATGCGCCGAAGGCACCCATACTCGATCATGTGTGTTCATGCGAATTCGACGTGACTACCCACTACCCAGCCTGCTGCCTGCATCAGCTGTGGATGCCGATTGACTTGACGCAATCGGCATTCTGGAACCATCGGTTCCGGAGACGATGTGGTGACGGCCGGTTTCTGTTGACGACGTTGGATGTGCACAGCCAAAAAAGAATGCACCGGCAGCTAACTGTTGCACAGATTGACCCACATCAATTCGAAATTGTTTCTTGGATGAGAAATGTTTGTAATTTGACAACCCAAAGCACAAAACACACGGATAAGTGCAAATTTTGTCCATTCGATTTCGCAAACAAAGTCCACGCGTTTCTCAAAACAAAAAACACGAAGTCCACGGCTCACACGATCCCGCGATTCCCGCCGCCCCCCGCTCCATCATCCTCATCCGATCCTCTCGTCGTCGACCCCACCCACCAGTCTAATAGGGTAAAAGGCCAGTCCAAAATAAGCCGACGAAACCGTCCGCGTCCACCAGGAACGGTCAATGGCAGATGGGTCCCCCATTTCTCAATGACCCCACGTGCCAGTGGTTGGGATATTCCAGGCGGGCCCACCACGCCCTCGCCGGCCGTTCCCTTCTCCGCGTGGCCGCGGCGTGGCTACTCCTCGGCTTCCCCCTTCGCGGCGGAAAAAAGAAAATCGTGGAATTGATCCCCAATCGAAAACCCCACCTCCTCCTCGAGAGCCGCCAAGCCAACACGGAGAGCCGAAAGGGAAACAGCCACGGCCGTCGGCGCGATGAAACCGTCCAAGAAGAAGGCCAAGAAGAAGAAGAAGCCCGAGCCGGCGCCGGCGCCGGCGACCCCGGCCCCTCCGGCCGCTGCGGCGGATTCGTCGGCCGAGCCCTGCTCCCCGTCCGAAACCCTAACCCTAGCTGCGGCGGATGCTGCTGCAGCTGCAGCTGCCGCGTCGGAGACGGAGTCGAGCGGCAGCAGCGGCGAGGCGTCTACGACGTCGGCCTACATGGCCAGCTCGTCGGGGAAGGCCTCCACCTCCTCCTTCTCCTTCTTCTCGTCGTCCGCCTCCACGGCGTCCTCCTCGGCCGCGGGGGACGAGCGCCGCGACCTCGCCTGGCTGCTCGACGCCTTCGGCAGCGCCACCATCGACCAGGTCGACTCCGCCTACCGCGAGGCCGGCGGCGACGTCTTCGTGGCCGCCGGCATCCTCAGCTCCACGCAGCCTGCGCAGCCGACGCCGCAGCCTCCTCCCCCGCCGGATCTCTCCCCGCGCGACGGATCTGCCGGGAGGAAGGCCAGCCGGAGGCCAAAGAAGGTTGTTTGCGCAGCCAGTGGCATGGTCGCCGACGTGATTGGCAAGGGCTACACGAGGCGGGCCCCTTCTCCTGTGAGCGTGACCAACGAGTGGAAGGGCAGGGGTGGGTTAAGTGCCAGCAACGAGTGGAAGGGGGGTGGTGGGGAGGGAGATGGCGGAGGATCTGGTGACGGCAAGTACAATGTCGAAGAGGCCGAGCAGTTCCTGTGCTCCATGCTTGGGGATAACTCGGAGCTTGGCATGGGAGTTGTCAGAGACGTGCTAGGTGAGCCTTTCACCCAACTGCTGCTCTAGTTTTCCATTCAGAGTGTAGTACTTTGATCATTTCGTGCCATTGTCAAAATCCCCTATCCCGTAGGAAAATAGAGCCGAGAGGGGCCAAAAAAACACATTTTTATGCATCTTTTGTGCTTGTTTAGTTATCGGATCCATCAAAAGATAGTTTTTTATGCATCTTTTCCCTTGCTTAGGCATCAGATCAGTTAGCAGCGAATAAAAAATATGAACACGAAGCCATCAATCAATGTCGCTCTTGTGGAGGCTATGCTGATTGATTGTCTATTTAACATGAGATAAAGACCTTTTTGTAGCTTCTGATAGGAAAGTAACAAAGGATGATAAACCCACGCAAGTGGTTGATCTGTTAGTATTTTTGCAGCGTTGCATGATTTTCCATGACCGGTTGAAATTAAAGAATAACACGATGCCTACTCTCCTCCCTCCTGATGTGGCAAGTTGATTTGATATACCACTTCCAGTGCCAACTTATTCAAGAACAAGTGGATTTGGGCGAGGCCCCTTCTTGTCGAGGTCATTTCAGAGGATTGGCTTTTCAGTTGATCATGTGCAAGGACGCGGGCGCCTCAGAGAATAGAGCAAGGCCAAGGTCCATGTGTACCCAGTTAAGTGGATTGCTGGCTTGCTGCTAAGGGTGCATATATTTCGGCATATTTGCTGAGCTTGCATTTATCGATTCGAAGGAGGTTGTCGTTTTTAGTGGTTTTGTCGTGTTACATGCCTATGGACTCTGGGCACTACAAAACTGACAAGATTAATTTTTCTCTTTATAGGCATTGTTAAAATAGGTTCCATTCTAGCTGCATTTGTTGCTTGTGCATAGCTTCTGATAGTACAAATTCTACTACGAGCGTGTTGATTGGATGAAATTCAGTGAATCTATCCACTCAATAGAACTTTCTTTGTCCTTTTTGAAATGAACTCTAGTTTGTCGAATTTGTTTCTTCATATTCCGTTGTTGGAATGAAATTCTTATGTTGATAATCTTAATCTGTTCCATTTTGCAGATCAGTCGGGGCATGACGTTGAGAAGGTAATAATTTGTTTTACCCAGTGTATTTCTCAGTTACTTGCGACCTAGGTTCACATTCTTTTAATTCTGATGCAATCCCGCTCAGTGGATGAGGAACAATGTCCTGGCCTTTTTCCGCGGAGAATATGATGTACAAAACATTAACACAAGTGTGCCTTCGGATTCTTGATGTTCTAACTAAATCTCATTCACATGAGTTTCGAAAAATAATATTGGAAATTTATAAAGGCAACCATATTATTCTAGAAATGTCTGTATATGTGGTTGTAGTGTATTAGTGGGCACTATTCAAGACATTCTCACACTTAACCTGATTCTGCTAAATTCGTATTTCCACTGTTATGAATTGGGTTAATTAGATATATGCCATTGTAAATTTTATAGTTTGGAAATCTGCCATTGAACTTTCGTTAATTGGGTGAGTGCCATTAAACTTTTACTTGAGTTGGAAATATGCCACTATCTATGTTTTTGTACGTTTTAGGCCCACTATCAGACCTTCGTATTTTCGTATATCCGGTTTTGTCCCTGACTCAAGCCTTCATCGACCGGAGTCGGCTCCGAGTCCCACCGCCATCGCCTGCTCCTCGCCGAGCCCCCCCCCCCCCCGGATTGCTTCCTTGCAGCTGCTGCTCGCGTTGAGATCGAGCAGACGCAGGTAGTAGACACCGCGACTCCTGCCGAAGGCTCCGCGCCAGCTTTGCGAGCTCTACTGTCTTCGTCTCTTTCACGCACACGCAACCCAGCCAAGCTTGCACATGCTTGCTGCTGGTACCCAGAGCCTTCAATCGCGAGGAGATGGAATTCGTGTGGATGCGAGAGAGGGAGCATGCTAAAATAGATGCCAATTACCATGACTTTTCCTCCCAATTTCAGTTTTCCCCTTTCCTAACCCTAGCAGTAAATAATGAAATTTGCAACATAGATCATGATCTAGAACAAATTGATCGCACAATTGCCTTCTACACCTTCCAGCGAATTCATTTTGGTTTTCATCAAGTCCTGCCGAGCATCCCCATCGACGGTCGATCTCCTTCAAGAAGTCGTTTAGTGGCCGGTGAGGAAGAACAGAGCAGGGAAGGAGTGTTGAGTTGTTGACTGGAGCTGCCCCACCACCACGACCTGTGTCGACTGCCGCCGCTGAAGCCAAGGTGCAAGGGACAGGCGCCCTCCATGGCCGCGGCGGCAAGCTGGGCCAGCTCCTTGCCGGCCTTGCGCTGCGACCTGAGCGCGGAGGTGAGGCGCGCGCCGTCGCGGATGGCGGCCAGGGCCTCTGCAACGTCCTCCTTGGGCTCAACGACAGCCTCCTGAAAGCTGCCTTGCGCGTCGGCAAGGCGGAGGAAGGCCGAACCTGCTCGACTGGAACATGGTGGTGAAGTAGAACAGAGCCAGGGGTAATTCGGACCATGCGAAAATACCTAGTGCTGCAGGTGGCCCCAAGTCGTTCAAATACGTATATAATGGCATATTTCAAACCAGAGTAAAGTTATAATGGCATCCATCCGATAAGAGAAAGTTGAATGGCAAATTTCCAATCCATAAAATTTACAATGGCACATATCTAAATAACCCTTATGAATTCGATGGGAATGTTTTATGGATGTGTTTTAAGTATTTTCTATACTCAATTTTAGTATTGTCAATTTGTGACACTTTCTAAAAAAACTTCATATAATCTACTATCAATCTGGTACAAGTCAATGTTTACATAACCATTGATTTTATAGCACCAGAATATGCAACACATTGTTTTCTTGACTCAATAAATCGGACTATATTTATCTGCTTTCAATGAACCATCGTCATCATCATCAAATTCATTTGGATGTTAGTCAGCCAAAGTGATTTTATCTTTGGTATTCACACAAAGTTTCCACCGTTAAAAGACAAAGAAGTTTGTGGATATTGGAAAGATCGTTCTTCTTGGAACATTGACTGGCCTTTATTTATTTATTTATTTATTGTTAGCCTTCTTTGGAGTGATCAATACAGTTTCTGTGGGAACATTGACTGGCCTTTTTTTTTTGTAGCCTTCTTTTGAGTGCTTGACTAGTTTCTGTTGGAACATTAACTGGACTTTCTTTTTTTCTTTTGATTGATGATATAGTTTCTGTGGGAAATATTTCCTGTGTTCTTTGGAATAGTGAAACAAATCATCGTTCTTAATGAATACTAAGAGTATCCAAAGACCTTTGTAGAATAAACTATTAATCTGGCTATTGCAGTGAGATTGTGGTAACATTCCTAACAGTTTGTGTTTTCTGCATTCCCTTTTTCTGTTGGTGCAGTTGTGGACTTTTGGTATTGTACTAATCTGATAATTTCAGGCTTTGGATGCACTGCTGGATATCTCTGGTGTGTCTACAAGTGAAGATAAAGGAACGCGTTATACAAATGGCTCACATGTTGAAAGAAAGGCTACCCACTGTCCAAATGTCTTCCCAGGAAACGGGGTATCCATGGGCAACTTTGCTGCAGACAATAAACAAAGTCTATTCCAGGTATTTTACCAAAGTTGTGATTTATGTTTTATTTGGTGATTGCAAGACATTCACGTAATATTGTAGCTACAATGAATTTTAAACCTGATCTGAGTGCTGTACATGCTAGTATCATTTGAACTTAGACCAAACATTGTTTTCTGAGAAAAAAAAATGGTATCATGGATTAATTGCATCCTCTGTTCCCAAATAGGTGTAAACAGTACTTGCAATTGTGAGATAAGCATTTCTCATATCGTATTTTCCAGGACTGTTACTAGTGTCATAATTTATGTAATAAATAATTGTCAACATGCATTTGTTACAACTTAAAACCTTAGCTAATAAGTAATTAGTTACGTGTTGAGTATTTTCCCTTTTGAAGCAACTCATTCTCAATAACTTTTGGTGCCATTTTAAGTTACATCTTTTTGAAAAAAAACTATTTCAATGATGGTTGACATCAACTATCTTGGGGGAAAGGTGTCAATCTTTCTAGTATTATTCATTGACGATGTGTGAATATTTCTCACTGAATTTTCCGTGAAGTGGCATACCATTGCATTGAATATGCTATTTACTACTGAATTACATTTTATGTGCTGGTCCATTAAATATATCTTCAAACCCCTGTTTCTGCTTGCAACCACTGAATTGCAAAACTTCTGATCTGGAATCCTGTTAAACTACTATAACCTGTTACTGCAATTTTATTCAGTTGGCCGATCAAATATCCAGCATGACACTCCAGTCTGAAGTAGAGCATGATTTCCTGTGGGGTGAGCCTCAGACTAGGTGAGCTAACCCGGCCCATTCCATCTGACCTTATACTTTTCTCCAAGTGTTTAGGAACATTCTTTACCTGACTTTGGCATGTGTCGTGTCCGGATAAAATGGAGTGAGGGAAACTTCGTTGGATATTGTTGTGTGTGTGCACTTCTTTTTACATCCATGGTCTTTGGTTCAATAGCTATGCGCAGGCAGTCTTGGGGGCACCGCGCTTGGCAACATTGCCTTCAAGACCGACTGCATCAAAGGCCAATCCACAGCAGGTCTTGGAGTCACTGTTTAAAATACCAGGAATACGTACACATGAGCCAAGTTCCATGGACTGGAAGAAGGTAGTAAAGAAGGTTCAATCGTTCAATTCTCCCATCGAATCGAACAATCAAGAAAGGCCTAAAAATGGTATGCGTTATTTTAATTGACCTTGACTGTGTATATTGTTAACTTTGATAATTGGTTGTTATATTCCCATTAGACATGTTTCCATTATGACTGTTAGGATGCACAGGGATTTGACTCAATCCCTTGGATTGGTGAGCAAATTTATACCTTTGGAGATTGGGTCTAATCCCTTCCCATCCAAATAAACACCTTAGCTTAACGAATGGATTTCCAACATGTCTTAAATTTGTGTGCTTCACTTGTTTTCTTTTTAACAATGAGATAAGTAACCCCACTTTTAGCATGCGTTGAAATTACTTTGGGTGGATTTCTTTGCAATTTCATAAAACCATTTTGTTCACCAGTTAGACCTGATACTCCTTAAAAATGATACTACTGTTTTCGTTTGAAGGGGATGGCTATCGTGAGTTCCGTGGTGTTGCTGCAAGACATTATGATACAATGAAACAATACTATCAGAAAGTATGATCTTCCTTTTGTTTTGTCACTGTTTTGCGCAAGATACTTTGATTGTACATGTCTTGTTAGTTCCTTCTGGTATTTCTTATTGTCTATCTTCATTTCTTCTCATACAGGCTGCCCTGGCATATTCCAAGGGAGACAAATCATATGCTTCTTACCTTGCAGAGGAGGTTAGATAACTGTGACGCTAAAAATTTAAAACCAAGAGTAATAATTCAAGAAAAGGCAGAATCTATTGTTTGTTAGTTCCTTCTAAATTTTATATGACAAAAAATGGTAGCTTGGATGTATTCACCCAGCTATGTAGCCTATTACTTACTGATCCCAGTAAGCATCCCCCCTGTTTAGTAGAACACAAGTCCCAGCTATGTTTATTTAGGTGCCTGTGCATGTGTCACGTGTTAGTTGGAATAGATCGCTACTGCTGCTTTACCATGAAAAGTCCAATAATTTTCTTTGTTTTAGGGTAAACATTATCGTGAATTGGCTCGCCTAGAAGATGAGAAGGCCAGCAGAGAGATATTTGAAGCCAGGTAATTGCATCTTTCTTCCTTTCATTTTTCTAATTTTCTTCTGAGAATTTATCTTCTGTTTGCAGGAATAAGCACATTACAAATACAGTAACTATTGACTTGCATGGCCAACATGTCAAACAAGCTATGAAACTTCTCAAGGTTCACATGATGATTTGTATTTGCATGCCATGTGAGTGTTCAGATGCAATTGGATACAGTTATTGCTACCACTGTCTTTATCTGATGCTAGTCAGATACATTGACGTTGATCTAATGCTCTCTTGTGCCTTTTTCTCTACAATTTTTTAAACAGCTGTTCTTCTGAGAGTAATCACCGGTTGTGGTTCGGATGGTACCGGGAAGGGCAAAATAAAGCGCTCGGTAAGTACTTGTTCGTAATTCCTCTTGCTATGATTGCCACTTCTTCATGTAAGGTTTATTTTATGTTGGTTTCTACTGTTATTCCAATCTTGCAAATGAAAGAACTCGACCATAATCCTGTTTTTGAGGGCATGTTCTGTTGATTGGTTGAATTTACTATGCTTGATTTATATAGGTTGAATTTCTTTATCAGATCTTCAGTTCATTGCCAGTGGCCACAAGAGGGGCATACTACACATTCTTAACTATTATAGCCTCATTTCTTGCCCAAGTTTTGTACTGGTGTGATCTATATCTTCATAAAACTAAAATTGTGATGTATCCATTTACAAAAAAATCACGTGGTAAAATGTGTCTTGTAACCAGAGTAGTTGTCAGTGTTTGCATTGTTCTTGTTGTATATATTTGGTATCGTTGATTTTACTGCTTACATGTAGATAATTCTCTTAAATTCTGTTGCTGACTGTACCTGAACTTTTCAGCTTACCGACCCAGCATGGCAAAATCTTTGTTTTTTCATAAAATATATGACTTTCATAGGTTATAGAGCTGGTGGAGAAGGAACATATTGAGTGGCATGAAGAGAATTCTGGAACCATTGTACTGCGCCTTGGTGGGCCAAGAGAGTATGGTTTTCTTGAGCATGATAGTGACACTGACTAAGTTATACCTTGGGGGTGTCCCTTTTGAGGAGACTTAGAATAGATTAACATCTGTTCTAATTTATGTATCTCCTGTATCTATCTGTATTTACATGTGTTGTGATTATGGATAGGTGACCTAGGTTCTGATGTAGACTCTAGTTCTGACACAGATGTGCAGTAATAGCGTCAGAAAGTAAGATTCTGTAATGTTATGATCATCCCAGACTTCTAGCATTGTAGTGTATGTTTGAACACCTGTCGAAACGTTATGATGTACTTCTGCGCGCAGTGCAAGACAGTAACAGCAAGAAGTGCATCATTTATTTATTCTGATGTTTATTTTTGTTTATCTTGCTCGAAATGGATCTGAATTGTACAGAGCTGAGTAAGCTTCAAGTTTGAGAAGCTTGCTTGAACGTTGATGCTTAATGTTATAGAGCTGATGTAGTCTTTTGTGTAAGATGTTTAGTTGAGAGCATCATATTCCGGGTAGCAAGTGGGAAGCAGGGCGAGCAACCATGGTTGGAATTTTGGAAACGTTCCGACTGGATCGATTTGGAAGATGAGACAACTGAGCAAATAAATGTTGGTAACTGCGAAACAGATAAATATTATGCAACGAAGTGAGAACACTTGCGTAATATTATGTAAAAGTGGCGCGTGTTGCAACTACTTAGTCCCATCGAAACATACAAAAGAAGAGCGTTTCAGTTTTGAATTAAACGTAAATTGATTCGCAAAAAAAGAATTAAACGTAAATTGGCATGAGCAGCATTAGCCTGGATCTAAGATCCCAGATTCTTTACTTCGCTGCGGCCGATTATAAGAAAGTTTTTTTTCTTTGAGGGCAACTGATTATAAGGAAGTTAAGCAGGTTGGGGAAAATTTCAGTGTAAATGAAAATTAAGTGCAATGGTGCAAACATGCAATTTTATCCGTCTGATCATGATCTAAGGGCTCTTATTCCTTCCATAATTCCACCTGTGGTCTTTTGGAAACACCTTCCCGATTGTCTATCTTTATTTTGGAAATATTTGGAAAGAACAAGAGTTTTTAGATCACGATCAAACAAATGAAATTGCATGTCTGCATCATTGCACTCAATTTCTATTTACACTGAAATTTTCCCCAAGCAGGTTGGAATCCTGTAACTCTTTTTTTTTTAGAGACCATTTGGAATCCTATTTGTAACGCGCGGTATTTTTAGCCACGAAATTTGTCATGATTTTTGTGAGTTCTTAGGATTCCACAAATTTCGCCAAGCTCCTCCAGCGTAGTGAATATTTTTCTCACACCGCGGCGCACACATATTTTTGTAAGTCTGTGTACATCTGTAACGTGCGTTTTTTTTGTCAATCTATCCTAAAACAAACTATCATATTAACCGGAACAATCGGTTACATCAACAAGAACAATTCATGAAATCAGTTGGAACAAATCATCATATCAACTGGAACAATCAATTACAGCAGCTAAAACAATCTATCACATTAGCTAGAACAATCGATTACAACAGCTAGAACACTCGATCACATTACTTAAAGTTGTTCAGAGAGGCGTTAGGCGCTAGGCGGGCGGTGAACCACCGCCTAGCGCCTAAGCGAGTCTAGACGCGCCTAGGTGTTTCTCTAGGCGTTATAAATTTACTAATTTCATACTAAAAATAAGGCTAAAATTTAAAAATAAAGAATGAATCATGAGATGGACTGCCATGTAATGACCCATTCAACATTTTTGCTGACCCATCAGCCCTCCTATGAAAGTTCTTCCAACCTTATTCTCTCGTGCGACTTTCCTTTCTTGACCGCATCTTCTCCTGACCATGCCAGGAGCGGCGACGGCGGCGGAGAAGAGGTGGCAATGACCGACAGAGAAAGGGCGACGACGCCCAATAGTTAGATCTTCCTCTCACGACTCTATTTTTCTGCTCTTCCAGTGGTCTTCACTCTTACTGTGCTCCCGGATTTTGCTGCTGACTGGCTAGGCGTCGCTGACCGCCTAAGAAGCGCCTACCCCCCTAGGCGAGGCGGAAGGCCACTTCCTAGCGCCTAGGCGTGCCTAGGCGACGCCTAGGCAATGCCTTTCTAAACAAGGGCTAAAACAATAGACCACATTAGCTGGAACAACTGTTCACATCAGCCGGAACAATCGACCACATCTACCAGAATGAAACGACCACATCAGCCGGAACAATCGACCACATCAGCCGGAACAATCGATCACATCAGCCGGAACAATCGATACATCAGCTAGAACAATAGACCACATCAGCTGAAACAAATCACCAAATCAAGCGGAAGAAATTGTCAAATCAGTCGCAACAAATCAATCCAACAGGGTTAAAAAATAAATTAGAAAAATATTAAAATGATACTTTCAATACTGATTTTTTTTAAAATAAAATAAAATAAAAAAATATATTTATGTAGGATCTAGTTTTGTTGCATTAATTGTAACAATGACGATGGTTCAAACAGATTTGAAATCAGAGTCACCAATTAGGAGAAAAATCGATTTGAAATTTGTATGCAACACAAACCTCCGCCCGGCAGTAGAAGTCAGCCACGTGTGTTGAAATCCCAAGCGCTGCCAGCTTCAGCGTTTGCCCGCCCCGTGCGTGCTGCGTTCGCCGTTCGATGCAAGGCCAGCGGGAATCTTAAAGCGCGCTACCTGGGAGTTCCAGGTACCGCGCGCTAATTATAGGAAATCCGTCCCGTTGTTCGGAGGAACAAACAAAACGGCGTGCGGCCCATCTCCGCCTGGCTTCCTTTCTCCATCGGAAAGTCTAACGCGCGCACGGACGCGCTGCCGCGTTAGCGCGCGTCCGTGTGCGGCCCGGCCCACGCGCGCAGGCGGCCGGCGACGGTGGTGGCGGAGCGCGGCGTCGAGGGCGGGCGGTGCGACGTCGCGGGCGGCGGATTAGTGCAGGCGACGGGGCTCAGGGGCGACGGTGGCGGCGGAGCGCGGGGTGATGGCGGGCGGCGCGACGCGGCGGCGCCCTCGCCGGTGGCGGATTAGGGCGGACGGCGGATTAGTGCAGGCGACGGAGCTCAGGGGCGACGGTGGCGGCGGAGCGCCGGGGTGATGGCAAGGGCGCCGTCGCGCCGCCGGTGGCGGATTAGCGCCGGCGGTGGAGCGCGAGGACGAGGCGGTGGCGGAGCGCGGGGTGTGGGCAGGCGGTGCGACGCCGGTGGCGGTTATCGCCGGCGGGGTTAGGGGGGTTGCCGGGGGCGTCGGCGGCGGCGAGGAGCTCCATTTCCGACGGCTTTAGAAGGAGAGGTTCGTGAGGGCAGCGGCCGGCACGGCGGCGGGTGGCGGCGCTGGCGCCGCCGGAGCCGCGGGCGGCAGGAGGGCGGTGGGCGGGGCCGGAGGGAGGGAGGTCGTCGAGGAGGAAGACGGCGCCGCCGCACGCGGCGCCCCGACCGGCGTCGTTCCGACCGCCGGTCGGACACGTGGCGGCCGGGGAAAGCGGACGCGCGGTTCCCTAACGCGCGTTCCTACGCGCGTTAACGCGGTCCTTTCTCCATCTCTCCGCACGGGAGGAGGCCGAGTCGTCAGGGAGGGCGAGCGCGTGGTGCTCGCGGCGTTGCGGACCGAATCGTGCGGATCATGGCAGGCAGGGAGTCGTGGCTTCGTGATGTGCGTCCCTCGGCTAATAAGTAGCCCATGTACTCCACCGTTTTGTTTCGCTCTTCGTCTACCTTGCGGTTGTGCGTCAGCGAGAGTGCGCGTGAGTTCCTGGGCTCACAGGAAACATGGACGCCGCCGGCGGCGTTCTCCGTGCCGCCCTCCTTCGGAGCCGTACCGCCGGTCCGACTCTTCTGCTCCACCGTCGCGCCTCCACTTCACCAAGGTGGACTCCGTGCTTCTCCCCACCGTCATCCTCGTCGGCAAGCCTGCGCTCTTCAACCGGTGAGAAAACTGACGTTCTCCAAGTAGTTCGCGTGAAGTTTCCGTGCATCTCCATGGGGGTGGCATTGCCACGAATACGTTAAGTCACCTTGTTTCCTTACTGCTCCACACCGGATTCCTTTCACAAGCATCTATTCTGAGTATGTGCCTGTTTCAGTTAAGCTGCAGCTGCGCATGTCTTTAGAATTCAGGCTGTTTCCTGTCAACTTGCACAGGCACAAACTTATTTTCACCACCGTGTGCTTTGATCCGATCGTCTGATAAGATGGGTAGCTTTAATTTGTCATCGTATAGCGTCGATGCTAACTCTACGACTTACATATTGATTGATGAATGCTATTAAGATAGCTCGGACAACTGACATGATAGGGAATGTGTTGACTCGGTCTCAATTCGCCATTTTCTTGGTTGATGTTAAGTGAGTGGGATTTTGGATTACTTGTCAATTGTCAGTCATTCTTAGTTGTGCCTAACAAAAGTGCAACTGTCTATGAAGGGATGGCCTACAGCCGCTGGATGTTGAAGTCGGGCAATGGCTGCGGAAGCATGCATCTGGGATACATACTTACTGTTGTCGCAATGAACAAGTCTGAATCACTTAATGAGCACGGAGTTCTGACTGCGGCTGCTGGAGAAGCGCACAAGTTGGGCTTTGGTGATCCAGTTGCAATATCCGCAGAGACAGAGGCCTGTGGATTTTAGAACATTATGAGATACTCAGGCCATGGTTTGAAGAGTACCTCTACCAGCTTCCAAACAGTAAGTTTGTAGCACTATATGCAATGCGTTACCATTATTGATATATATCATTTGTTCGGATCTTTAGTGACCATGCAAAATTTTTCATTGACCAAGAGTCTTTGTCATCCCTAATTTTATACTGCCTGAAGAAAGTAATGCACTATTATATCAGTGTGAAGAATGATTTTTTTAATCGTTAAACAAATTTCATATCTCCATCTGCTTAATCTGTCTCCACTCCATTTTAGTTCTACTAAAGTTGATGCGGTGCCGAAAATAACTAGAACATTTGGGAAATTGGATTTAACTCCGTAACCTATTTTTAGGAGGCGAGTAGCAGGGTTTCGGCATTATGAATCAGCTTATTAAACCTTTTAAGCATCGGTTTCTGTGTCCCTCAAGAATACTATACTTTTCTATAGCGATAACATAGAACCTATTATTGTATAGCGTTAGTGGTGCAGCTTGCAAAGGGGCATGCCATCATCCTATGAACTTACTGTTCATTGTTTAGACGACATGCGATAGGTGGACACAACCAAGATGGCCTTGCCTCTGAGGCTGAAATTGGTAGACACGCTGCTCTGAGCAGTGCTCATGCGTCTCGGTTTGAGTTTGAGTGGTGGCATTCTCGAAAACATTATCGAATACTAACTAGTTTTCAATTTAAATTTCATTTATTCATCTAGTTTGCATGTTAGAAAATGTACTTGTGTCTTGAGGAGGTAAACATAATAGACAAGGAGTTACCATTGGTTAGTGGGAGTTTGATTGAGGAGTCGAGTTGTTTTATGGAGTTTTTATTTGACCTTTTACTATTCCTTTTGGGATATTTCATTATGAGTTTTCTCTTTACATTTTACTCAACAATGCTTAATGTGTTTATTATGTTAACCGATTTGAAATGGTTGGTGTAGACAAGCGCTTTAAACTATAAAGTTATATTTATTTCAACTTACCTGCCATTTTTTAAAAAATAAAAATAAACTATATGCCCTTTGGTTTTAGATTGTACGCCATATCATATGGCTGAAAGCATGAACGTTAGCAAGAGAAGGTTGTGTGGGAAAATTCTGATGAAGCTTATGGGTCACGACTCACGAAGGTTGTTGGCATTTTAATAAACCAGTTGACACCATTCTTTATGGGATTCTAGATAACTTTGGTGTCATCCACAACCCAATGGATTTGGGCATTGTTAACAAATAACTCACATGTAACCAATATGTTAGCCCTGGTGTGTTTGCAGCCGATGTGAGGCTAACATTTTCAATTGCGATGAAGTATAATCCTCCAAGAAATGATGTCTACACAATAGAAAAACAGTTGAATAGAACATTTGAATCAAAATGGAAATTAGTAGAAGAAAGTAGGGCCACAGAAATCTAAAACAAAAGCAGCAACGAATGAAAGTAATAAAGGATCGAGCTGCTATCAACTCGAAGTCTATGATTACTAGGGAGAGTTGCAAGTGAATTTGACTTTGCAACCAGCTCCCTAGTAATCATAGACTTCGAGTTGATAGCAGCTCGATCCTTTATTACTTTCATTGGTTTCTGCTTTTGTACAGGATTTATGTGGCCTCACTTTCTTTCTACTAATTTCCATTCTGATTCAAATGTTCTATTTAACTATTTTGATATTATGTAGACAACATTTCCTAGAGGATTATACTTCATCGCATTTGAAAATGTTAGCCTCACATCGGCTGCAAACTCACCAGGGCTAACATATTGGTTGCCTCTGAGTTTTTTGTTAACAGTGCTTAAGTTCATTAGGTTGTGGATGACGCCAAAGTTATCTGGAATCCCATAAAGAACGGGGTCAACTGGTTTATTAAAATTCCAACAACCTTCGTGACTCATAAGCTTCCTCAGAATCTTCCCACACAACCTTCTCTTGCTAAGGTTCATGCTTTCAGACATATGATACGGCGTACAACCTAAAACCAAAAGTCATATGGTTCATTTTTCTTTCTTTGTTAATTTAGATGACATGTAAGTTGAAATAAATATAACTCCATAGTTTAATATGTGTCTGCACAAACCATTTCAAATCAGTTAACATATAAACACATTAGCATTGTTGAGTAAAAGCTAAAGAGAAAACTCATAATCAAATATCCCAAAAGGAATAGTAAAATGCCAAATAAGAACTCCTAAACCAACTCAACTCCTCATACTAACTCCTACTAACCAACCGCAACTCATTGTATAATATGTTTACCTCCTCAAGACACAAGTACGGTTTTTAACATGCAAACTAGATGAATAAATGCAATTTAAATTGAAAACTAGTTAGTATTCAAGAATGTTTTCGAGAATGCCACAACTCAGGCTTAAGCTCATGCTCACTAAGAGCAGCGTGTCTACCAATTTTAGCCTCAGAGACAGGGCCATCTTGGTTTGGTTGAGTCCAAATAATTAAATTGGCATGAGCAGCAGTAGGCATGAGCTAAGCTCCCAGATTCTTTACTTCGCAGCATCTGATTAAAAGGAAGTTAAGCAAGTTCTTGAAAACAAGCAGAAATTGTTCGTCACTCGCTTCTCCTGTTTTGTCCCCCTCGCTTCTCCAGCTCGTCCTCTTTTGCAAGCAGAATCTGTGTGAGGCAAACCGGCCTCATTTGGAAGCCTGTAACTGAAATGAACGCTTTGGAGGCCTGTAACTGAAATGAACGCAAATAGGGCCTCCCGTTCTTCCGAAAGAACAAAACGGTGTGCGGCCCATCTCCGCCTGGCTTCCTTTGTCCCCCCTCCTTCACAGGAAACATGGCGGCCGCCGCCGCCGCCGGCGGCGTTCTCCGTGCCGCCCTCCGGCGGAGCCGTACTGCCGCAGCGAGCCTCCTTCTCCACCGCGCCCTCCCTTCCTCTCGAAGCGTCCCGCCGCCTTCACCTCTCAGTAAGGATGTCTCCTCTCCCGAGCCTAACCCCTAAACCCTTCTCCTCTGCTCACCGCCCTGCTCCCACCGCAGGCCGAACGTTTGTTCCCCTCCGGCAGCTCCCTTTCTCGACTAGCTTCGCCTTCTCCACTGCCGCCGATGAGTCGGCGGCCCCCGGAAGGCCCAAGGGCAAGGCCAGGAAGAACCCGATGAAGCAGTCGCGCCTCGACTTCACCAAGGTGGACTCCGCACTTCTCCCCACCGTCATCCTCGTCGGCCGCCCTAACGTCGGCAAGTCTGCGCTCTTCAACAGGTGAGAAAACTGACGTTCTCCAAGTAGTTCGCCTGAAGTTTCCGTGCGGCTCCATGGGGGCAGCATTGCCACGAATACGTTGAAGTCTTCTTGTTTCCTTACTGCTCCATTCCTGTCACAAGCATCTATTTGAGTATACGCCTGTTTCAGTTAAGCTGCAGACTGCATGTCTTTAGAATTCAAGCTGCTTCCTGTCAACTTGCACAGGCACAAACTTATTTCCACCACAGTTTGATTTGATCGCCTGATAAGATGGGTAGCTTTTGTCATCGCAGCGTCAATGCTAACTCTGCGATTTACATATTGATTGATAATGCTATTTCTTCCATGATGTGTTTATACACTTAGATTTAGCATTGCCTTTTGCACCACTCGTCATTACCTTAATTCTCAAAGAGTTGAAGTTGTGAACTGAAAAATTTCAACATCTATAAACAGACTTATACGAAGGAGGGAGGCTTTGGTGTACAATACACCCGGGGATCATGTCACCCGTGACATCCGTGAAGGAATCGCCAAGCTTGGAGATCTTCGTTTCCGAGTACTCGACTCTGCTGGACTTGAGACAGCTGCGACATCTGGGAGCATTCTAGCTCGGACAACTGACATGACAGGGAATGTGTTGACTAGGTCTCAGTTCGCCATTTTCTTGATTGATGTTAGGTGAGTGGGGCTTTGCATTTCTTGCCAAGGAGTCAAGTGGAGATATTGTTAACTATTGACTAATATAAGTGCAATTGTCTATGAAGGGATGGCCTGCAGCCGCTAGATATCGAAGTCGGGCAATGGTTGCGGAAGCACGCATCTGGGATACGTACTATTGTCGCAATGAACAAGTCTGAGTCACTTGATGAGCACGGAGTTCTGACTGCGGCTGCTGGAGAAGCGCACAAGTTGGGTTTTGGTGATCCAGTTGCAATATCCGCAGAGACAGGCCTGGGGATGGCAGAACTTTATGAGATACTGAGGCCATTATTTGAAGAGTACCTCTTTCAACTTCCTAGCCGTAAGTGTGTAGCTGTATATGCAATGTGTTGGTACTTATTAATAAACTTCATTTGTTTGGATCTTTAATGACCATGCACTAATTTTTCTTTGACCAAGAGTCTTTGTCATCTCTAATTTTATACTGATTGAAGGAAGCAATCCACTATTATCAGTGCGAAGAATGGTTTTATTTAGTAATCGTTAAAGAAATTAATAGATCCATTTTCTTAATCTGTCTATCTTTTTTCCATTCAAGTTGATGCGGTGCCTGAAAATAACTAGAACATTTGGGAGATTGAAATTAAGCTCTGGTATAGTGTACATGTTCTCTTGCTCCGTAACCTTTTTCTTAGGAGGTGCATGGCTGGATTTTGGCATTATGAATCAGCTTCTTAATTTTTGAGGCAGCAGTTATCCGTGTCCTTCTAGAATACTATACTTTTCTATAGAAATAATTTAGAACCTATGATTCTATAGCATTAGTGATGCAGATTGCAAAGGGGACATATGCCATCTTCCTACGAACTTACTGTTCGTTGTTTACACTGACATGTAATAGATAGACTCAACCAAGATCACCCTGCCTCTGAGGCTGAAACTGAGGCCAATGAAGGCGACGACAGCAAGGTACCACTGCAGTTAGCAATTGTGGGACGTCCAAATGTTGGGAAATCCACCCTTCTAAATACCCTGTTGCAAGAACAAAGAGTTCTGGTTGGTCCAGAGGCTGGTTTAACAAGGGACTCGATTCGGGCTCAGTTTCAGTTTGACAAAAGAACTGTATATTTGGTAAGTTAACCTGCTGTCGTATGTGTGTCCATATACTATGCTTTTCTGCTTATGTGTTTGTAACTGTGATGACATGTGTTGTAATTATATTAGCAGCATGGAAAGTGATTTTTTTAGAAAAAAATTGTTGGCATAATAATTAATTGCTCCTTTGTTGAGAAAGTATTATTGCGAATTACAATGACAATAAAGATATCTCAGTTGTGCTTATTTTATATTGCCGCTAGTGTCTGTTTGCACCTCGTTTAGTGACCTGAGCAGCTATTAGTATCTTCTTTGCTCATCCTCCGCTTATTATTGTGTTGCTTTGTTTAAACTGCTGAGTGAAAAGATGATCTACAAATCAATGCGACACAATGCAATACATGCTACAGTTTCTTGCAGGCAGGGCCTCTTATGTATATGACACGAAGTAGTTTAACCAAATGAAATCATATCATTCAGCAGCTTTTCATTTAATTTTTGCTGAGCAATCGAACTTACCAAAAATGCCTTGTGTGTAAAACTTCATGGCATAGTGTTCTTGCAAACCTGTATATGCAGGAATAGTAGTGGTCTGATTATTTCCTTCTTTTTTTTGGTCATGCAGGTGGACACTGCAGGTTGGATGGAAAGATCAGGGAAGGAGAAAGGGCCAGCATCTTTGAGTGTGGTGCAGTCAAGAAAGAACCTGATGAGAGCTCACATTGTTGCTCTTGTGCTGGATGCAGAAAAGGTATTTACTTTAATTTTTATGTGCAGAGCTATGACTTGTAAAGTTCTAGCTTAGTACCTTTCCTCTTATGTGCAATCATGAGGTCAGTAATGAATCACATCCGAATTTTATGGGCATGTGATGGTATTGTAATTGCATTGCACCAGTTCTGATGTGTATTCATTTGAGTATGATTTATATCCTGGTTTGTTTTCAGTGTACTGGTTTGAACTTTTGAATATACAAATGTCATGTTCAATGCCATTTAAAATATTGACCAGTCCCATGATAAAGCTCTATGGATATGTAGATTGCAAACTCAAAGAGTAGCATGAATCATCCAGAAGTCATGATAGCACGACAAGCAATAGAAGAGGGCCGTGGACTCGTTGTGATTGTCAATAAAATGGATCTCCTTAGAGATAACCAGAAATTGTTTGACAAAGTGATGGAAGCTGTCCCTACAGAAATTCAGACAGTCATTCCTCAGGTATTGTTATTTTTTATTACTTCGTTATGCACTGGTTTTCGACCTTGAATGAAGAAATGAGTATCGATTATAATGGGTTTATCCTACTATAGTGCTATTATATATCTATTCTGCATGAAATAATGCTAGCTTTTGACCATATGGGGTTTCTCTGAAAATCATTTTTCAAATTGTAAATGTATTGGGACCTTATATTTTCAGATAACCTTTTCATTTCAGTAATTGATGTGGCACTTTTCTTTGAAGATCTATTCTTTGTTGCTGATCGTGCATGCCAATATTTTATTCGGTTTACTGATGATATGTATTCAATATCAGTTTTGTGACTGTCGCAAATCCAGACCATTTTACTATTGTTTACAGATGGAACTGTGGATCTTTCATGTTCCTTGATTGATAAATTCACTTGAGTTAGTGTTTGTAAATAACTGGAAATGTAGAGTAACTGTCATGGTTATTAAGTTACTTTGTATCTTTTCGCAAAGTTGCATATGCGCTCCGTCCATATTTTCCTTTCACTGACAAGGAAAAACTATATTATTCTGGAATATGCTGTTTATTTGCTTCATATTTTTAGCTTTAATAGAGTTCCAGAAGGAAAATGGCAATATATATTCTTTTTTGTTTCTGCAGGTTTCTGGAATACCGGTTGTTTTTGTATCGGCACTGGAGGGGAGGGGGAGGATTGCTGTTATGCACCAGGTTATAGATACATATGAGAAGTGGTGTTTAAGATTATCAACTTCACGGCTCAATCGTTGGTTGCGTAAGGTAAACTTCCAGTTCACAATAGCTTTACATGGTTTATGTGTTTGCAATCCAGTAGGAACTTACCATTTAAGCTAGAATAATAAGAGCTTGAACATCATCCTTAGATTTACATGGTTTGTGAGTTGCCTATGTCAGTAGAAAGTGGAATTGTATGAGTGATAGTGGAACAACTGAGGATGTCTGTAGAAACATGTCATGCCTTCTAGTGATAGATCTAAGCTGGTCTAAGGGGAGTCTAATCTCTAACGTCTAAGATTGCCAGTCCTTATCCTTATTATCATGGTTATGTTATTGGTCATTGTTCATGTCTGCTGCCATTATCATTGCTTGATTATTACTTCAAATGCCTCATGACAGGTTATGAGCAGACATTCCTGGAAAGACACAGCCACACAACCAAAAGTGAAGTACTTCACTCAAGTGAAAGCACGGCCACCAACATTTGTTGCCTTCATGACTGGGAAGGCTCAACTATCTGATACGGATACCAGGTTCCTGACAAAATCTCTCAAGGAAGATTTTGACATTGGGGGGATACCAATCCGGATCGTACAACGCTCTATTCCAAGGAAAGCTTCTGCAAAGAGCAGTGTCAAGAAGGCTGGGCCTAGGATTGCGAGGATGAAAACAGACAAAAGATCCACCATATTGGAGCCCACTTCGTCATAGAGAGGCTGTAACATGCAGCATCAGCCGACCCCAAGACATTTTGGAATTGGGAAGTGGGAAGAGCTTGGTTTACCACACAAACATGTTAGCGGTTAGCGGCTCGGCAGCCTGCATGTTCAAAAGAAAGTTTGAGTGGAAGAAACAAGCCCAGTAATCTAACCATGTCGGAAACTACCCTTTTCTGAGCAAAGGGAAACAAGCGCAGCCTCTGGTGTATTCAAAGAATGCAACGCTTTACAGTATCGGGAGCAAGGCGAAGAAAAAAGCCACAACTGGCGATGTAGTCGGGTCTCCCGTTTTGTACAGAACCAAACATGAATACTGATTGTACCTAAATAATATCACTCTATTTCTTGTTGTTGTTTTGATTTTGAATCAGTTCCTGTAGGGATGTTTCTTGTGACTCATGCAAAATCTTATATTCCTTTTTGGTGATAATGCTAGTAAACTGAAACTGAGGATAAGTTTGTCTTGTTGTCAAACATGCTATGTACTCTACTAGCATTCGATCGGGAAGTTTCACCTTTTTAAAGGGGTTTTCAAGAATATTCGATCGGGAAGGCTGACAAGTAAAGAGCCGCGAAGCGCATGAGCATTCAGCACATCCACCTGACGGGCTGACAGTCGAGAGAATGAAGCGTGAGCTGTCGAGCACGGCCCGGGCCGCCGGATACACGCACGGTGGCCGGTGTGGCACGAGGACGCAACGTATCCATCCCATCCGGCCTCGTCAGATTCCAAAGCCCAAATCCAGGCAACCTCCTCTCCTCTCCTCTCCTCTCCGCTGTAACATAAAACACCACCGCCACCACTCACCGCCGGTCCACCCCCACCAGCATGCCGCGCTCCTCCTCCTCCAACCCCTTCCACTCCCTCGCCTCCGCCTTCCCCTTCCTCTCATCCCCACCCTCCTCAACCCCGGCCTCCTCCCCCTCGCCTTCGCCCGCGGCTCCGCACCTTGCCGTCCCGCTCCTTCTCCCCGTCACCTCGGCCTCGACATCGTCATCCCCCATCTCCTCTGAGGCCCCGCGCGGGCCGCAGCCACTGCCGGGCTCGCGGATGGCCGGCGCGGGCGCGTCCGCCGGCGACAAGGGAGGAGGAGGGATCAGGGGCGGCGGCGGCGGGGGGCCTGCGTTCGTTGGGCAGGTCTTCACCATGCTCGACCCCTCAGGGAACGGCCTCATGGCCGTCAGCACCCGCTTCCAGCTCCCGCACTTCCTCACCAACAGGTACCGGTCCCAGCTAAAGCACCACGAGCTTCAATCTGTTGATTACCATTGTGCCCCAATGCTGTAGCTCTGTATTTTGCTCGCACGCTGGAAGTTACACGTTGAGCCTAGGTGTATAGCATAATCCTGACGAAACTTTGACACTGAACTGTATCATGTGGGTAATTAACACATAGTATGCCTTAGGATAAGTATGGGATTTTGATATAATTCTATGAACCCACTAAGCAATGTGGGGAACTGGGAATCTTACCCGTTTCATGCCTCTACAACACTAGCTGTTTCAGCATGCTGGTCAAATAGGGTTTGGTGCTGTGTAACACTAGCTGTTTCTGCAGACTGTTTACGCGTGCACGAGGGAGTATATGGTCACTTGTTTAAGTAATTGGTGCCTGTTGTAATTTCTTTGAAGGAACCGCGGCCTACAGAGGGCAAAGTGCTCACTGTTTGGATGTAACATGTTATCATATCATAGTTGAGCTAATATATTAGTCTCTCCTGCTTATTTTACATTTTAAAATTATCCTGTTTCAGGACGCCTATGTGGTTCAAAAAATTATTATCACCATTGCAGAAGAGTGAAAATGGCCCGGTGTTTAGGTTTTTTATGGATTTGAATGACGCAGGTATTTTCTGTTACCGAAAAGAACTTTCTCTACTTGATTCATTGCTATCTTGAAAGTTACTTAATACCTGTCCAGAGAATAGGAATGGTGCACCCAGCTTATTATATCTCAATCCACTTTAGTTTCTCAGCACAATTGAAGCCTGTTAGCTATGTTACAATGGATTTAGATTAGCATCAGGATTCGGGGCTGTCATTTTATTTCATTTTATTTTTGCAAAAAAAAAAGAAGAAGAAAGCCAAGCAATCCAGATTTTTTGTGACAGCGACAAACAGTGGCGCTTCTCCCTTAAGCCCAGAAATGGGAGCTGCTTTACTGAGGGCCTCTAAATGTATCCTGAACTAGCTCTAGTTTTGTAGGCTAATAGGTTTTCTGAACCCGAATATGATTTGAAGCCCCCCTTAACATTTGGGACAATATATCTTGTATGATGAGTGGCAAAAGGGGCTATGGCCTGCTCTGGCAAGAAAAATGTCCATGGTTTGCCTATTGGGAGGGTCAGAAAACGCTTCATTCTTACTTCTTTAGATGTTGCATGTGTTTTGTAGTGGTGTTTGGTTGGCCTAACTTATATCTTGCTAATCAGTATTTCTTTGCTTTACTAATGAACATAAAGTCATCTAAAAGAAAATTTCTGGCTTCTGCCTTTTTTTATAACAACGTGCTACAGTTCTTGTTTATTTTTAAAATAAGAATAAGCACAAATGATATTTCACTAACTTGGTTTATCGTCTCCAGTATCCTATGTTAAGCGGCTTAATGTGCCAAGTGGTATGGTGGGGGCTTGTCGCCTTGACGTAGCGTACGGACATTTCAAGGTTGGTTATGATCTTCTTAAGGTTTTTTTTTTTTTTCATTTTTATGACTCCTTTCAAGGATAAAAAAAAACCAGCTTGGTTCATTTTGAATTGCCGGTTGTTCTCTTTTAGTTTCACTTTGAGTTGTCCCATCTCTTAACTTTTGCATCTAAGATGTCTTTATGGTATTGTAACATATGATTGTATGGTGTTCCTGTATGGGATCAAGTATCCACCAGGGTTGGTTGTGTTTGCCACATGATACTGATACATGTTCGATCAATGCTCAGATACCTGATCCTTACGCCTTATGTGCTTAATCGCTCTTTCTACTTACGAAATTAGGGAATACACTTAAAATATATGAGTTTATTGTCGATGGGATTTTATGTGTAGTTGCCTCTGCACATTAGCTAAATTTGACAATGGAGTCTGCAATAGATTTGCTTATCACTTCCCATGTAAGATGGTGATAGCACAAGTGACCACTCGAGTAAGTGATTTTTCCGTTGCCATATTAGTGTAATTGCATTTCTTTCAGGATGTTAGTTTGATTTCATGTATAATTTTTTATGCTACTTAAATACATTTGTTATCTGTTGTGATTCTGTGAATATTTTTTCTTGCAAGATGCAACCTATCCTTTATTCTCCCTTAATTTCGTTCTTGGTTTGATTGGATTGATGTGGTATTACTATTATGATCTTTTCCTTTAAAATATAATCTTCATAAAATTTCCTCTAGATCAGATTGTTTTATTTAGGTCATCATATTGTTATCGTAATAATAATTATTCAGCCCTTTCTATTTGTAATGTGAAGGGTAACTGTTTTTGTGCAGGATAAGCCTCACATGTTCCAGTTTGTTCCAAATGAAAAGCAGGTTTGTGCATAAATGTTTCAGATTTACAAAGAACTTGAGTATGTCATTGGAGATTATATTGTTTCCCTTCTAGGTCAAGGCTGCCAATAAGCTATTAAAATCACTTCCACAAAGGGGCAGAAGGAAAAGACTTGGTGGTGTTCCTGTTTTTAGTGCTCAAAACATAAACATTGCTGTTGCAACAAATGATGGAATTAGATGGTATGGATCTTTCTGATGCTTCCTTCATTATCTTATATTATTTTTACGCATGTATGCATTTTCTATGAGCCAACATCGTTGAGACATTTGAACCCAACAACTTCACTCCTTAAAATATACGGGATATATTCTGTTTAAGTTTTACTGTATGATTTTCTCGATTCCAGCTTTATGTTTTCATTTCTTCTCTAATTATTTTCCAAATCTGCTAATTTCATTTTGCATGAAGTCATTTGTTCTCTATCAAACATGAAGAAAGTTAATCATGCTCATATTTATGGCAATTCTTGTGTAGTAGATGGTTCTGACTGGTACCAGGGAAACATAGGAGCTTGTTTTGATGTCTTAAATATGTCCACTGATACCTGATATGAATTTTAATTTCTTATGATCTCAGGTATACACCATACTTTTTTGATAAAACTTTGTTAGACAACATTCTTGAAGCTTCAATGGATCAACACTTCCATTCAATAATGCAAAATCGCCATACGCAGCGAAGGAGGGATATTGTTGATGACAGTATAACGTCAGAAATAATTGAAGAAACTGCTGACAGCTTGCTTGAGCCCCCAGAGGTGTTATGATTTTTCGTACTTACTAGATGTCTTGAACCTTAGTTAATTAGCTTTAGAACTCATGTTTGTGGCACTATTGATGTAGGTACAAGAATTAATGAATGAGATTGGACCGGCTGGAATACCATTTAGTGTTGTAACAAAAGCTGCAGAGATTCAGTTTCTTGATGTTGTTGATAAAGTTCTTCTAGGAAATAAGTGGTTGAGAAAAGCTGCCGGCATACAACCGCAGTTCCCTTATGTTGTTGATTCATTTGAAGAAAGGTGCAGATTCAATGCCATGCTTAGACTATGTTTTGTGTCTCTTCCTAGAACTATTTCTTCAGTTGTTATAAACTTGTGGAGGGAGACTAACAACCTTAGTGATTTTTTTCTTTTTCTGTTATTTCATTTAAAAAATTATAATTGGGCAAATCTATTTTCCACATGTGGAGTAATTTCTATACCATAACAATAACATCCTCATATCACAGTTGTCTTTGTACTCATATTCTAGAGTGCAATCTGTCCTTCTGGTATTGTCTTTCAAAAACTTTCTTTAACCTTGTAGTCTTTATAGTTTTCAGTTCATCATCCTATTCTTAGTTTGTATTAATTCGAATTTCAGTTTATGCATCATCAAACCTAGCTACTGATCACAGACAACTGCCTGTAAACAGTAATAAATACCTGGGTTACAGATTTGTGCTTATAGGTAAAAAAATGGTTGAAGTTCACTTAGAGGATGTTACAAGTTGGAACTTATGGAATGGAGCAAGCAACTCATATTTTTTTTTGTTGTGTATAGCATGCACTAATTTAGTTATTTATTATCATCTGTTCATTATACCATTTCTGTTGGCTCTCCATTGTGAACCACCGATATTTATATTTGGTTCATTTTTTGTCAGGACTGCTATCTCAATCGCCAATATTGCTACTACCAGCAGTAGTTCTACTACATCTCAGGATGATAACTGCTGCCAAGATAGTCAACAATCTCTATCTTTAGATCAGAGAGTTGACAGCAGCAACCATGGAAATCAGAATGACCCAGATCATAACCAATTCCACTTCCCATTTGGCAACCTGCTTCCAAATATACTCCGGCGTGACAGAAAGTTGAAAACCCAAGAAAAGGACAAATTCAGCAGGTTAGTTCCCAATAGTCTGTTGTTTCTGCTTCTCTTTGTGTCATGAACTCTTATGTCTGTTCATTCAGTAACGTATAATGATTTTACTTGAATTTGAGATTGAGTTCCATTTGGTACATGATAATGGGCAACTTGCAACTTCAAAAATTTGGAGCAAACCAATCTTTTATAGATCATAATGTATCCAGTTTCTGTTTCACTTATTTGGCTAAAGAGTTTTGGACTATTTTTGTTGGGCATATTTTGAAGTTATCTTGTTTTCACAACCAGATATGATGCCAATATTAACAATGGTTTACAAGGAAATCCTCTTCTTCCCAAAATCACTATGGTTGGCATCTCAATGGGTGAAGGTGGACAGATGAGCAAAGCCAGCTTCAAAAAGACAATGGATGATCTGACAAAAGAGTTGGAGCAATCAGGTGAAAAAGCTACCTTCAGTGAAGAGAAAGACCCACTTTTTGTTGCCAACGTCGGCGATTACTCGAGAATAACAAGAATTAGCTCATGAGACTCCATGACGACCAGCAACAGCGTTCTATGCATATTGGATTTCTAACCAAGTCAACTGAACAGGTAGATGCTAACTTCAGAGAGCCCTTCCAACGTCAGTTTGATCTCCATTGTATGGTTCAATATTTCCATGGTATGGATATCACTAGCCTGTCAAGAATTTTGGATGATTTGCCCAAGAATATGTGAATAGAAAATTTGGTCCCGATGTATGTAGAAATTGTAGCCCAATGTATGTAGAGCATTCAGCAAGGTAGCGTTGAAATAGCATATGTTCATAAGATTACACCGATGATAGCTAGTTTGATTCTAGGTCACATACATTTCTGTATTCAAACCATGTCAACTTTACAGGTTGCTATATCAAGGTTTCAAGGCATAAGATATTGGGCCTCATTGTAGTACATACATATTAATGAAAGCCACAGTTTTTTTTAACAAATTGACGGATCGCAGGATAGTTTCAAATTCTAGTATAAAAGGCGATCCCAGTATCAGTGTCGGATTGCTTGTGTCCCATCGAAAGAAAGGTGATTCACAACAACACTCATGACCCAGTGTCCAGTGATAAGGGATTGCTTTATTCTAGATTTCCCAATCCCAAAACTGTCGGACTACCAAGCTACTGTAGCTGATACTTATTCAAGCGTATGTAATATCCATCATCCTCTTTAGACAATAGAGGGCTGACTAACATTTCACAGATCCGGTTTCAGTTCACAACAGTGGGGTCCTGGAAGGACACCTTAGTACTACTCGCCAAGGTAATTGTCTATCATAGCCGCTGAAAACAACCCATATTGAATCAACTATTTTTCTGGCGTTCCATCTTTCTCACTGTTTTCGGCAGCAGCGGCTGCAGCATCTGCGGCCTCATTCAAGCCCATCTTCTGCAGCGCATTCGCGAAACCATCAACGTCTGTGGGAGTTATTTTGTACGGGGTGTGACTTGGACCTGGGAAAGACCGAGTTTCCACTTCTTGCTTATACTCGGATAGGGCCTTGTTGATAACATCACCAACATTGCCAAATTGTTTGCAGAATTTTGGTGTGACCTGAGGTAGAGAAGTACACACCATGCTTAACAAAATCGTATGAGTAACAAAGAAAAATTGCATAGGAACAACTAAACATCGTCACTTGCCTTGGCATGATGTGGATGTTGCAACATCCCTAATAAGTCGTGGTAGACCAAGACCTGCATTAGAAATATGCGAAGTTGAAGGATCAGCTAATACCTAATCAGGAAAGCATCGGTTGCGTAAAGCAATCAAGTGACAACGACATGACAAATTCAGTTATAGAAAAATGTATTCAGATGATCAATAAATTAAGATTATTTTGCTAAAGGACTATGCCATCTATGGCCCGATGAAATGATTGCAAAGCTATAATACACATGACCTTCAAGAGTGTGGTGGTGAACAACAGACCTTCAGCTAAAAAAGAAAGCAAATAAACGAACCTGCCCACTACAGAATGGACCAGCGCCAATGCCAATGGTTGGGATTTTCAATGCTGATGTTGCAGCTGCTGCCACTGGGGCAGGCACACACTCCAACACAACCGAGAAGCATCCAGCCTCCTGCAAGGCGAGTGCTGTCTCCACAACCTACACAAGCAGAATAACATGGGTTAAAACATATCACCTATCAGTCAGAACATCAACATGTAATGAAAAGAAGCACACCTTGACAGCACTGTCAACCGTCTTCCCCTGTGGTCTAAATCCACCTAGCACACTAATAGCCTGTGGTGTGAGGCCAACGTGCCCCATGACAGCGATCCCAGCCTCCACAATAGCCTTGGCTGCACTGATCCTCGAGGGTGCACCTCCTTCCAACTTGATTGCATCCATTCCACCTTCTTTTAGCACCCTCACCGCTGAGTCAACAGCCTATAAGAAAAGGCTGTGCATATCAAACGCTTCAACATCTTATCAGAGGATTTATTTTTTGGAATCTTATCTTATCAGAGTTTGATGAGTATCACGTTTAAGAGTTGTCTCTAAACATTTTAGTGTTTGCTGAAAAATAGAGCAAAATGAAGAAGTTCATGCCAGAAGCAGGAATGATCAATCTAACATGAAGGTGCTGTCCTGAAAACGCCTCCTCCAAATGAACAGAGGAGCCCATCATATTTACACATCACGTGAATAAGCAAGGCCAGTCCCCACTAATAAAGACAGTGGCGAAAATGAGATCGCAATTGCGGCCTAACAAGATGCTTTTGAAACAGTGATGCGAATGCAATCGGGAATGCGCTGCATTGCGGTGATTCCCCAGCCAGCGTCGCATTCATCAAATCGAATCGGATAGGAGAAAGGGCACGAACGGAACGCGAGGCGCGTACCTGCGCGGCGGAGGACTCGTAGCATCCGAAGGGCAGGTCCCCGACGAGGAGCGGGCGGGGCGCGCCGCGGGCGACGGCGCGGCAGTGCTCGAGCATGAGGTCGAGCGAGATGGGGAGCGTGGTGTCGTGGCCGTGGACGACCATGGCGGCGGAGTCGCCGACGAGGCAGACGTCGATGCCGGCGGAGTCGACGTGGACGGCGGAGGGGTAGTCGTAGGCGGTGACGACGGTGATGGGCTCCCCGCGGCGGTGCTTGCCGCGGAGCGTGGTCAACGTGACGCGGCGCGCGGCCTCCTGCGGGCGCGGGCCTCCGTAGACGGTGGACTCCGGCACGTTGCTCAGCAGCCGCCGCGCCAGCTGCCGGACGAGGAGGGACCGCCGCATCGTGTGCCGTGTGAGAAGCGGCGGCGGCGCGCGCGCGCGTGCGACTGATTGGGGGGCTGGTTGGTGGGAGCGAGCGAGACCGATGGGGACGGGGCTGTATTTTATTTAGAGTGAAATGCGCCCATGTGGTTAAACTACTTGTCTATGGTTATCTAGGTTCATAAACTTTTAAAATGTCTATCTAAGTCTTTAAACTATTTTGGATGGTTATTTAGATCCATAAACTCTTTAATGATCTATATAGGTCCATAAACTATCTATGTTGTGTCAATTAAGTTCATAAATTCTTAATATTTAGGAGACATATTAGCATATAGGATTTTCACTTCTTTTTCTTTACCAAGCATCTCACTCTCACCTGAAGCAATTATATATTATCGTCATACATCGTCAAAGTATCCGTCGCGATTGACGATGTAAGGAACCAATCATTAGGATTCTCACTGCAACATTACTCCGAAGGCATGGCGTTGTTAGTGTTGATGCACTCACCTCCACTGTTTCTCCTAGCGCGAGGTCGCTATTAGTAGTAGGGTCACTCTCTTCATTCCATGGCTCGTAGAAATAGGGTCACTCTATGACTCCGTGGCTCACATCCACCTCATCCAGTGTCACATGTGGTAGTGCCAGCAATAGGTACATGCTTACTGCAACGACGCGTGATGGTGAGAAAGAAAAAAATGAAGGACCTACAGGCCATATGTCTCCATGTCGTCATGTTCAGGTTGGATGTTTTCATCTCTCAAAAATAGACTTAGTTGACACAACATAAATAGTTTATGGACTCAGGTGGTCACTTAAGAGTTTATGGACCTAAATGACCATTCGAAAATAGTTTAAGGACCCAGATAGACACTTTAAGAGTTCATGAACCTAGATGACCATCCACCAATAGTTTAAGGACCTAGGGTGCATTTTACTCTTTTATTTTCTTTCCGGAAAACAAAAAGGGATGGCATGGATTGGACATTTTGGAAACTCTTGTCTTGGTACGGGTGGCATGGACTGGACTAATTTAAAATTTGCTATAATTTTGAATTTTCAATAATGACATACTTGATTCTTGACCATACAATAATGCTTTAAAACTTTACAGAATTGTCTAAGAATCGTGAAATAGATTTATACTTCTTGAATGATAAATGAAGGATACATACAGTACACACAACACAAAAAGGATTCAACACGCACCATTTTTCACCACATTATTCAATTTACAGCGATCATCAAGGTCTTCAAGAGATTGCTGTGCCTGAAAGGCACAGATCATGCCACCTCCGCACTCAAGTTTTTATATTCTTTAGGGAAAACAAAAAGGGATGGCATGGATTGGACATTTTGGAGACTCTGTCTTGGCACGGCTGGCATGGACTGGACGAATTTAAAATTTGCTACTGTATAATTTTTAATTTTCAATAATGACATATCTTGACCATACAATCAATGCTTTAAAACTTCTTGAATGATCGATGAAGAGAAGGATACAGCACACACAAAACAAAAGGATTCAACACGCACCATTTTTCACCACATTATTCAATTTACACCGATCATCAAGGTCTTCACGAGACTGCTGTGCCTCAAAGGCACAGATCATGCCACACCATTATGCTCCATCAAGCTGCCACCTCCGCACTTAAGTTGCCGTTGCTGCTCTTGTTGATCTCCTCGGCCCTCCTGTGAAGTACTACTAACTTCTTTTCATTTCCAGTAGCGTTGATAGCAGCATCTGCGGCTTTGTTCAGGCCAGTCGTTTGTAGCGCATTTGCAAAGACTTCAACGTCCGCGGAAGGTATCTTGTATGGAGTGTAGGTGGGGCCTGGGAAAGACCGGGCTTCCACTTCCTGCCTGTACTCGGTTAGCGCCTCGTTGATGACGGCGCCGATGTTGGCAAACTGCTTGCAGAACTTTGGGGTGACCTTGGAGTGATTCTTGCTCTGAAACATTCCTAACAAGTCATGGTAGACTAACACCTGCATGAAAAAAGTGGTAGAGGTTGATCGTCTGAGAACACAGATTGCGGAAATAAAACAGAACATACAGAAGTGTTAGTAGGCATCAGAACAGTCGTGTGAAGTTTTGTTGTTGCTGCTGTTGTGAAAACAGTCGTGTGAAGTTGTGAACAGGCACGTCAAACAAACGGACCTGGCCACTGCAGAATGGTCCAGCCCCGATGCCAATGGTTGGGATCTGCAACGCCGCCGTCGCAGTCGCCGCCACCGGAGCGGGCACGCAGCGAAGCAGCCGGCCTCCTGCAAAGCCAGCGCTGCCTCCACAACCTGGAACGCACATCATGGACACCATCAGCAACACAACATGTGGAGGGAAACCAAATTAACCAACCAAGATCAACAATCAAAATGCATGCACTCGTGAAGATCAGCAAGAGGATGAGACCTTGAGAGCGCTGTCAACCGTCTTCCCTTGGGCTCGAAAGCCACCGAGAGCGCTGATCGACTGCGGAGTGAGCCCGATGTGCCCCATCACGGCTATCCCAGCATCAACGATGGCCCTTGGCTGCGCTTACTCGCGACGGCGCACCTCCTTCCAGCTTCACTGCGTCCACGCCGCCTTCTTTGATGATCCTTACCGCAGATTCCACTGCCTATAATGAAACAAAAGAGAAAAAATGACGCCATCATGATATTGCACCGTTACGTGGTGCAACCAACTGCCACACATAACATCAGTTATCCTGTTCAGCAGCTACAGTGTTCGCAGTTATTTCTTCAGCAGTACCTACAGTGTTCGCAGTTATTTCTTCTGCGGCTGCTACAGTAAAACGGCTGCTTCGCAGCGAGGCGAACAGGCTGAGTGTTTTTATTCTTCTGTGGTGTTCCTCGATTTAATTTTTTTATTCAACTAGCTGCCACAAGCTTAGAATTGTAATTAAGTGCGAATGAAATTGTTATGTTTTTCCTTTTCGAGAACGACAAAGTTTTTATGTTCGATAACTATTCGATTGGCCACAAATTTATTTGTGAGTTTAGGTTCGTATATATACTTGGGCGGGCGAGGACTCGTAGGATCCGAATGGGAGGTCACCGACAATAAGCGGCCGCTGCGCACCGCGCACGACGGCGCGGCAGTGCTGGAGCATGAGGTCGAGCGAGATGGGGAGGGTATTGTCGTGTCCGTGCGCGACCATGGCGGCCGAGTCGCCAACGAGGATCAGGTCCATCCCCGCGGCGTCCACGTGCACCGCCGACGGGTAGTCGTACGCGGTCACCATGCTGATGGCCTCCCTGCGCCGGTGCTTCCCGCGGAGCGTCGCCAGTAGGCCTGCTAATGGGTTGGGTTCAAACGGGTTCTGTGGGTTGGGTTTTGAATCGGGTCGACTGCAGACGGGTTGAAACGGGGTGATATCGTAGGCGGGTTGGGGCGGGTTGGGTTCACGGCAAGTGCGGGTTGGAACGGGTTCCGTGTGGTCGTGTTTCCATGGGCTGAACCCATGGGTAGTTGCCCATTCAGTCCCCACGTCAACCCACCAGGCCACCACGATGCGGCGACGAGCGGCGGCGCCACGGCGGCCGGCAGTGCGGAGTGGCACAACCTGGGCGCTCGAGGTCTTAGGTGGCGGAAAAGCAGCTCCGAGGTCTTCTCCGCCACTGCGAATTTCATCTCCCTCCAGTCCTCCAGCTCAACACAAGTAATGTCCGTCATTCGCCGCCCTCCGCCAGGACGAAGCTGCCGATCCACGCTGCCCGTGGCCTCCTGGAGGAAGCCCCCACGGACCTCTGTATCTGCCTGCTGGATTGACCCGCTGCTACCCTTATCCATTCGCAAGGCGAGTTCTTCATTTTCTTTTTGCTATGGCAAGAACTTGCTCTGTTTCTAGTGACAGATTACGGTAGGGTGGACTTGCAGTTGCAGCAGGCTAGTCTTTATAGAGGAAGCAGCATGTCTAATTGGCAGCAGAATGGTTTAGCTCACAATCAGCTAGGGACTTATACTGGATTGAGGGACTGTTGTTTCTCAGTTATTAGCACTTCATGATTGGAATCTTTTGTTGCTGGTTTGGTACCATCTTTTTCTTTATGTTACATGCAAGCAGATCTGGTAGGAGTATTTATCTCATGCAAGCTTACCTGAGTTTTAAAATGAAAAAGATCTCTTGTTGTTGCCCGGTTATTTTTCGTTTGTTGGTCAGTAGAGTTCAGGCAGCATATTGCATTTTTCTTGTTAGGTCTAAAGAAGAACTGGCAACCTGAAATCGATTTAAGTTATTGCTTTGTAGCTCCTATTGCTTTGACATAGAGGAAAACTGAAACAAGTAATGTAGAGCAGAAAAATTGTTGTATGCGGTTATGCATGTCAGTTTTACCTTACCTTCATGTAAAAAAAAACACAAGTAAATTTTAGCTCAAAACAAGAGTATTATGCGGTTTAATGCATGTCAGCTTGCTACCAGAAATCTGTAATTTCCATCTCTGATTGCCTGTCTAAATCTGTAGGTCGACAGGAGGGATTGGAGGAAAATGAGAATAGGAAAGCCATCAGGATGCCTGAAGTCATCAGTTTTGAACCCTGAATGTTTTTACCTGTCCTATATGTTAGTGCATTACATGGACCTTCTGATTCAGTATACTCATGTTTCTATTTTTCTCATGTTGTTGCCAACTTGCCATGTTCGTTTATTCTTGCCAAGCCAACTGAAAAGGAGGAGAACATGCATGAAGTTTTTTTTTTTTTTTTTTTTTTTTTTTTTTTTTGTAAGTCGCACATACATGAAGTTTGCTGTGTTGTATCAGCATCAGATAGAACTTCAAGGCTACAGGTCTTTGCGTGACTGGACACAGGCCACTTCTACATGGGCCTGTTTTACGGACCAACAAATAACTAAAGCACAAGGCTAACGGCCCAAATAACTGTTCACCTTTCTTCCTCGTCCAGCTCCCGTTCCATATAAGCTCTAACCATGGCGAAGCAGCCGCTAGCGCCCGTCTCTGATGGACCTCCGGATGTGCGCGTCCTGTGTGTTCGCCTCGCCAACAGCGCGTCGTCACCCTACTCTCTCTCCGCGTTGTCAGTGCGTCGCCACCCTCCTCTCTCTCTCCGCGTCATCAGTCGTCACCCTCCTCTCTCACGCGGGCGAAGTCCCGAGGCCCCACGGGTTAAACCCATGGCAAACCCATGGGATGAACTGCCGGGGCGGGTAGGTTTGGGTGAGCAAACACCGATGGGGCGGGTTGGTATGGGTTGATTAATTGATTTTGCGGGGAGGGTTGGGTTCATTTCAAATGCTCATACGCTTTGGGTTGGGGTGGGTGCGGGGCGGGTTTCAAACCATTAGCAGGCCTAGTCGCCAGCGTCACGCGCCGCGCCGCCGTCTCTTGCTGCGGCCTGTTCGCCGCGCCGCCGTACACGGCCGTCTCCGGCGCCGGAGCACTGCACTGCAGCCGCCACGACGACAGGTGTTGCCGCCGGAATAAGGGCTTTTGCTGCAGCCACGGCAGCTTGGTGGTGGTGGCGGGAGCAGTGCCGGCGGCAATCATTCCATGCGCTGCTGGTTGGTGAGAGACCGACGACGGCATCAGCAGATGAGCGTACAGCATGGCGCGTGTGGACTAGTGACTAGTACACACTTTCAGCTCGAATCTCCTGTGTTGATTCAGCTGCGAGTGCATTAGCGTGGTACGGTGCATATATAGGGGGGCTTTGCGTACGTCTTCGTCTGTTACGTTTTCAAGTACTGTATACTACTTTAATTAGGGAGCTGTGGTAGGGTCCGATCGAGGAGCAGGAAAAGGACGCAGAGTACGATGCATAGTTAAACTAAGCGAACGTGAGAAATGCAGAGTACGACGTTTACATTTTTTTTAATTTGAGGAAAGAACTGAAAACTCTAGTCTCCCAATCAGGTAAGTGAATATTTTCAGTCCACGTCACAGGGATCGTCCATGCCTGTTTCGTTCCCATCATTGAGTCGAGTTGGTGGTCATGCATGACGAGGCATATGATTGGGGCAACTATTGGTTGTTCGAGTTTCCTCTAATTAAAAAAATGTAATTTTCAGCAGTCGAAGAAACTCGAATAACCAAAAGAATTACGGACGCAAAGAAAGTGCTATAGTACTACCCGTACTTGTCCATATGGAATGTAGCGCCTGTCACAACAATGTTAGAGAACCATCAGATCGGTGTAGTATCGGCTGTGGCCAGTGGCGGAGCCAAGACAAATCTCAAGGAGGGGCTCAGGACCTTCTTCTTTCTCCCGTCCCGTTTCGTCTTCATTTTTCTCTTCTTCTCTCCATCCCTCTCCTCTTCTTCTCCTTGGAACTCCAGGGGTAGGGGGGCTCTACTCCCACACCCCCCCCCCCCCCCTCCCGTGCTGGATCCGCCCTTGGTTACTAGCTAGGCAGCTACACACACTCCGGTTCCTTCAACAACAAAAAATTTGCGAACAAAAATAATATATAGCTATTTAGTAACAGGACATCAAAATCATTTGCCATGCGTGATCCTAACCTCGATCCGGTGGTTCCAAATTGTGACGTGTAACCTTGAAGAATGGCTTTTCTTTCATCCTTCAAAAGCTTTTGCTTTTCTAGCATCTTGAGAAATCATTTGATAGGCACGGTCTACCTAGAGAACAATCATACAAGATACAACGCATAAAGACTCGTAAACCATACATCCCGTCCAATAAAAGTTCATGCATCTCCATGTAGTTTTTCCTTCAAAAAGACTCGTAAACCATATATGGAAGAAAACTAAGGGTCCCTTTGGTTGTGCTTTCAATCTATTATGGCTTCTCAAAAAAGATGAAAGCCAACCAAAGACCAATGGCTGTGGCCGGCAGCACTTGGAAAAGAAGCTTTTTCGTAGTTCATAGTTCACAGCAACTCGAAGTTGCTTCGACTGGCTGTGAGGTGGAGTTTTCATGGAATTTACCCACCATGCCACTGGTTATGATGGATACCGGTTCGATTTTCTATTCTCGTCCACGAAACACGCGAGCGCGAGGATAGGGTTGGCGAGCAACGCGCATCCCGCCGCCCTGTGCCGCTCGAGCGCCGCCGCATCCCTCCCCGCTCCCCTCGACCGGCGAGGCTCGCAGCATCCGGCTCCTGATGGTGATTCACGGCGACCGCAATTGCTCCATCGATGGGGAGAGCCAATGGTGATTCATAGATTGGTTGGTGGGGAATGAACGAACAAGGAGAAATCAGAACAAATCAGAAGGAGCGGAGGGACCAGTGCATCCTTCAGACACACATTGGAGAGAGGAAAGAACAAGCTCGCCGTTGTGGGCAGCCATGGAAGTTCAACCCGCCATGTCACTCCTCCTCAAAATAATCCGCATCTCTACAGCTCCGACCCCAAATTCCGCATGAAACGGTTGCGCCATAGACTGGGGATTCGATTCCCCCACTTCCCAGGCGCTAATCCCCCTTGTCCCGGTGTCAATTTGAGGTCCCAGAGGTCGCCAATGGTGGCTGGACGAAGGTGAACCACATTAGAAGAAGCTTTTGCAGAAACACCCTCATAGAAAGTTATAATTGATCATATTATTCTTGTGTCTTCACATTTTTACAAAACACCTAGAAGTAATGAGAATTTCAACGTTTAAAGAAAAATATTTTTATGGACCAAATGTTAATGGTCGATCCATTTTAAAAAATAATATATTTTTATAAAATAATCATTTACGTGTTAATCTTCGAATATGGCACATTACGATCAATTTGCATATACATAACGTTTCAGACCATTAGGAGCATTACAGACATTTCCACAGTTTTTTCACAGCCACAGCAACTTTCAGCTTTTTCCACAGCTCACAGCCACAGCAGCTTTTTCCACGACACAGACCAACTAAACACATCCTAAAGTTCCTCGTATCTACGTAGCAGCTTGCATCCCTAGCCAAGTAGCCATTGCACGGCCAGATCGTCGGAACGGCCGAGCCGACGTGGGCACGGCCGTCGATCGACGTACTTGCAAGTTTGCGCCCTCAACGACGTAAGTACGAGAGTATAGAGTGTGTATAGTCCAATATGCGTATGACAAGCAATCCGGCATGGTCACTGACCAAGTCGTCCCTGCTAGCCGCCACTGCCCTCGATCAACGCCGTACGTGTCCGCCGTTTTCCGGCGGTTTTGGCCGCCCCTCGAATGATGTTCGACACGGAACGAAGGGTGATCTACGACCTACCACCTACTCCGATCAAATCATTAGGGATCACTCAGAGCAAGGCCAATAATGCGCCAAGCTCTTTGACTTGAAGCCCAACAGCTACAGCCTGTTTCATACAACGCCCGGCTCTAGCTAGCCTCCACACACAGTCATCGGGTCCACTCCATAAACAAATGCTCTCAGACGCACAGCTCTATGCCACAGTCATGGACCCACAAACCGCGTGCACCCGCGCCAGTTGCGGCTCTACGCAGACTCGAAGGAGGCGACGCGCCCGGCGTCGGCAGTCGCGCCGATTCACACTCTCTCTCCTACTTTTTTGCTGCTGTGTCTGACTCCAGCCGGCTTGTAGCCTCTTGATGGGCTTGCTCTCATCTGATCTGCAGTATAGTTGGTGAAGTGTCAGGTGAATCGATTTGTTTATTCACGCACGGTGCAGCTTCTAGCTAGCCCGGCCGTCGACATCGCTCGCCCGCTCGTTTCATGGCGAGGTGGCACCCAAGTGATTTGTCTTTGAGGCAATATGCAAGCGGCAAACCAGCCTAGAAACGTTCTTTCGCGATGCCCCGATTCAGACTGTCATGTGAGCAGCAGCAGCCATGCCCGGCGTACGCGTCCTTAGCTGGACGACGGCAGTGTACAAATTGGCACGGCGCTCCGCGCTCGCCGGACTTGGTTGACAGACTGGCAGAGTTGTCGAACAGGGAAGATGGCCTACACCTGCAGATCCAACCATTGCACACGTCAATCTTTTCTACTAGTTTCACAATATAAGCATTTCTAGTTTTAATCAAAATCAATTGTTTTAAACTTTAACTATCAATAACGTAAAAATCATAATGTTTGATCAAGTATAAATTATATTGTTAGATTCATCATGAAACTAATTATCATAATTTATAGATCTTCATATTTAAAATATTTTATTTTTATATATATTGACAGATAAAATTGAGAGGGATTGATTTTGACAAAACGCAGAAATGCTTATATTGTGGGACGGAGGGAGTATGTATTAGGCCATTCTCAGTGGTGTCTTTCATTTCACATTTTTTAAGTATGACACATCAACTTTTTAATTGATGAAAGGAGAATGAAAGAGTGCACTGAGAGATGCATTTTCATTTCACAGTTCAATAGACTGAATGAGACATTATATTGTTGCATAGGTGTACCAATGGAGATCTACTTTTTTTGCATATGAAAGAAAAAAGAGTCTCAATGCATCTTTTATTCTCCTTTCATTGACTTGGAAAGAGTGTCATTACCCTTTCATCCTAATGAAAGGCTTCCCTCCTCTTTCATATTAAATACCTTGCCATGTCATCTATTTTGCTGATGTGTCACCTAATAAATGTTAAATGAAAAGCCCATTGAGACTGGTTTTACTCCCTCCGTTTCTATTTAGTTATCGTCCAAAGAAAAACGCAAAAACCATGAAGAAAGGTGTTCAGACATAGCAGGTGCGAACGTGATAACTGTTGCGCAGTTCCGTGAGCAGAAACCAGAAATAGCAGGTTTTGAGCAATTGTGGCAGCATCTTAGAGCAGGCCCAATAAGGGCACGTCAGCAGTCGCCACGCCATTTTAAATCATATTCTTCCTATCTATCGGAGAGAGAAAAGAAGAGAGAGAGGCTGCTTGTCGCCGCTGCCGGCGACGAGCTCCAACTGACAAAATCAGGCGTTGTCGACGGACTGGAGCCGAGCTTGTCGCAAATCAACTTGGTTTGTGGGCTCCTTCACCGTTCTCCCCATCCGTTGTGCACGCGAGCACACAGCTCATCTCCCATTCTCCCTCTTTCTCCAGCGATTTGCTCACAGCGCGCCAAATCCTCACTCAATGGCGCCAAATCTTAGCTGGATTCGCGCCAATTCCACATCCCCCCACCAAAAACGGCCTCCTCATATTTCAGATCGGTATCTCCTCACATCAATTCCACTCTCCCCATTCCACATCGCCAAGAACCCTAGCCTCTGCTGAGGAATTCAGGAAATCAGATTATTCGTCCGTCAAAAGGCGCTGCGGCACCACCACCTCAGTCCATCCCAGGCTCCTCGGGTGTTCTGGTGCTGGTCCTTGGTGGGGCGCTCCACCGCCGCTGCCGCAATCCGTCAGGTCTCCCACTCCACCATCGATCCAAATGGATGAAGCCAATGCAAGCGTCCAAGATCAGTATGTGCTTCTTTGTTGAGATTCGATGTGATTTATTGATTCGTGTGCATGTGTGCCTGTCTCCGTATTGTTGCTGCTTACCTGAAGTAAAAAAATAGTTCGGTGGTCACCTAGTCTCTTGGTTGTTGCTTATGTGAAGTAAAAAATTAGTCTGCATTGTTGCTGCTTATGTGAAGTAAAAAAAAGTAGAAGTGCACTCAGGTGCTAGTTAAAAACAAGATGATATTGTTGGCCATTTTGTCTGGTGCCGTCAGGTGCTAGTAAATAAGTTGTTTGATAATCACCAAGTTCAGAAGTTCTTGTGCCATCTATATCTGTCAACAAACTCTGCTTGCATGAATTGAATATTTAGTGTCCTTTTATGGAGCCAAGCTAATGAGCCCAATTGTTGTATGGCTTCTCTGTTTGTTTGTCTCAAGATGAGGTATACTTGTCGGTAAGACAAACTTATAGGGCTTGCTCTTAGAGGCCAGCAGGGAGTGGGATCCGCTGGTAATGAATGGATGAGGCAGCAGCTCGGCTGCTTTTGCTCATGTGTGCACAGAATATGGCAGAAAAGTGCATGAAAACTCGAAAACGATATTTATTTTGGCAAAAGTCCATCATGCTAGAACGACATTTTAAAACGATACAGAGGGAGTAGTGATTGAAATAGAAGAAAATGTTCAGGGCTACGCACATAGGTTATTTCCATAAAGAGAACCTATTAGTAGCAACTAATTAACCGACCACATGTACGGGACTATACTCAGGATTCAGTCCACCTAGTCCTAGTGCAGACGCTCCTGCCATGAATGAACCAGAGACATGCCTCTTCCAGTGGTATACTCCGAAATGATGCTTACGATGTGGTACGCTTACTGACCTTTTGCATTCCCTTCCTCGCCCAACTTTCAGTGCGAACAACATTGATAGGTGAATGGACCTTTAGCTGAGTTGGTTAGGTGGCTCTAGATTTGAATTCCTGTTAGAGCGAATTACAAACCGGGTTTAAAAAAAATCTGGTCTGTCTCACGCCAAGCATAGGTCTAAGGCCATGCCCAGTTTGTTGGCTGTCTGACACGAGCTACGGTGATGTTGTTTAAGGGTGGAGGCAGGGGTTCAAAGGTTTTCTCGATTTGCCCGTGGATGTCTTCTTCTTGGTATTATTAGTAATAACAATTGTCCCCCAAAAAAAACCTTCTTACTATAATAATATAGTTACAATTTTCACCAAAAAAAGGCCATTAAAATAATGATACTTTTAGTGTAATTTGATTTTCCAAGGTAATATAAAACCATCTCAATATTAATACTTAAGGATATTTCTAGAGAAACGATATTATTGGGAAAAGAGGTTGGCATTGTTGCTATATGAAGAAAATCATGGAGAAATCACAAACCTAAGCTAGAACTTTATGAAAGCCTTATGGGTGTGAGTTAGTTTAATAAATATCATTATTTCGCTATTTTGAATCTAAATTCTTGTTCTAGCTAATTTTATACATTTCATTAGATAATTATTTCTTCATAACAAAAAAAGTAAAAAATCATGTTAGGAATAAAATATGAATGTTAGAAAGTTGTAAGGGGCCTAGGACTACTTCAGCGAGGCGATGGAACTTGTACCCGCGATAGTTCATTCTACGGTGGATACTAATATTGCTGAAGCGCTCACAAACGTACAGACGGACCATCTTTCGGCACCACCACAAGTAGAGGACTAAGCATTTCAACCATCTGAAATACTTGTACAATAATATTAAGAGGCAATTACATTTTTACCATCATTTTATTGTGCCATTGTGATTTTACCCCTGAATCTGCGTTTTTTTTATTTTACCATCACTTGTTTGAACTGAGCAAAGATTCTACCATGAGTCTGTTACCTGCCCTTTGACGGTGTTAACTGGTGAGGGAAAAGACCAAGTTGCCCTTTTGTGATTTTACCATCACTTTGAACATGAAGTTATATACAACAGAATTTGAAGGTTTTTGCTATTTCTAAATGAAAAAAATGTAACATATTCAAATATATTACCATGAATTTTAAATTTTGACAAACTTTGTTAAATTTGGACAGAAATTTGACACAAATTCTGATATAATTTTGGCAGCATTTCGCAAAAGAGTTTTCAATACTCAGAACGCATAAGAAATTACAGCTATTCAGAATTGATTGTGTTGCTTTTTTTTCGCTCAATACTCAGAACGCATAAGAAATTACAGCTATTCAGAATTGATTGTGTTGCTTTTTTTCCGCTCTGTTTGCTGGTATAGATTGGTAGATTACTAAAGAAAAGGGTAGACGGTACTGGGAAGAAGCACAAATTAGCAGATTACTAAAGATTAGTATCTAGCATGGGGGTGACAAACCTGCTCATTCTGCTCATATCGTCAATTAGCAACACAAATTAGTAGAAAATACTTAATGTGATTGTCAGAAACGAATAACCATTCCAAGTCAAGGATTAGATACAGAGGCATTTGAGCGAACACCTCATCTGCGTGATGCGTGGGCAGTTGTAAGATTGGGGAGTGCGAAAGCAATTCGGCAAACTGACAATCCCAGATTTCACCAAAAAACAAGCGCCTAACATTTGCTAGATAGAACTCGAACCCGTCCTCCATCAGAACAAACTGAATCCATTTTCGATTTCACCCAAGGAGGAAGAAGCTCACCCATTTGCTGGACTCTCCATGCCACCCCCCATGCCGAGTCGTTGCTGCTCGCCGGTGTCGCACGCTCGCTTACAACCGCCGCCGCATCGTGCGCCCAAGCCTCGTCCAGCCGCCGCCGCTGCGCGTGCCCGCGTTGCGCCCGTGGCCCTCGCGCACGCCGCGCTCCCGCGTCCCTGGCCGCGCCGCGCTCGCGTAGAGTAGCCGCCGCCGTCGCCTCGCTAGCTAGGGTTAGGTTTCTGGGAGTGAGTCCGCCCTGTTCGTGAAGGAGGAAGACAGAGAACGATTCGAGTCGAGAAGGGTACTTTGGTCCATCTGTGTTTTTTTCCCTTTTTTTTAATCCGTGAATTCCTTTCATCTCACGGTGGAGTGAAACCTATGGTAAACGGCTGGTTCAATTCGAAAAAGTGATGGTAAAAACACAAAAATGCAGATTCGGGGTTAAAAATGCAATTGGCCCTCAGAATGGTGGTAAAAACGCAATTTTCCCTAATATTAAATACACTGTTGGTAGATGTCTGGAATAAGATAGAACATTTTATGACTAAAATTGATCTGTTGAAAATTTCATAAACTGAGCATGAGCAAGATGAGGAGTAAGCAAAGCAATCAATATAAAATAGTTTTTATATACTTTTTGGTCTACCCATCATCACAGGATGGGGATGATTAGAGTGAGAATATGGAAGTAATTTATGTAAGAGGAGATTGAGTAGGTTGCGAAAACTATAACACTTGTTTATGCCGTTTGCAATAATATGAACAAGTTTGAGGTCATCTTGGTTACCGTTGCTTTGTTCATACTTATAGAAATTAGAATACAGTTATGCAAATGAGTGAGGTAGAGTAGGCTGAGAAATAAATTTAAGTTATGTAAAAGAAAGGAGGTCGAGCGTCCGTTTGTAACAAGATAACACGAAACTGTCGTTTGTAACAGGAAACTTGCAAAAGCCACACATAAGTCACTTGATATCTGTCTCTTAAAAATTAATTACATTTTAAAAGTCTTTTGCCAACTATACAGGCACTAACACTCACAAACACGCAAAAAAAAAATTATACTCACCGATATGAATACACGCACGCACGGAGACCTACTGCTCGCTTCCGGAAAATTAAACTACCGAAACTAAGCCGGAAAATTAAACTACCGAAAAACTAAAGCCGTCTTGATATCCTACCTTTTCTTTAATCTTGTAGATGTCCTGCCTTTTCCTCACGCTTTGACACGTTGTGTTCCTCCTGCTCAACACGTTGGCGACCTCCTGTAGTTTCTACAGTTCCAACTCTGGCTGTTACTATTCGGGAAAGATCGAGCAGGCATGAGTGCAGGACCCAATCGCCAGCTCTCCCGTCTTCCTCAGGCCTCAGCCCAGCAGAGTTTCACCTCCTCTCAGCCACAATACACCGGCCAACTGAGTGCATGGACGGCGTCGACGGCAGCGGCTGCGAGGGAGACGGGAGCTCGACCGCCGGCTTGGCGCACAGATGGCGGCGGCGCTGCTCGCAGCCAGCCCGTCGCACGGACTGCAGCAGCGCGGGTGGACAGCCAGCCCCACGCGCGGAAGGCCACGGCACTACTCAATTGCCTGCTTGGCGCACGGACTGCGGCGGCGCGGCTCGACGGCCAGCCCCAGGCCCCAGCAATGGCGTGTGCTGAGCTTTGTCGAGTAAATACCTACTTATCTAGGCAAACCATCTTCAAGGGAGCATAAGAACTATGAGCTCATGCTTCAACTGCAACAGGGCATCAGGTCTTTTTTGTTTAAGCGTCTCTCTGCTGAAATTCTAAGGATTGTGATCTAGGTTCCAAAGATACTTTGGATTTTGGGTTATTTACATTGCCAGTAATCTGATGATTTTCTCCGTTTCTCCCCCAAAATCTGACGGCAGGATCTGCCACTAATGGCTTCAAGCATCCAAGCAGAAGCTATCCTGCAATTTGAGAGGAATGCAGTGCTTTTATTAGTTTATTTCATCTTTGTATCTCTGCCAATTAATCATGAATGATTTTTCCGTCCGCTTGAGCGGTTAATGGAATGTGAAAATGAAACTGCAGTCAATCATGAATAATCGTTGCTGCTTGATGTGAACTCTTAATTAGGATAAGTTTGGATATGATTGTATAAAAGCTGATGTTTTGGACCATCTAGCTTGCAGTTGCAGCTGCATGTTGTTTAGATTGAGCTTTCGATTGATCTCATTTTTAAGCTTGCTTCTCTGATGCTCTGCCCAAAGTGCTATGCCCAATGCATTTACAGGCAATTCAACAATAGGTGAAACCTCAAGTTTAGTGTTAATAGGATGATTCAGCAAATGTTTCAGTTTACCACCTTTGTTCTTTTAGTTTATATTTGCATGAAGCTCCACTGAGCCTGCAACTAACTGAATTTTTTATTGATTTGTTTCAAATAATTTTTTTGTTTGTTTATCTATATAGATAGATGCAGTTTCTCCAAGTTGATGCCTCTGCTTTACTCAAGGTAACAAATAGCGGATAGCGGGTTTGTAGTGGATAGGCATCTGTGTAGCAGATAGCAAATAGCGGGTGCTATAGCGGACGCTAAGATCCAATAGCGATAACTCAAAAAACACCAAAAACTATGTGTAATTGTGAGTATAATATTACTTTTTCTCATCATAAAAATTCTATTCACTAGCCTAGTCAATTGTTGCTTCAAATTTATGGATCATAACGTCTATGAATAAGACGAGTTCAATTATTCTTCATCTAAAAATAGTTTTTTAAAAATGATATATGACAATAAATTGCTATCACACCTAAATAGCGGATGCTATAGCGGATTTTGAAGCGCTATAGCGGCTTGAAAAGTGAAATAGCGGACGCTAACTTACAAGATGCTATTTGTTGAGCGCTACCTTGTAGCGGTAGCGTCTAGACACCGCTACCGCTATAGCGGGCGCTATTGCGGCCGCTACAAACGCTATTTGATACATTGGCTTTACTCCGTATTTTTTTTGCCCTCAAGTTTATATACCACTAATCATATAAACATGCTAATTACTAAAATCGTTCAATTACTGGCTTATGCTGCTAAATATATGCACGCCCGTCTGATTGAATGTTTAGAACTTGCCATAAAATACATTCGGTTCTATATATATCAGAAAACTATATAGATCTCAGAGTTATTAGTGAAGTAAGATGCTTAGGCTCAGTACTAATTCCGGATGATAACAACTCAACCCACTGAAACTGCTAAAGCATGAAACTACTTCTATAGGATTTCTGATGATAACAACTGAAACTGCTAGAGCATGAAACCACTACCGTAAATGAAGTCAGCTGAAAGTTTAGATACTGCAAAAGTTCCATGTTTTAGAATGCTCACAGACCACTTTTTTTAAAAGATAAATGCAGAAAGTACTAAATATTAATTAGATGCAGCAATATTTTAATATATTACTAACCTAACATATGGCGATTTTCCCAACAGTTCATCTGCTTCCTGCTAGGATCTCAGCTATGGCATGTGTCTTTGGAATGTGCTCAGAGCAGTCTGCAATTTCACACTATTCAAGCCAAAATTCAATACACTCTTCAAGCCAACATCAGATTCCTGCTTCGATTGATATAGGATATATTCTTTTCCATGTGTTTTTTTTTTTTATTACCCGAATAGGTACAATTGAATTATAAATACATACTATAACGCAAAATGGTCTCAGCTATGTCTCAGCTATTCGACGCAATAATATTTTGCTCATTTCTATTATAATGCCCACGGCAACGCGCGGGGTGTCTACTAGTTGATATTCACTTTGTAAAAGGTTTTGTTTCAAATACTCACCCACTTCCAAAATAGTGTTGAAAAACAATCAAACCAAAAGGGCATAAGGTAGCATTTTATTTATTAAGAAAAACAAAATCATTTATTCAACATGCACCTGATACATTTCTTAATACATATAGTACCCAACGTGACAGGTATTGTAGTTTGGATGCTAAGTAGAGACTACGACGAACTGACTAGAAGATGCTGGAGAGGGTCGGGAGCTTGAGCTCGCCGGTCTTGGTGAGCGGCAGCGTGAAGTTGCCGATGATGGGGAGGTCGACGGTGAGTCCGACGCGCATCTCATAGTCGATGTCCCAGTCGCGGCCGGCGTCCTTGACGAGGCTGACGAGGAAGTCGTAGGGGATCTTCACGGGCACGTTCAGCTGCGTCGTGTCGCTGGCCTTGAGCGAGCCCGGGTCGGGCATGGTGCCGGACGCCACCTCACGACCCGCGCTCTTGAGCGAGTAGCTGATCTCGCAGATCGGGATGGAGTGCGAGTACGGGTTGCGAACGTCGAGGCGCCCGGCGAGGGTGGCGCCGTCGCGGCCGACGTGGCCCACAGAAAGGTCGGCGAGGTCCGCCTCCGGCTTCTGCACGTGCGCCACCTTGTCCGCAACGAACCCCTTCGCCTTGTCCACAAGCTTCGCCATTCTCTTCTTCTCGCTCGACGACCTGCTCTCTCTCGGCGCTGCTTTGCTTCGCTTCCTGATTAATTATTACACTCCTTACGACGGTGATCGATTTGGATGGGCTCGCACACCGCTGAAATAGTGGCGCAGGAGCTTCAGGCGGCCGACACGTCGGGGGTCTGCGTGTTGGGTGCGTGGCGCCACCAGAGGAGTCTCCGACTAGAAGCTTGATGAGTGGGCATGCGAGAATTAATTTGTTTTCTCCGTGTCAACCCATCGGCCATGATCAATTCGAACTTGTATGTCGTGCATGGCTGCACAGCTGGCCATACCATTCGAACCTGAATGATCTACTGCATGCGCAGCGATGTGCACGATTCCACTCTTGCCTCGTGGTAAGAGGAGATGAACCAGCACCAAACATTTCCTGTTTTTTGCCCTGCAGGGGATCAGCCAGATATCTTTTCCAGGCCGCATTTCAGGGTGGTCAACTAGGCCTGGGCCTTGAAACGAGGCCTCATTTCATTCGCACCTGGGCTCATAACTCAGGGGACCAGACCGGCCCAGCTTCAAAGAGTTCCGATCCCTTCCAGTTCCGGCCGGAGATCCGCTGCCCTTCTGCTCAGATCCGGCGGCGATGCAGTTCTTCAGCGGCTCGTCGCTGACCTCGGTCGCGCCGGAGGCGACACCCTCCCCGGCCGCGCCGCCCGGCACGGGCACGGGCGCCAACGCGCAGGTGCTCTACGTCTTCAACCGCAACGGCGTCTGCCTCCTGTACCGCGAGTGGCACCGCCCGCTCCGCACGCTCGACGACACGCAGGACCACAAGCTCATGTTCGGCCTCCTCTACTCCCTCCGCTCCTTCACCTCCAAGATCGATCCAACAGCGTAAGTCCCCGCCTTCTCCTCATTTCTGCATTCGCTGTGCCTGTATGCTGCTCTGCTTCCGTCCACAGGAGGGCAGGTGATGAGGTGGTATTAGGGAGCGGTTCCTCAATTGAGGAGGTCACTTAGCAAGTTCACATATTGGTTTTGGATTTAGTGAGCTAGATATGTGCAAGAGTTTAAACATCTGTCCTAGACTCCCTAGTAATGTTCTTGGTAGCGTTGGTCAATCATCCACACCTTCAAGTCAGCAGCTGTAATTTACAAAACGAGTAATTTGATTGTATGTTTCTGTTATAATGTGGCGGAGTGTATGGGGACTAACAAGAACTGAAGGCAGCCTGACCTCATAGTAGTTGAATTTATCTCCATCTCTTATACTAGAGCATGGGCATATGATTACTCCATTATGATCCATATGTGTTTGATTGGTCAATATCTACTGGAATTTCAACAAGTTAACATGATATAGGAAATAACAGAGGATACTGAAATTCATAAGTTGCCTAAATGTTTAACCATTGACTGTTGAGAGCTCGTACAGATTCACAAATTGCTTGATCTTTTTTGTGTTCGCATATGATATATTTTCCCCCAATAGTCCATTGGACAGCTGGCTACAGGGTTATGTTATAAAATATTTTTCTTCAATCCTAACTAGTCTCTTCTTTAAACATTGGTTCAGAAAGTAACAAATGTTTATTTAGCCTGTTTGCCTCAGTATCATTTTACTTATCAAATACAGGGCTGAGAAGGGGAATCTTGGTGTGCCACTACTGCCAGGCCAGGGCTGTTCATTTTATAGCTTCAAGACAAACACATACAAACTGAACTTCATGGAGAGCCCTTCTGGTATAAAGGTTAGTGTCACCTACTTTCATCCTCCTATTTTCTTTAACTAAGTAGATTTTGTTGATAGCCAAAAATGATAAATGCATATTTTAAGGATGATTTTGTCAATGTAGATTTAATTGCCTCTGGCAGATTTTGCCGACATGATTGAAATCGTTATGCAATTGTTTTCATCCCCCCTGCTTCAGTTTCAGGACACCATATACCACATCTTACAGTATAATACTCGTGTGCTGATTATTTTCATTTGATTATCATTCATTATGTCTTAGTTCCTGTTAGTACTGCTCTATCAGAGAAGCTGCATGGTCTCACATGGTTATGTTTTTTTTTTTTTTTTTGGCTTAAAATCTGTAACACTTGAAATCATGTACAGTAAATGAACAAGTTTGTGTGGTTTATTTCCCATAAATAAATATATATCAAACGTAGCAATATTACTGTACAATACTACAGTGAGAACAGAGAAGTTAAAGCACTTTCATATCCTTTGATATTCATATTAAATCAGTGGCGGGTGTACCAAATGTCATCAGTGAATTCACGCAGCCTCGTTGCACTTGACAAACTCTTTGAAATCTGATCATTTCTTTAGCAAGTACCAATTTAGCAGACAGATGTACATTAGAACCCCTTTATCCAAAGCTGTGCTCAGTCATTAACAATACCATCTCGATGTAGCTTATTCTCATCACACATCCAAGGACTGGTGATCAGCGAGACTCGTTGAAGCATATCTACAACCTATACGTGGAATATGTTGTAAAAAATCCTCTATATGCTCCTGGCGCCCCGATCAAGTAAGTTTTGACGGTTACAGTTGTAAAAAATCCTTTATATGATTTTCTTTTTGTCAGACTTTTTGTACAAGGCATCCCTTGTTTCGTGAGTCCTATTTGAGCAACTGACTGAAGAGTGAAGTAGCGAGCAGATACTAGATATATAGAAATGTGAAGTGTCTAACCTATTTAGGGTGATACGATGTTGAAATAAGATTATCCTAGCAGATAAAGTCATAAAACCTACAACTCGTTTTTTATCTCCCCAATCTAAGCCTCTCAACCTCCCAAAACGTACTGAAGTTTGTATTTGAAGAAATTCATCTGAGCTAACAATGACAGTCACATGGGCATACTGATCTGAGGTTGTCCAAGCTATTCATAAGCTGTTGTCTTAATTCTGGTCAGCGTGTATATATAACTAGTAGTGACTCATTGAGGATGTTAGTCCGGTACTGCTATCTGAATAATCTTTTTGTTGTGATGGTACCTCTGTAGAATTAATTTCAGGTTTACAGTTCACTAATGGACTAAGCATCTCTTAATTGCAGGTGTGAACTTTTCAATAAACATCTCGATCAATATGTGAAAACACTGATATGATCTCATTGAGGTAATTTCTATGTTTGGTGTTCAACATAGTGCCTAATTTAAGGCTTGACAATCTCTCAGCTGTGTTACATAAATGCTGCTGGAATCTTTGTGTGGATAACTGTACATTTGTTATTATCTAGATATTTGTGCCCAGAAATGTAAGAATTTCATGTTTTCATACATCTGTTATGTTCCTTTTGCAAATGGCCATTGAGTTAGTGACAAATTCCCCAGATGGTCTGTGTCCTTGTGATAAATAAAGAATTAGTTTAGATGTCGCTTGTACTAATGTTTTGATTTATAATTTTACACTCAGAATCGATTAGTGAATGAACATGGATGGTAGCCCATTCTGTTTTTCTTATGTGATGAAATGATTTTCCTTTGTCCTGGTGATTGAGTTCCTGTGTTATGTTTCAGTTTCGCATGAATGGTGGCGCGAGTGGGGATTGCCACAGGAAGTTTATTGCATGCGGTTACAAGCAGGAACCTCTGAGGTGGGAGCAGGTGCCTAGCTGGCTTCGAACGGAGATGTATCAATTGTTTTCATAGAATTAGAGACATATTTCTTGTGTGATACTTGTAAAGGCAAATAGTTGTGAAACAACAGAACAAAAGTAATGATTTTTTCGTGGAGTTCTTGCACAACACTACAGAGCATGCATCAGCCTGAATCTGTTCATTTCATGTTCGTACGCTATTAGATTATGAGCACTGTGAGAAAATGCTGCGCAACAGATGATAGACTTATTCTGGTGCAAATATTGGTGTGTTGCATAGTCTTTGTGCCACATTGTTTTAGATGATATATGTGCCAATATACGTGAGCCGCCATCTTGTGCAATGACTTCAATTTGACATCCCTACTACGGTTTCTCACCTGTAATTTTGTTGTTTTATTACGACAGATATCCTCAAGACAGAAACTTTCTCGTCCCTTTTGGAGTTATATGTCGTTTTTATATTATCAATGAATTGAGTTATCTGGTCACTGTTCAGATGTTTGTCTTCAAATATGGTTACTCCAACCTTGTTTATATCGGTAGTCAGATGCAAACAAAACCGGACCAAATGCATTGCCGCAGAAATGTGTTGCTGTACATGCTCTGTTGATTCGCTCTTGCTACCTGAACTTCAGTGCGACATAATGAACAACAAAGTTAGCAAAATCTTTGTTCTTTGTGCTATGCTCACTTCCATCGATGCCATTCTCCATTCTGTGAATGAGTGCTCCATACGCTAGCACGTTGGGATACAATAGGATATATATACTCCTAGAAGCATTGAGCTAGCTGCATGTTCTGTGGGCTGTAACAACAAAACGTGGACACCAGATTGTCTTCATGCAGGACCTGTGTTCATGGAGATGCTACACAAACCTCAGCTTCTGGAACCCAGAGCGCTGGCTAGTTTAAACTTCCAGGTCCCGTTGTACATACGATGCCTAGCGTAGATTTCAAGTCTAGTTGCTTCCAAGAAATCCCAAATCTACTGAATATTTCCACTTGAAGATAATGCCGGTTAAGCTCTACTGGGGATAGTAATCTGAAAGATCTCGTGCCAGCCTGCTGTATTTAGCCCAGGTACAGTGACCTCCGAGTTTTTCGCTTTTGAGCACATGCATGGTTGTATTTTCAGAAGTAAGCACGGCTTGCCTATAATCTTGCTTCTGAGCACGTATCCACGTACGGTGACGCGCTTCGGAAATCTGGCCATATAACAGGCCGAACCTCGCCTCCACCGACTGAGTTTGTCTCCCTAATCCAAGATTTCTTGAGTCAACCAAATCGAATTCATCCCTCGCAAGAAAAAAAAAATCATCTCCTGCAAGAATGGTTGGCCCGTTATACGGTCAGACGTCTCGAGCGTGTCGACGTATGTGGATGCGTGCTTAGAACTGAGAATACAGACCAAGCGTGCTTACATCTGGAAATACGACGGTGCATGTGCTCAAAAGCGAAAAAAACGGCAGTGACCTTCATTCTCGAGATACATACGAGTAGTGTGCCAGCCTGCGTAGATAAGTTGGGGAGTCCGTGATAGATGTGCCATGGTTTCTGATCGAGCTGGATCCATAGTGTTGGGAGCATGGACAGACGTCACAGGACATGTTCCCTGATGAAGGGATCAGGATTTCGTGCTGAGAGCAGAGGCACGAGTATAGTTGGCGAAACGGGCGGGTCAAAATGGGCGGACACCAAACACAGCCATTTTAGCACGGCCCAAGCACGGCACGGCCCATCAAATTACGGGCCGGGCCAGCACGGCACGAAGCATCGGGCCGTGCTTGGGCCGACCTCCCCGCCCAGTGGGCAGCACGGCCCGGCACGCGTAAGAGGCGGCACGATGCAGCCCACCTAACAGCCCACCAGAGCACGGCCCACTATCAACCCAGCTTGGCACGGCCCACCTAACAGCCCACCTCTCCCAAACCCTAACATAAATTTCTCTTCTCCCTCTCTTCCTCTTTCTCTTCCTCGAACTCCCCTCTCCTCCACGCCGCCCCTGGCCTTCCCGTCCGGTCTCCACGCCGCGCCTTCCCCTTTGCGCCCCTCTCCTCCACGCAGACCACGCCGCCCCTAGCCTTCCCCTCCACGCCGCGCCTCCTCTCCGCGCCGCTCCTCCCCTCCGCGCCGCCCCTCCGTGTCGCCAATCCCCTCCGCGCCGCGGCGCCGTCATCCTTGTCGCGACGGAGCAGCTTGAGCAGCACCCGTCCACCTCGTCCTCCTCCAGCTCCTGCTTCTATGGCGACGGTGGCGGGAGCTCGAGATCCTCCCCGGCCACTGTGGCGGCCCCTCGGTGGCAAGGTTGTCGGCGGGCAAATCTCGGCCGTGGCGAGATCCTTCCTTTTTTTTTTTTTGGCCGTGCCGTCGGCCTTTGTCGTTTTGATGGGCCTTTTTCTTTTTTTTCGTGCTTGATGGGCTTTTTTCTTTTTTTGTTGCCTGATGGGCCTTTCTTTCTTTTCGTGCTTGATGGGCCGTTCGTGCCTGATGGGCTGGCCCGACTCTTGTAATAGCTTTCGTGCCGTGCCATGGGCTTGACCCCCGCCCATGGGCGAGCACGGCACGGCCCATGTAAACACCGGGCCGTGCCGGCCCGATGGCAAATGGGCCGGGCCGCCCCTTTGGCCAACTATAGGCACGAGACAGGTGAGACAGGTTCTGCATGTACTGTGTAGTGCAGGCGGCAAGAGCTAACGACAACTGCACGAACGGGGTAGTCTGGACGCACATGATTCTGAAGTGAATCCTCGCCGCTTCACACATTATTTACTACTAGTAGTAGATGGAGTAGTTGGATGACATGTTAATTTTTCTCGAAGCCGCTCGGTAGTCAGACACGTAGTGCTAATTTGGCAAGTGATAATCCAACAGCTTAGGTGTGGTTGTCACTGCGTTGTCCGTATATGCAGCACTCGTTAATTCGACGTGCATATGCACTATGCGATAGTATCGACGCAGTAAGATACGAAGCTATCTTATCTTCCAAGTAGATAGCTTGATGACAACGCCGAAAAAGGATCCGAGGATGCCTAGCAAGTTGACAAGATCTCAAGTTCTCAACCCAATAGTATAAACTAGTCGCATGTAAACTACTGTTCAAGGCTGTCATTTGTCCTGGCCAAACCACGAGTTGCTTACTCCTCGGCCATACAGTTCGATCTCTCGCATCCAGCAGCTACAGGCGTTGCTCCTCATGCTGCTGTTCCTGGGTCTCTCTCATGTGGATGTGTCATGGTTGGTGCCCGGCGGAAATCCAATTGTTCATGGTGTCCGTCCGTGTAGTCTGACGAGCTCTGAGCAGAGAGAGATTCCCGTTCATCCACCATCATCCATGTGCTGTCGCTGCTGAGACTTCACGTGTAACTCTCCGGTCCCCGGATAACCTGCACCCGCTTTACAAAACTCCAACAACTAGGAACGCATCTCAAACACGGCGGGGAAAAGGATTTATCGGCCATCGAATATGCTGCAAGGGGCAAAAGTGATTTTTGTCTTCCAATTTTAACACTATGACGACTAATAAGGAAAAGAAATTGAACCCCATGACCACTAAGAAACTTGAAATTTTTTTATGACCAATAAAGAACAAGAAGTTTTTCTGATGGCCAATAAAGAATTATCCCTTTATCCACTTCAGTGTCTCCTGATTTCTGCATGCGGGTTAAATCGGATGCCGGTTGCAGTTTATGTGTAACTTCAGTTCACGAAAAAAATTAGAATGACCGCAATATCGTCAGTGAGAAAATGTGATATGGGCTTTCTCGCTTTCGGGCTATACATGTGTAGGGGTGGAATGAAATTGCGATAGAACCACCGCATGCAGAGAGCAATCTCTGCCAATGGCACATGTGTCCTAGCACACGTACGCCGTAAAAAGCTGCTGTCGACCACAGTGTCTGCCAAGCATCAGCAGGTTTATAGCACACCCATGCTTAAATGCTGGCTTCGTCCCCACATGTCAATAGTTCGATGATCATTTCGTTTCCTACAGCGACGCAATTTCGTTTTCACGAGCTCGGCTTCAGTGCATTGCCGATACTATACGCATTATCTGCTGAATGGGACTGATCTTGATTTCTTGAAGCAGTCGTGTTTTAGAGAAACTGGTGAAAGCGGAAAGAGCTGGGGATTGTGGTGAGTAGGAGGGGCTCACAAAAGGCTGAGAAACTCTAGAGACAAATCCAGCATCCTGGGGCCCTTTTTGGGTTCCCCGGAATCATTAGCTGTTTGGAGCAGAGCGTCAGGGTCACCATCAAATCATCATCTATTACAGGGCCACCTCTGGTTTATTTCTTTAATCCATACTCGACGATCATGAATTTATTCCTAGCTGTACGTGTAGTATAGGACAAATGGACCGTACAGTTGTGGCAAATACAGGAGTAGCAGTAGCATTCGGTCAAATCATTGTGGAGAGATCAGGTGTCTGGCCACAATCCGGGATGTATCGCCTGAAAACCTCTCGGAAATAACAGAGCACGAGGCCGGCGATCATATGAGAACTTGTGGCAAGCAACGGGGTCGCATGCACATCACCGAGAATGAACAGGCCAGAGAGGAGATGTGTGTTCCGAAGAAGATACGCGCACGTACGAGTAGTAGAGTAGTAGAAGAGAGGAGTGTTGCGATCTGCACGTACAGCGCTGCTTTGTTTACGACAGCAAGTTGCTGCAGCGTCGCGGCATTTAACACGGTCACGACTTGAGGTCTTTTCCTTTGCGTTTTTTGGCTGCCTGTCCGAGGCCGGCGGCTAGCCATTGCATCGGCCGCGCGGCCTGTGTCCCCCGGCCGCTCGCCGTGCCGTAACCTGCGAGCAGCCACCACGTTCGTCCGGCGCACGAGCTCCTCACGAGCGACAAAATTGTACGGGCCGACTCTTTTTATAAGCTTGCGTTCCCAAACTTTTGTACTCCTACTAGCACATTTGAAAATTAGTACTTTGTACGTACTAGTATGACTGAAGTTGATGGATACTCGACGCACAACCAACGGTTGTCATGCAGGGGTGCTGTAGCGTTGTGTTTCCGCCTGAACCAATGGGTAAACTAGCTATAGCTCGGCGGTAGGAAATAACATTAACATGGCAAAGAAAGATTTTCCTCCGTGACAGCTGGACGCGAACGAACGAACGGCCAGGTCCGTCGTCAAAGCGCTTCCTACACGAACACGTCACACTGCGAGGTGTGGCCAAACAAACTGAGACGATGCCAGTGATGGGTACAGGTTTCCGACCGTGTGCCGTCGCGCCGCTATCTGGTCCAAAGCAAACAAATCGGAGCTACACGTACTAGAGCCAAAATACAAACCCTTTGCATCGCATGGTCGTCGCATTTGATTTTAGAGTAGTTAGCGGCGCTGCATCCCTATCGCCCCCATCTGTCCTGGCCCTAATCGTCCTGTCTTGCATTTGCGGACCATCATGACAACAATGCGGGGCGGCTAAACAACAGATTGGCGCAAAGAGAATGAAATTGAAATGGATGCGCAGCAGTACCAGGTGCAGTGGCTTACAGAGACGGATGGATGGAGATTGAGACGTATGGAGCCCGCGACGCGTGCGTGTTCTGTTGAGAGCATGGCGGAGACATCTAACAACAGATCGACGGCAAGCAAGCGTGCATGGTGGCCGTAAATGCCAAGCTCCTACCTGGAATAATCCTAGGGGGTGTTCGTTTCGTGCGGTCTAAAATTTAGAGGGGTTTAAAAAAAGAATCTTATTATTTAAGAGTATTAAATAAAATTTAATTACAAAACTAACTGCAGAATTCCTGGTCTAATTCGCGAGACGAATCTAATGAGGCTAAGCAATCCGTGGTTAGACGATGGTTACTGTAGTATTACTGTAGCATGACTGTAGCAAAACATAGCTTACTTAGGCTTGTTAGATTCGTCTCGTAAAGATGTACCCATCTGTAAAAAAATTTTGTCATTAGACTTTATTTAGTACTAGATTCTTTTTATTTAGAGGCCTCTAAAATTTAGCGTTAAAAGAAACGAACAGGGCCGTAGTCCTTGGACATGGTGCTGTGCGTTTGTAGGAAGGCATTGGATTCCTGTGTTGCTCTATCCTGCACCCATTCAAATAAAATTGGCATATGGATATGGTGCACGTCGAGCCTAGACCTGAGTGACATTATTACTGCGCCATCTAGATCTAAAAAAGTCAATGCGGCTCTGCAATCTTGCCGGATTTACGAGCCTGGTGACCGTACGAGCGCGCCGCGTGCTGCCTGCCGATGCTTTTGGTTACGCTGACAAGCGTGGCCCGCACACGACCACCAGCACAAAGCAGTGACGAGGGGAGGGGGTGCATCCTGTCCGCCCTACATTTGGTAGACGTCAGCGGTGAAAACAGAGAAAAGGATGGGATGGATAAACAGCCGCCGCCCGTGGAGCCATTCCTTTCCCGGTTGAATCCAAGGGGCTGTTCGTTGTTTTAGCATTTAATATTTAGAGCTGTCACATTAAAGAGAATTTTATTATCTAAAAGTACTAAATAAAATTTAATGACAAAACCTTTTTACAGATAAGTACATCTTTACGAGACGAATCTAACGAGCCTAATTAATCTATATTTTGTTACAGTGATGCTACAGTGATGCTACAGTAACCAGCGTCTAATCACGGCTTACCTACCCTCGTTAAATTCGTTTCGCGATTTAGACCGGGTGTTCTGCAGTTAGTTTTATAATTAAATTTTATTTAATACTTTTAAATGACAAAATTCTTCCCTCTAAATTTTAGACCCCATGCAACAAACACCCCCTTGGAATGCGGCGAGGGCCATGAATTGAGAGCACGGTGCGCATGGAGGAGTGATGGACGTAGCAGGAGGAGAGAGGCTCTCGCTCGTGTCTGCTCTTACCTCTTGTGTATGTACGTACGCCCCCTACCTGCCGTGTGCTGCGTTGGCCGTATTTGCCGTAGAGTGTAGTACGAGCGCTCGGAGCACATGCTGAGTGAGCTACGCGTTCCGCCAAGTCGCGGCCATGCGAGCGAGGCGCGCGCACGTACACCCAAGCAAGCCCCATCACGATTCCGTGCAGCCGGGAAGCGACGAGAGAGAGAGAGAGAGAGGGAGAGGCGACACAAAGCTGACTCCACACGTAGTAGACTCACGGGGCCTCCCCTTCCCGTCGCGCGCTAGGCTTTCGCAGCAACCGAGGCCTCCTCCATCGCCGACGCGACGGACGCGACGCCACGGCACGCCGAGAGCAGCAGAAAGAGTGCCGTGACCAGGACGATCGATCCAGCCGCAGCAAAACAACAAGAAGAGAAATGCGACGATGGACGTGGCGAGGGGACGGAAAGGCGAGCGCTTGCGTGCGGAAAGAGCGGCAGACCGAACCGCGACGCCACTCCTCTCGCTGTCACACACCGCCTTTCTTCTTCTTTTCTCGACCCGAGCCGGAACAAGAACTCGAGCGTGCAAATCAGCCGCCAAATCCACACAGCCTTTTCTTTCTTTCTTCCCTCCTCTTGCTCCCTGGACCCTGCCATGGGTGTGGGTCGCTCTGGATCGATTTCCCGGGGTTCCACGAGGCACGCACGCCGCGTGGTCAGTTGGTCACACTGCCAAGGCTGCCCTCTGCTCTCCGACACCACGCCTACCGCTGTTCCACCCGGCCCAGCGTTGCACGAACAAGTCTTTGGTACAGACGTGTAGTATTGCTACAACTTCAAACTGTAGTACTCCAATAGTAGTACAAACTAAACAAGGGACGCAGAGAGGAGGATTAATTTACTACTCGTACTAGTACTCCATAAAGCCACTTCACGTTGGAGGAGATGGGCAATATTTTACATGCATTAAGCGCTGCTACAGTTGTACTACCACCGGACAGAGGGACAAGATTACCATCATCATCCAACTAGCCGGCGAGAGCATGCAAGTGGAGTAGGCAACAACCAGGAGTTCATCGCGGCCCAAAGAGACAAACCTTTTCGCCGCGCTGTTGTTGCACACATGCACGCTTTTTATAACACGGCATCATCAGTGTAATGATGCTACTGCTCCTACTAACCATCTAGTACACTCTAATACTACTACTTGATCACGCGTCCGAGGATCCAGCGGCCAGCCATCACTTGCCGCCGTCGCCGCCGTCAGTGGTGTCGGCCGCCTTGCCGTCCCGGGTGGCGTCGCCCGTCGTCATGGACCGCAGCAGCGGCGACTCGGACCCTACGGTTTCGGCAGCCAATAAGATGTCATTAGCCATTATCATTACAAGGATTAGAGATTGCTACCGTACCGTGTGTGTGACTGTGAGCAGGGTGGGTGACCGGCAAGGGCAACATGCAGGTCGACGTACCTTTGGACGCGTTGAACGAGCGTTTGCAGTGCGCGATGGCGCTCTGGATCCCGTCCTGCACCTGCAACAGCGAGTCGTCCCGCCGCTGCGGGGTCGCCGGCGCCGGAGGCGGAGGGGACGGCGCCGCGGCCACGGCGGACGACGCCGACCGGCTCTTGCCCAGCCGCTTGCACACCTGCTTCAGCCCGGCCGGCACGCTGGCGCGCGGGGCGCGCACGCCGCACGCAACCACCACCGGCTGCGGCGCAGCCGCCGGGGCCGCGGCGACGGAGGGCGTAGCCTGGGACGTCGGGGCTGGGGACGGCGCCGGCGACGGGTCGGGCTCGGCGTCCGTCTCCTCGCCCTCGCTGGCGCCGGGGAAGCGGAGGCGGTCGCCGTAGCGGCGGGAGACCTTGACGTACAGCGGTTTGATCTTGTTCAGGTACTTGAGGACCACCTCCTTCGCGAACCGCCGCTCCTCCGCCGTGATCGCCGCAGCAGCATCTTGAGGCGCGGCGGCCTGGACCGCCGCCGGTCTGTCCGTACCGGTGCCGGCGTCGGAGGTGCGCGAGCTGTTGTCGCGCGTGAACAGCGACACCAGCGGCGCCTCGTCCACCCGGAACTTTATCAAGAACCGGTTGGTGGCCGTCTTCGCCGCCGCCGCCGCGGCCGGGGCGCCGCCGCTGCCGTCCACCGGGACGGCGACCGCCCCCTTCGGCTTCCGCAGCTTTAGCAGCAGCACGCGGAACTTGGTCGCCGGGCGGAGAAGCGACGCCGCCGGCGCTGCGGCCTCGGCCTCCTCCGCGCCGTCCTTCTCCTCCTTCTTCTCCTTGCTGTCGCCGGACTCCCCGCCGGCCGCCACCGCGTCCACGGCAACCACCTCCGCCCCGCCGCCAGACGCGACGACGTCGTCGCCGGCGGCGACGGCGAAGTTGAACTCGACCCGCTCCTCCTCGGCGTCGGACGCGGCGCTCTCGTCGCCCGGCACCGCGAACTCCAGGTCGAAGAAGGAGGCGTCGTCGTCGACCTCCCCGCCGCCACCGCCTCCGCCGTCTTCAGACACCGACGCGGCTATGGTCGTGGCGACCACGGGCGCGCGCTGGTTGCCGGCCACCGCGCCGCCGCGCAAGTACTTGAGGAACGAATCCATCTGTGGCGAGCAAGAGTGCTCGGCAGTCAGCTCACTTCACTCACTCTGTGCCAAGCTCAACCACTGTCTACTTGTCACTCAACGCTCAAAAAAAGACTCTTTTTTGGGGGAGGCTTTTGAGGAGAGGAGAGGGCCGGGGGGAGGAGGAGGACAAGGCTGTGGTGATGGCGTACGCAGCATCAATGACAAATAGATGAGCAGCAGAGCACGGGTGGGGTTGGACGGGGAGGACGGCCCCGGCTTTGGACGGGGGGTCCCGTCGGTCCGTGTGAGCTACTTACTGTGCCGTGCGCGGTGCTCTCCCGTGATCTCCTCCGTTCGTATCCGATTCAGAGCATCATGGTGTATGTATACACTGTAGCCATGGTGTGTATCTCGTACTATTCGAGAATTCCAAATTCTGTTTTTATTTTTTGGAAAAAGGAGGACCGATATCCAAATGCTGTTAGCACTGGATGCCCGCCGTGACGTGGATTTTTGCACACTGGATGCCCGCCGTGATGTGGATTTTTGCACGCGTCTGGCATGAACTGTTGGCTGCTCGTGCTCCGGCAGTTTTTGGTTTTACTTTATTTCTTGTATATCCTTTGGCTGGGGTAACTGAACAAACAGGGGACCACGGCAAAGTGTTGGAAAGAGGAACAGAGATAAATATCTAACAAAAGAAATGAAAGTCAGCTGATCAGTGAGATTTCATTGAACATGCAAACAAGGGAATTTACCTCGGGATGATGAATTTGGTAAGGTGAACGAATCCATCCCTCTGCATGAGCCCACGGAACGTAGCACTCCGTGAACTCACATTACGTGAAAACGCCATCTCCGTGACATATTCAGTGATGAAAGGTTCATGATGCCGTTCCATTCCTCAGAAGAAGCGAAGATCGGCCAGCAGGCGAGGCGATCATGGCGTCCAACGCCTTGCAGTCATTGTTCGAACCGTGACGCCAACGCCATCGGCAATAAACCTCTGACTGTTGGGACACTGGGGGATGCTGTATGTACAATTACGAGCTCGAAAAAGCTCAGGAAGACCCATCATGCCGTTCTGACGGGAACAATGATGCGCTTGCTCTTCAGCTCTTGAGATCTGCCTGACTGACAAGCGCACACACCGGCCGGCGCTGGGAAGCATACAGGTACAATTGTTCACATTTTGGACAGGAGGGAGGAATACGTATCATGTTTCAGATGATTGCACAGGAAAATCTACTGTGATGTGCCCATTCCTATGAAATGATTATCAGCTCATCTCTTCTTGCCTATACATTCCAGTCTCTTCTTCATCTTCTTCTTTGACTTTGCAATGCAAAATTGCCCATTCAGTTTCAGTTGTGTTCTTTTTCTTGTCAAGGATTACTTCAGTTGTCCTTACCATACTTCAATTCGCTACAGTATAAGAAGTTCGCATCATTTTCGTGTTGCCTTCATGCCTTGATGGCTTTGATCTCTCAACATAACTGAAGTGGGCTTGCTCTCTAAAGCAATCAGTTAGGTCGACGGCCCAGGATTCCACCTAAATGATGCTACTGTCATTTTACTCTGCAAAAACATTACAAGCTCGAGTCGTGCAGAAAGACATTACATGATAACGCAATCGCAGTGACACCTTCAGTGGTGAAAGGTTCATGATGCCGTTCCAATTCCATTCCTGAAGATCGGCCAGGGGGCGATCATGGCGTCCAACGCCTTGCAGTCATTGTGCGAACTGACGCGAAAGGCCATCGGCAATTACCCTGTGGGGCTGTCGGGAAGACCCATCATGCGGTTCTGACGGGAACATGTTGTGCTTGCTCTTCAGCTCTTGAGATCAGCCTGACTGAACAAGCGCGCACAACGGCCGGCGCTGGGACTTGTGTGGAACTGAAGAAGAGATGAGCTGACAGATAATCATTTGACAGGAATGGGGAACGCACATCGCAATAGATTTACCTGTGCAATCATCTAAAACATGATAAGACAACTGTGTCTCATTCAGTCTTCACTGTGCGCTCCATACCAGTCTCTTCTCTTCTTGTTGTTTTTTGTTTTTTGGTTGAAAGAAACTGCATCTCAGGGAATCAGTCAGTTGCACAGACACTTCTAACTACTTCAAGTTGACTTTGTGACTCTGAAATTACGAATTTGCAAAGTTGTCCATTAAGGATTAGTACTTCAGTTGTCCTTACCATACTTTCGTGTTGGTTTCATGGCTTGTTTCCGTGGGCTTCATTTTTCACTGCTTCATTCAGAACAGAAGCTGGAGCAAGCACACTGAAGTGGGCTTGCTCTCTGCATTATTCAGCTCGGCCGACGGCCCAGAATTCCAGCTGAATGATGCTACTGCCTACTGTCATTACAAGCTCGAGTCGTGCATATTTCATGGTCACCCTCCATTTATCTTTGTACTGGCTCTGAATTCATGTTGTCACTTGTCAGCAATGTCACCTGGAACTTCTCAAGCAGAAAGTATCAGACGTGCAGGTGTCTTCGGTTTTTTTTTTTTTTTTTTTTTGAAGGCGAACGACCCCGAAGGGTCCAGATAGCTCATTAATTCCCGGAGATAAAAAGTAGTACAGCACATGCAACCCACTTCATAGAAACACAGTCAAGAAAAAATAAAATTACAAGCATGCCCTTGGGAGCTTCTGGATTCGCCATGGACAACGGAGAACTGCTCAGCAGCAGCAACATCTCCAGCGCCGGATTCCGCCAGTGAGCATCGCCAATCTTGCATGCCAACCACTGATGGGAAGAAGAAGAGGGCGCCTTCTCTTGATTTGAGCGACAGGGAGTGATAGAACCCAGACATCGTCGCTCAATCTGAGGGCCTCCGAACAGGAGGTAAAAAGAACCAAGCCAGAAAAGATCCTCTTCGGCAAACTCGAGTTGCCGCATGTGAAACTGGCCAGATTGCGACTCAAAACTCCAGAGTTGCATGTTCTTCTGCTTGCTTTTGGGGTTGCAGTCGTAGATTTCCAGGAATCTGAGCTTTGGAAAAGGAAAGAGTACACGCACGCCGGGGAAGAGATCGACGGCGGAAGGCAAAGGCATCACGCCTAACTCCACACGGGAAACTTAGAAAAGCTTTTACCGGTGCCGAACAGGAACAAATCACCGCCGCTTGGACGACGGCGATGAACGGCAAGCCGAGAAAAGCCTATAGCTAAGTCTACTACCTACTGCTGTATAAGGGAGGGACCCTCGCCCTACGCTACGCCGGCGTCAAGCCGGAGAAGGAGGGGAGGGCCCAGATCGGCCGAGAGAGAGAGGAAGCTTGGAGGAGTACTGTTGGGGAGAGAAGACTCGAGAGTGTAGTCTGTTACCCCGCGTGATGGAATCGGTGTCTTCGGTTGAACAGACGCGACGGGGTGGGCGGCGCCCGGCGGTGTCAGCGCGACCTCACCGGCCGCCATGTCGCCGGCCAGGAGTTTTACATATTGCCCCTTAATTTTGAATTTTGGATTGCGATTAATAATCGCGATCTAACAATTTTACATAAAACCCCCTAATTTGGATAACTTTTTATTTTGGATCGCGACTATTAATCGCGATTCAGTATTTTACACAAAGCACCCTCATCGAGCTTTGAAATTTAACAATAAACCCTCTCCTCCTTCAGATGGGCCTTCTCCTCTCCTCGCGACGCCCGCCGCCGTCGCCGCCTGCTGCAGCTTCCTGCCCTAGCTAGCAGCGCAAGGTCCTGCAAATGCCAGTATCCGAAATCGCACCCAGCCCTCCCCGTTCGCAGCGCTAAACCTAGCGAAGCCAGGTCGGGAGAGGAGCCGACGCACGGCGCAGCCGTCCCGTCCAGGCATAGCACCCTCAGGCCTCAGCTGGAAGCGGGCTGCAGTCCCTGAGAAGAGACGGCCTGAGCGGTGGCCGGCAGCCTGGTAGTGCCCTATTCCTCTCCTCGATTTGTCGCATCATTTGGGAATCGCTTTGTCTCGAATTATTGCAGTGTCCGAACAATAAGGATTGATGCAAAAACAATTGGTCGATTGCCTGATGGTGCTGCTTTGTTTCCTCTGTAGATTTTACAGATTTACCGATGGACAGTAGGTGTAACGTAAAACTCGATATATTGTTGAGCTCTGTGTGATATCTTTTCAGTTTGCAAATCACCTTATGAATTATTGGCAGCGGTAGAAATCTGTGTGTGCTGCAGAACTGATTCACTTTTTTGCTTGTTTGATGTTAATGAAATATTTAGGTGTTTTAGAGTCTTGGTTTCATTACCACACTGTTTGTTCGAACAATACTGTTGGGGCACAGTGCACTTCGAAAGCGAATTTCAGTGTAACAAAAATAGGAAAATATGTGATCACTAATATTTTGATGTCACTGAGCGAGGCTAGCAATATGCTGTGTCTCAGGACTCAGGAGTGCTGCAGAATCATACCGTTCCTTTCCTGTTCACATAAGTTATGCCACAGCCTATGCGAGTGGGAATTGGATATAAATGAACCATTTTTTGCTTGTGAGCAAGGTCTTACAATTGTTGCCTCCCTAGCTACCATCTTTATTTTTTTTATAAGGTCTGCTATTAATTTTTTTTCCCGTAATTTGTGCTCTCAAAAATACTAGGCCTGTTTGGTTGGCTGCCAAACATTGTCACGCTAAACGTTAGTTGCACCACAATTTCTTAGGTGGGTGTTTGTTTCACCACCACAGTTGTGGCTTGCCACACTGGTACCCCACCTGTCATACACTCAAATATTTGCCGTGTGTGAATCAAAAAAAAAAAATCTTTGCCGTGTGGCTAACATTAACAAATTGCTCACTTTCTCGTAAAAAAAAAAATGCTCAACACACTTTTTTTTGGCAAAGTTTGGAGATGTGTGTGTATGGTAGCCATCCAAATATATGAGATCTCATTTCTTCGTTATTCATTGCTATTCTTCTGACTTTACTAATGTAGTCCGTTCATCATTGTATGTCTAAGGGTGCTTCTGGCCCCATTGGATTCTCAGATATGGCAGATGCTGCAGATCTGTCATTTCTTGATCGGATGGTTTCCCAACTTCGGTCAACATGCAAGTGAGGACAGCCTTTACCTGATGCGTCCCTGTTCAATATTTGATATCTTTACTTTTGTAATTTTTCAGAAGAACATGCAAGTTTTGAAGAATCTTTGATGATGATTTCGCACATTTTTCAATTGGATTACCTTGTAGCTTTTGAACTCATTTATTTACTCCATAGATACATTCTTGGCTTATTGTCTCCTTCCAGTAAGATACAGAAAGAATGGAATATCTTTACCGTGCACAATCAATTTGAACTTGCAGTTTCATTAAAACAGATTTTGTGTTGATCATGACCTTCAATTATTATATAACAGGCCACAGAGTTAGCATTCGCCCCGGCTCGTAATCAGCCTTTTGTATGCTTTCTTTATGGAACTAAACTCATTTGCATGTTCTGTTTTAGTATGTTACAATTTTTACTCTTATTCTGATCTTGAAAGCTACAGGTACTACACTGGATATCCCAAGGATCTAGGACCGTCACGAATTATACCATTTACATCCGAGCGTCAATTTGTGCAACTGTTGCACGAAGGACAGCCTGTAGTTGTTGCCTTTACTATCAAGTATCCCCACTCTTTTGTTAGAAACACTCACAAGAACGTTAAGCACTCATGTATGAAAGGTTTCACTCACTTCAATCCAACATTGCCTTTGCAGGTGCACTTACACTCAACATCTAGACAAAGTTTTGGAAGAAGCTGCTGCTACATTTTATCCACATATAAAGTTTGTTCGAGTAAGTTAGTATGGACTTCATGTTTTCAAGAAGTATTTCACATGACATGCATATCAGATGACTTCCAATGTTCTCTATTTTGGAAAGGGTTGGAAGCTTATAATGCTTCAACAACTGCTCAATGCTGAACTCTATAAATGTTGTAGCTCGTAAATGTTTATTGTTGATGATATTTAAAGGCATTGTTTGCTGATGATAGAAACGTGAAGGTTATCCTAGTCTGTCTGATACGTATTTACGGAGCAACTAAATCCCATGACTATTCACATTAACACATTTTGGAATTCTGCTCTTCTTTTAAGCTTCCCTTGTGGAATTTCATCTCATACTTTCTTGATATGTTCTTTTCTCTAGTTTCTGGTTCGTTTATGAGGTTAGCAACTCTATGGAACACTAGGGTGTGCAAAGTTCTTTTTGGTACTTGCCAATAAAAGGATTCAGAAAACATTCTCCGCTGTTAAATAAAATATAAGTAACCACTAGGAAATATGCTAAAAGGCTGCCTGCACTGTCAAATCAGTCTGTTAACTTCATGTTTCCTGTATACCGTAATTGTCTTCTTCTTTTTTACCATTGATGACATGGTTCCAATGTTTGGGCTTGCTATTTCTTGTGTATATCTAGATGCTGCTGTTGTAACTATTTTTTTCTCTTCAATCTCGAACTAGTAGACACTGAACATACTTCTCTGCTCTCAGGTGGAGTGCCCAAAGTATCCAGGGTTTTGCCTCACAAGGCAAAAGAACGAGTATCCATTTGTTGAAGTATTTTACAACCCGGAACAGGTTATCAATCTTCTCTTGATGCATACTGGCTTAATTGTTTCAATTTCTTTGTTTGGAACTTTATGCAATTGAATCATACTCTGCTTGCTCAAATTGTTCATATATATTGTTTTGTGTAACTAGTTTATGCCACTGGGAATGAAAGGTAGCAGCGTAATGGAATATATATTGTTCTCGCTAAATTACTTTCTTTCTTTTGTGAGTTAATTTTTTGAATAACAGACTTGATATTTTGTTTTCCCCTTATTAATTTCATTTGTCTTTGTGGCTCGAGAATGATAACGTTAATCTAATGGCTGGATGATCCCAGCAGGAAGAAACTGTTTCTGCAACAGATGTTTAACAATCTAGCATTCATATACCCAATTTGAGGGGAAAATTCAAAAAGTTTGCTCTGTAATTATAATATGCCCTCTATGATTCAATACACTTCAGGGGGAACTTTTGTGAGTTCCAGCGGAAATTAAGCACCGCTCAGTGTTCGACATAATTTTTCATTCTGAGAAGCTATACTAAGATTTACCACCTAATTTGTTCCTTGTATATTAAAGTATAACTTGCTTAGCTTTTACAGTACTAAAATGTGGTTTCATTCTTTCATGCTCAGGCATCACTCCTTATTTTTGTCCTGAGTCGCAGATAATAAATATATTTTCCTTTAGCAATATGTCAGGGCACATCATTACAAATTAATTTATTTTGTTTTGGTAATGACTTGTCCTGTATTTTCTCAGGCCGCTAGCCAAGGAAGGGGTGTGGATCCTAACACCACCAAGTACTCTGTAAAAGTTCTACCTGTGAGTAATTTTCAGAATTTGTGGTTATAACTGTCAATTCATTGTGTTGTATATGGATTGAAGCCTTCCTTTTGATCGGACGTGATACATTTTGTCTTGTGCAGTTCAACTATGACCAGAGTGTGTACGGATTTCGAGAATATTTCAAGAAACATGGATTCAGTTATTCTGAAAGAAAGTAGGCCTGTTACCAAGAATCTGAATTGAGAGACTTTCTTTGGTCGAAGTCGAAACGAGGCTCAACTTTGTTTGACGAATGTCTATATAGTACTACTCATGTATATGTCGATACCCTCCTATTGCCAATACCGAATGCGTGCTGACCCAATGACAATTCTTTAACGAACAAAGTTTTTTGTAGATGTACATAAATTTTGTCACAGAACCGAATGGCACAATCGTTTCAGTAAGTTCAATGTTTTGCTAGCTCAAAAGGAGGATTTTGTATATCCTTTTTTATCTTGATGATCTGGGTTACTATTATATGAACGATCAGTTTCCCAGCCCAGGCAGAAATCTCTCCTCTTTACTTCCCCATTCACATGTACTGTCAGAGTTAAAAACCTTTCTCGTCATTTCGATTTCAGTCCCATTCCTAATCACTGTCACATACAGAAACTTCAAACACTAGCAACTTATTTTGTTAGTGTGGCAGCGAAGTTGTCATTTGTTTGCCCATAGTTATTTATGCATTTATGCCCTTCATGTACTTCACTGAATAAAGCATTAGAAGTTCGCAGCATTTTCGTCTTGGCTCGTAAACAAAATAGGCATACTTGGCTTTGATTTGCCATGGCTACGCATGCCGAACTTGTAATGCTTTGATTTGTCCTCGGCTGTGGCACAGACGTGGAATAACCACGATCACATTAGCTGATCCAAGGCGCCCGATACGGAGCTACGGAGGAATCTTCATGGTGACCGTGAGCTACGGAGGAATTGACTGTGAGATACCTAGTGGTCCCCACCGAGATTCGTCGCGGTCTTCGCGCCACGTCGGGCTGCAGACCAAACGAGCGCGGAGATTCCAAACACAATGCAGGCCCAGTCCAGCAGAAAAAGCTGAGTGGTGCAGGTGTGATGTGGGGCTGTTCGTTTCATGGGGGTCTAAAATTTAGAGGAGTTTAAAAAAAATAATCTTATCATTTAAGAGTATTAAATAAAGTTTAATTACAAAACTAACTGCAGAACCCCTGGTCTAATTCGCGAGACGAATCTAATGAGGGTAAGCAATCCGTGGTTAGACGATGGTACTGTAGCATTACTGTAGCAAAACATAGCTTATTTAGGCTCGTTAGATTCGTCTCGTAAAGATGTATCCATCTGTAAAAAGGTTTTATCATTAGACTTTATTTAGTACTAGATTCTCTTTATTTAGAGGCATCTAAAATTTAGCGCTAAAAGAAACGAACAGGGCCGTGGTGCCCTCCACGTTGATTCCGCGTACCTTTTCGGTTGGTCGTCTCCCTTCCTCATTTCCGCTATGCCCTGTTCGTTTCATGATGGTCTAAAATTTAGAGGGGTCTAAAAAAAGAATCTTATCATTTAAGAGTATTAAATAAAGTTTAATTACAAAACTAACTACAGAACCCCTGGTCTAATTCGCGAGACGAATCTAATGAGGGTAAGTAAGCCGTGGTTATACGATGGTTACTGTAGCATGACTGTAGCAAAACATAGATTAATTAGACTCATTAGATTCGTCTCGTAAAGATGTACCCATCTGTAAAAAGGTTTTGTCATTACACTTTATTTAGTATTATGTTCTTTTTATTTAGGAGCCTCTAAAATTTAGCGTTGAAAGAAACGAACAGGGCCATCTACCGTCCTTGTGCACCAGCAATGTGAGCTTTGAGGTAAAAATAACTGATGTCAAAGTTGCAAGCTTCACAGGATAAAGCTTGCAGACAAGCTGCAAGCGTCTTTGAGATGAAGGAAGAGTTGACCCTAAAATTGTAAGCATACTCTAAAGATTATTTAAGACCGATGGACTATTTGAAGTTTAACAACTTATACGAACGAAATATGTACAATGCTACAAACTTTTATGTTTTATCATGTTCTCCTGCAGTTTGTTAACTCTGCACAACGCCCATGATATGCTATCATGGCATGCCTTTACTTTACATTTTGATATTACAAAGTAGTGATTCTTCATCATAGCATTGTCGATTTTCATCATATTTGTTCGAAGATGTTCTAATTTACCATCACCAATTCCATTTCAACAAGGAATGGCATCTCCTAATACACTTTTCTTCCAAAAATCTCGTGTGCTTCAAGCATCATTATTCTGTTAATCACTCGAGCACCGAAAGTATCCCCGGTGATCTGGTCTGATGCCAAAAACACCTCACCGACCAGTCATCCTAGAGGGGATCAGCAGCTTCCCGCCGTCCAATCCAAATTTGACGGCCCCGATCGGCGCCCTCAGCCCTAAACCCCACACGCGCCTATATAAAACCTCACCAAACAACTTCCCTCAGATCTCTCTCCCCATTTCTCTCGTCCACCCGCATTCCTTTTCGCCGTGTCCCCCGGAACAGCGCCGCGAGGGTTTGGAACGGAAATGGCGGAGGAGCAGCCGCACGCGGAGGGCGCGAGCCCCAAGCACGAGACCCTGATGGAGAAGCTCGCCGACAAGCTCCACGTCGGCGGCGGCGACTCCTCTTCCTCCTCCGACTCCGACCATGACGAGCGCCCCCGCCCCTCTGCCCCGCCGGCGCCCGCGCCCGCACCCGCCGAGGTCAAACCCACCTTCTCCGACTCCGCCGCCGCCGCCGCGGCCGACGCCAAGGCCAAGGTGTTCCGCCTCTTCGGACGCGAGCAGCCGATCCACAGGGTCCTCGGTGGAGGCAAACGTATGGCTCTGTTGATTATTTAACTGAATGCTCTGCTTTACTTTTAGTGCGCTGCTTTGCTAGATCGGATCTAGTTACGGGGGATCTCGGTTCGTTTGAGGCCTTGCGGTTGCGAACTAGATCTGATAGGTTACATTTTGGGTGTGGTAGTAGGGTTTTCGGAGGGGACGGTTTGCTAGATCGTTGGGGATTAGTGAAGCAGATTGGACTCTGAGTATCCTTGTGGGATCAAGGCAACCCGCATGGCCTAATTCGGTGATGATTGCTTCAAATTTTATCAATGCAGGTTGATTGCATATTCCCTGTTACATGAACACTTGCTGTCGTTGAGTTTTTAGAGATACTTTACATGGCTTTCGGTAATAATTTAATAAAGCGATCGCTTGCATATGATTTGTAGTATTTAACTTGATGAATGCTCCCCTTACTTGCTGATGTTAGTCAAGTTGGCCCGTGCATTTCATATGCATTGTATGTTTCTGTAAGGGTGTCAAGCCTTTTTGTTGCTTCCCAATATGGTCAGTTTGGATTTTGTTTCAAAAATAAACAATCAACTGAGTGGGATCACAGTTGAAATCATGTTTTATTTAAATTCAATTGCCTTGTATGAAGGGGCTGTGATACCATCTTTATCACTGTGTATTTGTGTTTTAGCAAATAGCAACCAGCGCACTATCCTATTTGTTGTACGTATATGCCTGCCGCTGGTTGTGGTCAAAATTTAAGCTCTGTTTGTTTCTGCATCAATATACATCATCCATTGCTTAAGGTATAATAGGCACCTAGGCATCCTGGGACCTGATGTGTCTATTATTGTGCCTGCTGTATTCATTTCAGTTCTCTATTTTGCAGCTGCTGATGTATTCCTGTGGAGGAACAGGAACATCTCTGCTGGGGTACTTGGTGGTGCCACTGCAATCTGGATCCTATTTGAATTGCTTGGCTACCATCTCCTGACCTTCATTTGCCATGGCCTCATATTCTCCCTGGGTGTTCTCTTTCTCTGGTCTAATGCCTCATCGTTCATCAACAAGTGAGATTTCATCGCCATATCATGAACTTCACAAACTTCTAGAAGATACATATTTGTTTACTGAATGACAGTTATGGACACAGAGTTACTTAATGATGTCAATTCTTTGTTTTAGGTCTCCCCCACGTATCCCAGAGGTCATCATTCCTGAAGATGTGGTTGTCAACATTGCTCTATCAACTCGTTATGAGATCAACAGGGCCTTTGTCAATCTTCGTCAAATTGCCCTTGGCCGGGACCTAAAGAAGTTCCTTATGGTACGTTAAGTATCTCACTGCTTATGCTGAACTATGGCTGTCAATGGGATTTGTCTCATTTGTCTTTCTTGCAAATTTTAGGTGATTGCTGGGTTTTGGTTGCTTTCTGTTCTTGGGAGCTGCTGCAACTTCTTGACCTTAGTTTACATTGGTAAGGAATACAAGCAACTTGGAGGAAACTTTATTTCTGGTACAGTCTCTTCTAATTATCTACTTGGCTGACACTGGTTTCTCCCTGTATGCAAAACAGTCTTTGTGGTGCTGCACACAGTCCCTGTTCTCTATGAGAAGTATGAGGATCAGATTGACTCATATGGTGAGAAGGGATGGGTGGAAGCTAAGAAGCAGTATGCTGTGTTTGATGCTAAGGTTCTGAGCAAAGTGCCAAGGGGCCCCGCCAAAGACAAGAAGCACTAGAAACAAGTGATCCAGTGATACTTGGTAGGGAATGCTAGCAAGTGGTTCGAGTTTCTCAGGACTCGGGGGGCATCACGACTGCCTTTTTGGTACGAGCACCGACATGCCACCTATTGCCTTGTGTTATGTATGGCTCTTTTGTTGTTTGATCTTGATGGGAGTAGCCGAATAGCTTTGCCCTACAACAGTAAATGCAGATGCAGCCTACGGTTCTGTACTGCTGTTTGATTTTTGATCTGTACTGTAAAATGTCGCACTCACGCCTATGGTTTCGGCGACACAGTTTTTGCTACTTATAAGGATGCAGTTTGGTGTTTGAGTTTTCTGGACGTTTATTGAGCTTGGATACCCTCTTCTCACTCTCGCCATGTTCTTTTGATGAAAAACCATGTTACACGTATCTGGTCATGCTATTAGTGCTTATTTTGGGTAAACAATATTGTTGGATTATGATCGTATAGGTCTTACTAGGCAGACTATCCCTTCGTTTTTTTCCCAGCCATCTACGGGCAAGGGACTAGCCCTGTATATCTGTATGCAGCTCACGGCATCCCACAAGAATCTGTGATTTCAACTGTAGGTTTCTAGGAACCATGTCCATTCAGGAACATCACAGTGCTACTTCACGGGCAACCACAAGCTACCTATTGTAAAGCATGGTGTCATCAAACGAAACGAGAAGAAAAATTAAAATCAGCTGCACTGAAATTCATTATTAGTGTATACAACCACCAGCACAAGCAAACCGCAATTCACATGGAGATAAAGAGTTCTTTCATGTTCAGCACTAGAAACCAACTCGTCTAACATGATCTCTTGCCCACCGCAAATTCATTATTACTGTATACAACAACCAGCACTGGCACACAGCACACTGCAATTCCCATGGAGATAAAAGTGTTCTTTCATGTCCAACACTAGCAACCAGCTCGTCTAGCCTGATCTCTTGCCCCACAACCTCACCTATTCCTCCTCATGGCTGTTTTGACATCTACCCTAGTTTTCAAATTATGTTCATTACATTTTGCGTGTGAAATTAAGATGTTCAAAGGAAGTATGTCAACTGCGGCTTCTTTCTGGAGCCTCCTTCACCATACAACTCATTCCATTGCCTCAGTTCGCCCATTATGGAACCTTCAGCGGCAAAACTTGCAGCAACCTGCATTTGAGAGTTTAAGAGTGTTAACAAGTAGTTCCGTTTCATGTTTACAGGTTCTGCGTGCTCGCATTTGTTTTCAGTTCCGCTTGTTCAGATAAAAAGATGTATTCACCTGATTCTTTGCTTCTTTCAAATCTTGCATGTTTAATGGCCTTAGAATGATTGCCTCCTCCTTTTCCTTTTTCTTTGGAAGATCTGATGGAGTCTCTCCTTTTTCACGCTTCATTTTCTCCTGACGAATAGAATAAAGGTTGCACAGTGAGTTCAAAGCATTAAATGCTCAAGCATGGTGCTGATTTACTTACCAGCTCCTTCTTTCTTTCCCTCTGGATTAGCTCCCTCACAGGGCGATATGCTGCCGTGGTGCACAAGTTCTGCAACAGAGCAACACGAGTCAACGAGGAGTTTTTCTTTACCTTTTTGGTTCGTGAATGACTTATATGCATGACCCTGATACTGACCTTAAGGTCACTGCCACTATACCCTTCTGTCATGGTTGCTAGCTCCTTAAAGTCCAGCCCTTCATCAACTTTCTCCTTTGACAAAAGGCTTCTCATTATCAATTCCCGACTTTCCATCGATGGCAGACCGACCATGATTCTGTCAAATAAAGAAAACATACCTCAGGCTAAGAAGAATGAGGAACTGGTACAACTAACGGGGACTAGCGCCTAAGCGAAAGAATATACAAACCTCCGTTCAAACCTACGAATGATAGCCTCATCAAGATCGAAAGGACGGTTGGTCGCAGCAAGAACAAGAATTCTCTGGTCTGGTCGTGACAACAGGCCATCCCAGTGTGTCATAAACTCATTCTTGATCTTTCTCATTGCCTCATGCTCTCCAGCTCTGTTCCGCTGCCCAAGCATGCTATCAACCTCATCAACAAATATGATAGTTGGTGCCACTTTAGCCGCTAATGTGAACAATGCTCTCACGTTCTTTTCATCTTCACCGAACCACTTCGACGTGATAGTTGACATAGATACATTTATAAAACTTGCTTGAGCTTCATTTGCGATAGCCTTGGCTAGCATTGTTTTACCAGTACCGGGAGGACCGAAAAGTAATATACCTCTGCAAGGCTTAAGAAGACCCCCTTTGAAAAGGTCAGGCCGTCGAAGAGGGAGCATGACCAACTCATGAAGGGACTCTTTGATATCATCCAAGGCACCGATATCATCAAATGAAACTCCGATTTCATTTGCAGGTATCACTTCTGGCCTGATGCGCTTTTCAAACTCATTATCTGGTAGCACTTCCTGATAGTAAAAAATAGTGAAAATGAATATTGCTACAATAGTTAGACATGCACAAAACACATAAACCCGGAAATAATGCTGTTTACTGAAACATGCAACCCATAATGCTATACCGGAGCTTTTGCAGCTGGAGGTGGAGTATCCTTCTTCTCCGATTTCTCTGGTTCTGTTTTGCTCTCCACAACAGTGGGAGCAGCAGCAGGACGTGCTGGGGGCAGCGAAGTTGCTGGTTTTGTTTCTGTTTTTGCAGCTGTTGGAGCAATTCCCTTTTCAGCAACCTATGTATTGGAAGCATGATATGTATGACAAACAATAGATATATTTAAACCATAATAATCAACTTGGATAAAAGACAATCAAATAAACCTTTGAAACACCACTAGTCACCTCCAACTTCTTGGAGTCCTTGTCAGACATCTTGTTCTCTTGAAAAATTTCCAATGCATGAGACAAGCTGTTCCATGAAAGTCATAAATTCGAGGTAGAAATGAATAGATCAACAGAATAGATATACCAAAATGATCATTACCTCTTTGTCGATAGAACTAATTTTCCATTTCGGTACTCTGGATTTTTGTTATTCATCAAGTGATAAGAAACTGCGGACACCACAATCTCCTCTATGTACTTACTAAGGACCATTGTATCAGATAGGCATATTGAGCCCAAATCATCACATTCGAGGTCATTTTCTGCAAGGACTTCCATAATATGATTCCGGTTATCTTGAAATTGAACCAGCTTCATGTCTTCTTCTAATTGGGAGTTCCAACTTACAAGGTGGTTCTCGTTTTCAGGTGCCTTGATTTCTATATTATATGGAAATAAAATAGTTAGTCTGTCGTCCATCTCTTCATCACTGTCCATTTCTACAACCCTTGAGCCGAGAACTAGTATTGGCCCTTCAAGCTTGTTTAGTAATTTTTCAAACAAGAGGTACATTTTTGGAGACTTTGAAAGAAATCTTTCAACATCTCTTATGTAGAGCACAATTGGGTGCTTCTTGGATACTGAATGAAGAACCTTGTACACTGCTTGTACAAGAATTTTCTCATCAAAAGTCCAGCTGCTAGCACGTCTGAGGGGAGCTGCATTGTTTAACAAACATGACCATGAGAACAGAAAAGCTGCTTAGTTCAACGTAACAACAATGCAAGGAATATCTGCAGTAGAAGTAGCAATGGGACAAACAATTTAGTAATTCCTTCCATGTTCATTATTTCAGCTATTCGCGTTTGCTTATAAAATTATCAGCACAAAAGAACTTGGAAGTTCATATTTTTCCATGTCGTTTGTGTTAATTTTGTACCAACTCAAAATAGTGATACCTTAATTATAAAGAAACATTGATAGCTTGAAAATCAAACACTCATACCTTAATTTTTTGTAAAAAAGGAAACGAAAATAATCATACTCTAATACCTGGATTAGTTGGAGCACCCTGCCCTTGTGATGCCAAGCTACTCATATCCGACGAAGTAGATGCATTTCTTCTGAGCTTTGATAAGTTCCCTGAACTTTCAGAGCTCCTGAAAAATTACATAAAGAAGAGCATATAAAAGCTGTTAGTGATTAACAGTTTCTGTGACAGGTTACCTAGAGTTCAGTTTTTGTTTTTTATTTTGTAGACTAATCTAAAGCTTCATTTTCTCATACCTTAGTTTCATGTCTGTCATGCTGCTCTGTCTTCGTATAGCTCCTGTAACAAAAAACAAAAACAAACTAAGTTAATTAATAAACAGCTAAACTTCTGTCGAAAAATATCGTAAACTACCAGTAGAACACTTTTCAGTTATGCTGATCACTAGTCCACAAATGCAAGTTAATTCAGGTACACGTGATGAAAGCAATGGATAATTTTTGCAGTGCATTGATGGTATCAGCTGAATCTGAATCAGATGTTGAACTAATTCTATTGATTATTTCAGGAATCATGATTCTCTGGAAGTCTGTCAATTGTGTTCTGTCATTTTTCCGCATTACTCAGAACTTGAGGCACATCCACCATGTACAGATTGTGTCAAAGGATGAGAAACAGGCATATATTTCTCTCTCTCTGAAATAATCAGGTCCTCAGATGACCAAGAGCAAAGACAGAAAAGAGAATGATTTAATCATTTGGTTGATGCAATGTGCAAAGTCTAGCACTTCCTAATATTTCATAATACAAATGAATCGCCTGAAAGTCAATCGCTAATTTGCGTTTCACAGTTTCAGCTAAAAACTGATATAGACAACTAGAGGCAGAGGTAATGAAAGATTTGAGCAGTATTTATGAAGGCTCAACTTTTACCTTTGGGTTGCTCCTTTTGTGGAAGGATTGAAAGAGATCCAAGGAATCCGGACACACGTTCGAGGGTTGTCTCAGAAATGGATCTTTTAAACGACTGATAAGAAGAAAATGCACTTCAGTTAGTAGTCGGTAAGGACTTGATGACATGGCAATCTGTGAATTGCTGAAGAGTTCAGGATTGACTATGATGTGCGTGAATATTGTTATAACATCATATCGACAACAACACACTGATAGTTTATATTGACTGCATCTGAAGACCAATGACTGTATGGGATTGTTTAAAAGGTCTTACCGGCTCTGTGCTTGCACCAGCGCCATATTTGCTATGGATCTGTTACGAAGAACATTGCATTAGAACATCTACGAACTTTACGGAGAAAACAAAAATGTCCCGATCAAACTCACCTTTATAAGAAAATCTGTAGGATCTAGCAAGAGCAGTTTTGCTTCAAAATAGTGGGCAAGCGCCTTGGCAAGCATCTGCTGGTAAAGCTCTTCAGGACAAGAACTCGGTATTAATCTCAGTCTGAAGAAGTAGTCAAATGATTGAGCAAGCTCTAACTTTGTTCTGAATATAATGCACCTGCAGGGCCTGACAAGAGAAGAGCACGGCTAGCTGGAGCAAGATTTCTGGTGTACTTGGAGATTTCTGCTTGCTTCAAGTGAACATACGCAGCGCTTGTCAGCACAACACGTGTTTGCTCGCTGCGAATCGGCGTCAGAGGAAAATGACAGGGTTAGTAACAGCAGCCATACTCAACTACTGTATTACCTAGTGGCATCACTGTACTATATTGCTGGGTGGCCATGCACGTGGAAGCCAAGCAAGCATGTTTCATGTCTTATATATTTGTCAACTGAAAATCAACTCGAGACAAAAAAAAAAAAAAAATCAGACATTTTTTCTCCCCAGATGAACATGAGCAGGAGCTCTGCTCTTTGCAAAATTAGACAAGTTGCAATTAACAATAAATGTGTCCACTTTTTTTTTTCTGCCACCACCTTTTTTCGCAGCCATTATCAATTACACATATGCGTGTGTGAGATCCTCTTGTTTCCTTAGGTAAAAATGAAAAATTAAAACAAAATGAAACACGCTATGACAGAACATCATTTGGAATCTTGGATCACTGTCGTAATTGGCGACAGGACAGCGTCCAAAAGCAGAGTTCCTTTTCTGATCCTGAGCCTGAAGGCTCTGTTTCAGAGAATACGAAGCGCAGTTCATCTGTATGTCTCACGCAGCATGCGCATGAACACATCATAGAAAGCGAACATAACATCTGAGGTAGGATCGGAGGAGGAGAAGACGGGCAAGCAAAGCGTACCTGAGGTAGTAGGGGAACTCGTCGAAGGTGACCTTGCAGTCGGCGCCGTCGGTGATGAGTCGCCTGAGCTCCTGCTCGACACGCTCCACCGTGACCCCGGCCCGCGCGTTCGCCTGGCCGCCGCCGGCCCAGGGCGCGGACGCCAGGCCGAGCCCGACGCCGACGCCGATCCCGATCCCCAGCGCCGACATCACCACGCTCCTCCCCTCCATGACGCCTGCCAACTCCGGCGATCCAACGACGAGGTCCCGTGTGGGCGGATGAAATGAAACGAGGTAAAAGAGAAGGAAGAGGGCGGATGAGCGCGCGGCAAGGCAACAACGGGTGGAGAGGGAACGGTGGCACAAGCGCAAGTGGCGGTCCTCTGCTCGTTGCAGGCTTCTCGCTCCTTCTCCCGTCCTCTGCAACTCAATGGGAAGCAGGCACGCGGCCGTGTACGTGTGATATAGAGATACACGTACCCCCCTTCAGACCGCGGCGACAAACATGGAGAGGTGATAGCCTCCTGCTGCTGCTGCAGTGGCGCGCTCTCGGAGAGGCGGCGGCCGGCATGGTATTATTCTTCCGTGCACATCCTCTGGTTTTGGTTGAATTAAGTGTTGGTAACCGTGGACGACCTGAGCAGAATAAGATCATTTTATTTAGCGTGGCAGAAACAAATTACGGGTTCCTATTGGTCCTTGGAGTGAAATTTTGTTAAACCATCAACTTATGTGCACGTACTCTTCACTTCTTCAGCTAAAGGCATGCACGTACGATCCACGTCGCGGACCTTTAGTTTTACTTTCGGCACAAGGCACTAACAAATCTGCTGCCATACCGTGCACAATCAAAATTTTCTTTCTGGTGGTATGGCTCGAGACTTGCAATACTGCGTCGTCTGAATGCGATTATGCTGCAGACAGCATCGATCCATCCCTATCCCTCTGTTATTATTGGTTTCAACTTGCCGTGCACTGTTACATGCAGCAGCACCTCAAATCATGCCATTTCAGGCATGAAATAAGAATAATCAAGCTGCAATAACATGCAACGAACACGACGCCCATATCGTCATCGATCGCCCATTGGGCGCATGCATGGCGCGCCGCCGGCCGGAAGAAGCTCGCGTCAAGCTGGCCACCGGAGGAAAAAGTGGCCCGCGTCATTCCAACGGATCATAGAGTTTTATCTTGTCTGCCCTCGTCACATCGAATCGCGAGGTTCGACCAATAAAAATGGGCAATCTCCTGCTGCTGTCGATCATTGGCGACAACTGCACGAAATAAAATCGTCGCGTGTGATCGGCGGCTGAACGGTACAGGAGGGTTGACGATCGAGACTGTTCTAGTGCCAAGTGCCGGGCCACGTCGTCAATTTGCCCAAAGCGATTGGTAGCGACGTGTGCGCGCGGGACTGGCCGGCAACCTACGCGGCGTGCATGCAGGGTGCCTCGACCTGCGAGGTGGGCCACCACATAAAATATCTCACGTGCAACGTGCCCCACGACCCTCCCTGCGTGGACCCTGAACTTGTAAACCAATCACCCGTATGTTTGCACCAAGGCCCCTGAACTTGCAACATAATCCACATACTTTTTTTTTTTGGAGGGGAAATCCGCATACAAATATACCAGCCCATGTTTGACCTTGGACGCGAGTGAGGCCTGCGGCCCAACTCGCTCGAGCACCGGGCGGGCTACCCCAGCTCGCTCCAGCACCGGGCCGGCTACCTCAGCTCGCTGCCTCGCTCCATCATCGAGCCTTTTTGGGAATTTTACCCACCGGGCTTTGAAGTAAAATAGGACTCTATTGGGCCTTAGTAGGCTTTACAATGATTTGAATCTCCTTTTTCTTTTCCACTGAAATCTGTGGTGCAGCAAGCAGCATACTGTATTGTTTGCCGTACTACTCATCGTGCATTTGTAGCTCGACATTGTAAGCCGCTCAGCTCAATATGACAAAGCTGTAAATCTTAACGTCTCCGAATGATTGGCAGTGAGTACTATAACCCGCATGGCAAAACTCTCGATCCGACACGTACATTTGCGCCTGTCTTAGCACTCCCTCCGTTCAATATTATAGGTCGTTCTACTTCCAACCTATTTTTACCAGAATATAAGGCGTTCTCGGAGTCCCAGGCAACTTCGTCACGCGCTTTCCACCCTTGCCCCTATTCAACGCAGCAACGCCCCCATCCAGAAATCTCTCTCTCTCTCTCTCTCTCTCTCTCTCTCTCTCTCTCTCTCTCTCTCTCTCCCCTGCCGTCCACCTTGCTCGTCGCAGCAGCTCGCCATCCCGGAGCCATCGCCACGCACCCCGCTCAGAGCCGCCGCCACCTGTCCCGCTCGGAGCCGCCGCCACGCATCCCGCTCGAAGTCGCCGGCGACCCATCCGTTCGTCGTGCCGCGCAAGAACTCAGAGCCGCCGGCAGCATCCCCACTTGCCGTTTCACGCGGCTGCTCAGAGCCGCCGCCTCCTCCTCATTCGCCGTGCCATGAACCTGCTTGGAGCCGCCGCCGGCCTCCCCGCGGATCTGGAGGGACCACGGCGTCCCAGCCATGGAGGAAGGGTTCCCGCGAGCGTCCGCCCTCGTCGAGCTCACCTGCCGGCGTGCGCCGCCCTTTCGAGCTCCTCCACATGCGCCTCCCATGTCGAGCTCCTCCACATGCGCCGTAGATCAGATCTGGAGGTGGCCGTCGTGTCTCCCCTCTTCTTCCCTCCCCTCTCTTTTCCTGGTCGGGGGCGGCGAGGAGGCTACTCAGGCAGTGGGCGCTATGGCGGGTGTCAGGCGGGAGTAGCGATGGGTCGTCGGCGACGACTGTAGCGAGCAGCGGCGGGTGGCAGGAGCAGCGGCGGGTGGCAGGAGCAGCAGCGACATTTGCCAAACTGAATGGACAGAAGTTATTGAGCGACAGCAGGGTCTTTTTTCACTCGGTCGGCCTCCTCTTGTTTTTCGCTCCCGACTCCAGAACGACCTATAATATTGAACGGAGGGAGTACAACGCAAGAACTGAACCGAATCACTTGGAACGAACTGGATGGAGACGGAGTACATGGCTGTTATTTCCAGAGAGGGGTTGACTTAGAAACCCATGGCTCCAATCATTCAAACAAGCTGGTGTGGTTGAACAAAGACATCGCATCACATTTTCTGAATGGGACGAGGAGGGTGGCGGGCAGGCAGACGCATCTGCCTCTGCAGGAATCCAGTCCAGTCCCTTTCCGGCGAGATCGTCTGAAGCATGTCCCCGGACCCACCCGCCGGACCCGTCCATTGCCCGGATGAGTGACGCCCATGGTGGCCACGCTCGCTCCCGCCCCTCGCGCCGCGTGTCAGAAGACTCAGAACCAACCAGTGTCTGTTCACTGGGGCCAGCCCGGCCACAACTCCCTCCTGTTCATCTCTCTTGTCAAAGCTCTCGCCATCTTCTGTTCTGCTAGCTGCAGAATCGCTAAAGATGCTCATGAAGTCATAATCTCCTTTTTAATGGCACACACGTGAATCAATCAGTAAGCTCCTTGTCATTTGTCAAGCTTGTGTTCAACGATGACGTACGTCTTGATCATTCCGCCGCTGGGCTACGAAGACGAAGAGGTTGCCGGAGCAGGGCGAACAGTGAAGGCCCCCCTGGACAGTGGCACTGGCAGGCAGGCATGACTCGGCATTGGCCCCATCTTCACGTCACCCTCCGGCAGCCACATGCCTACCGCCTGACACGTACGTTGAGGAATGGCCCAGTTGTCCTTGTCCCTCTCTCCGTGCACCTCAACGGCCACGGCCAGCCACGAGAGAACAAGACATGGCCGAGAGAGGAGGGAGAGCGATGCGAGCACAGCAGCAACAGCAACGGAACAAGGCCTGTCCGTCTCGCCGTCGCTTTTGCATTGGCCGCCCTCGCCGTCTGCATCCGCGCCCCGGGTAGATCCACCATCACAATCCACAAGCAACGTTAAAACCAGCAAAAACGCTTTGGTTTTTACGCCACTGATGGATGAAATGCCGCCGCGCATCCGATCCGCGGCTGCTGTGCACCACGTCCGGTCCTGGATTGGCCTGCGTGATGCGTGCCCGATCCCCACAACACCACAAGACAGGACCATGCAGGCATAAATCATCGTCGTCACTCGCCAAGGACGTTGAGTCTGTTTTCTGGACTGCTTTGCTGTATGCAGCCAGCGGAAGAACGTGAACTTTCAGGACCCCATAAACATCCGTACTCCAGTTCCGCTGGACTTTCTCATTTCAATCCGTATAAGAAGATAAAAAAGTCCCCCCTACATGTTATGGACAAAAACAAATTCAGCACAGTAATATGTCTCGGGATGTATAATGGAGTGGCTGGAACTCTTTTTCCAATAATTTTAGCTGGAGAGGCCATTTGAACCTGTACCAGGAGTCGAGGACCAGTACATCACCAGATTGCGCCGAGAGGTAGGAGTATCTTTCTCTTTGTACTAGAGCTTAGGTTTGTTGCAAAATTATTAGTTGGGGAGGCATATTGCTCGTGTCCATTTCTTGGTTTAAAATCCATTTGAAGCTACTCCAATGCCACCTCATTAATGCTATTTTTAGAAGAAAAGGCAATATGTGGATAACATAATCAATACAAACGGTCAAAATTTCTTGAGATTTTAGTCTTGATCACGACCTGACGAATGAGATTTTAGTCTTGTCATGAGATTTTAATCTCATTTTCAATGCACGTCTGCCATTCCCTTGACCTGTATGAGTACACGCCTTGCAGTTATCCAAAACGGCTATTAGTATCCCGGAAAACGACTGAACAAGATGATATCCCCCAGGCACAGCAACGCTCTGTAGCAGCAGCTCTCGGGCTGTCGTGGCCATCGTTGCAATCAGTCGCGTTTGCAAAGAGCTTCCCTGAGATTTTCAGTGGGCGCGCCTGCGAAAAAACGGCTAAACGGCTAAAAAACCGCCGCAGTTTTCAGAGCAAGATGCGGCAGACATCGCTACGGCTGATGATCTATCAGTTGTCGTAGCCACTTCTGTCGTTGACAAAGCCTCTGCTTGTGACACCTAGCGCTGTTTTGAAGCAACCCGGGGCCAACAGCTCATTTGGATGGCTACTCCACTTATTATGGCAAAAATGTGGTAAGCCACGCATTTTGCGGCAACCAAATCATTGCTACGACAAATTTGGTCAGGCTTTTGTCACGAAGATACGCTCGTGAGGCCATGTAAGAAAAACGGCGCCAGATGGTCGAGTACATTCTCGTGTTCATTATTTCTGAGGAAAACAAATTAAAGTACTAATGGACCCATTAGGGCTGGACATTCTCATGTTCAATTTGTGTGAGAAAAACAAAGGGTCAAGTACACGATATGGCATATATACTAGTAGTACAGTCATATTCCTCTAGTTTCATTTTTGAACTTGTCGTCTCAGCTTGCGTAATGGAGCGGCTGGTTCTCCCCCAATAATTTTGAAGCAGAAGATCGAGGTCATGTGAATGTGTAGCAGCCTAGCAGGACCACGACGTACATCACCGATCACGATGCGAGGCATCTTTCTGTCGGTACTAGGTTTGTTGCGAAATTATTGCTTGTGAATTTCTGGGCCGTACTTTCCTAGCTGGTTGATTTTTCTGTATTATGAAGCTGTTAGTCTTGCCGAAAACGATTGAACGGGACTGCAAAACCTCGCAGTAGCAGTTCTTAGCTAGCTGTCGTGGCCGTCGTTGTAATCAGTCGAGTTTGCAAGAGCCTCGTTGAGATTTCCAGTGGGCGCGCCTACCAAAACGGCTAAACCGCCGTAGTTTTCAGAGCAAGACGCTGTTCACCGCTGATGATTTGTCAGGTGTTGCAGCCACATTTGGTGAAGCATTTGTTGGGCACCGGCACTGGTCACTGATCGAGTAGAGTGACACCAAACGCTTATGATGATGAGTTGACGATCAGGTGCTGCCGCACTGGTTATCTCAAAACGTGGCAAGACACGAGTTAATCAAATTCTTTCCTTGAAAAACAGCACCGGTTGTCTGAAAACCAGTCACGCGCCAGGAGAGACAGCAGTGAGCGCGCGTCTCTTTCTAGCTTCCTCAGCAAACAGCAAGTGGTAAAAAGATCTGAATCCAATGAGTGGTTGATCCAGCAACAAGCTCTGAGGCTTGTCACACTCACACGAGTCCGTTTATTTTCTGGTGGCACTGGGCTTTTTCGAAATTGATTCCAGATGCAGGCTAATCTTTTCAAGAACTGTTCACACAGTCACGCATGCCTTGATTAATGATCAGAAAGTTGTCGAAATAAAGGGCATTTTGAGATCCACGTGACGTTCCTTTCGTTCAAGCAGACACTTTCTTTAATTTTAGCTCACAGGTTTATGTTTGAGAAAAGGGGGCATATAGCCCGAATGAAATTGTCACGCTCCCACACGAGTTAAAGTGTAACACAAAAAATGTAACACCTACTTGTATCATGGAAAAAGGTTAGGATATCTCTAAATTCTACCTGTTAGCGGTATTTGCCAGCAGTAAAGATTGTGCATGAGCCATATGATCCTAGACTCTCTCATTCTTTGAAATTGTTGATGCTGGGACATGATTTTTTGACTTGTAGTTAGTGCAAGTTGGTTGTCTCAAACATTATAATAAAAAAGAACGAAGAGAGTATGGTTGTAGCACCAATTACGTGCAAAGTTGGTAATTCAAAAAACCTTTGATGAAAATATTGTAAAAAAGGAATACGATAAATGAAAAAGATTAATAACCTCGCAAAGACTAGACAAAACTATTAGAGAGGTTACCCCGAAAGAAAAAAAAAGGAGAGGTAGGACCACCTTTAGGGCTGGGCGCCTGGGCCTCGCGAGGACCCTGAACTGAAGAAGGCCTGAACGCCTGAACCCCGTTAGCGACACCCCACCGCCCCTAAGCTGAACACGCCTGAACCCCGCGGCTGCCTGCTTCCGAAGAAGGCGAACAGCGGCAGCCGCCGGCCTTTCTTCCACTGAAGAACGTCAGGCAGCCAATCGCGACACACCTATTGTGGATTGGCATTGACTTCGTGATTCATCTGTTTCGTTTCGTTGGTAAGGAACCCTAACTTGTTTGGATGTTTTCCCCCATTTCGCAAGAGTTTCTTGTTCTGAGTGATAGACGTTACCTGCATCTTCGAGCAATCAAATCCAAATTTTGGTGGAAAATGGATGCTTGGATGAAAATCCAAGTCCAACACTATGCACGCCTCTGCTCCTCGTAGGAATCTTGCCTTGGACTTTCTTTCTCTAAGAACATTTCTCACATGAGGCGAGCATTCCTTCTTAGTGTGCTTACTTGTATATGGCAGAATGATTGGTTCTTTTTTTAGTTTAGTCCTAAACTAGATGCATCTTCTTCCTTTTGGAAGTGACCTGGGAGGCTGGGACTCTTTATGTTCTTTGAACAAAATTTGTTATTTGTTTCCTTCAACTTTACCTTTTTCATGTTCTGACAGAGTGCCAAACCTACCTGTTTCCTTTTACCAAGAATATTCTGATAGCGTGGTATGAATATGGGTGTATTTTACTCACACGAATTTGGTGAAATAGTTGTGAGTATGATTGAATTTTACATGCAAAAAGTTGACTATATGCTAATTGCCGTGGGTATGATTCTATCTGAAGTGCAAGGAATTGATGAAGTGAGATAATGTTTAACCTTGTCAACTTTGGTCTGACAGAGTGCCAAACGACCAGTTTTTGTATAACCTTATAGAACCCTTTATTCCTTTAGGTAGCGCATTCTCTGTACTTAGTTATTATACTTTTCTTTTACGCGAACTTAGTTATTATACTGATTATGTTGGACTAAAATTGTGGTTTCCATTGGCTTTCAATTAACAATGTCATATTTATGTGGCATACTATACATTTATTCTGAAATGGAATACTGGGACAGCTGATATGACAGTTTTATTGCACTATTTTCACCAAGAGTATTTTTTGCTGAACCACATTGGTTTTTTTGGTTATTTCCCCCTGTTTTTGTAGGCCACCTTTTTACATGAACCTAAGCATAACCATTGTCATACTTTTCTTGTCAGGATAAGCATTGATTTGCGGGCTGTTCTTTTTTTTTGTTATAATCTGCAATGAAGGATTCACAGGTGAGTTTGCTTGCTGTTGGATTCAGTACTTCACTCTTTACTTAGGATCCTTGTGTTATGGTCTTCCACTTTTCCTTGTCTATGGTAAAACATGATGGCTGGTCGATTTAATTCGGCGCAAGTGCATTGAATTTCCTTTAGTGGACTGCAAGTAATGTGCTATACCCAATTTATGTAGCATTCGAAATAGTTATTTCTTGTTAAAGTTTTTGATATCGAGTACCACTATGGGTCACATCTAGTAATATACCGGAGCAAGCACTTAATATTTACATTTGAATCTCAAGAAAATGGCACTGTGCTGAAGAAACTTTCTTTATGCTTCAATCTATATTATCTTGCAATGTGGTAACAATCATGAAATTATAACCATTATGGTCAAATGTTCATCCTGTCATGCCGAGGCCTCCATATTTTTCTTTTCAAATGATTCTGTCTTTAATTCAAAGGCTTCTGTTTTTACTTCTTGATGATATTATTCAAAATGCACCGGTGTTGCTTTCAAATTTACCATCAAACTCTATCTTTTTTTTTTTCCCTCTGTGCCTTTGTCAAGCAGTTCTTTATGTTACTTGAATACTTTTTCTACAGGATATTCAGAGCACAACTGAAATAAAGTCATCAGCACAAGGTAATAATGAAGTGCAAAGTCAACAACCGAATCAAATGTCCTCTGATGCTCCTGCAGGAGATTCTGGTTCCTTGTCAGTAGCTAGTAATGACAATAAAAAGGTCTCTCGTGAAGACATTGAACTTGTAAGATCTCAAGCTATTTTGTAGTCTTTACAAGCTAAATCTGGAAAAAAGTCATCCCTCTACACTCGATATTTTTCACTTTTGCCAACTAACTGAACTTTACATCCCTTCACAGGTCCAGAATTTGATAGAGCGTTGTCTACAGCTGTACATGAACAAAGGAGAAGTAGTTAGGACTCTTTCTACTCGTGCAAGAATAGAACCTGGCTTCACTACTTTAGGTGATGTCACGTATTTTGTTGGTTGATATTTATGTATTGATATATCATATATTTTATTGATATTAGTTTTACCCCTTAGATAGCATTCTGGTGGGAGAACTCATGTTGATCTTTGTTTTCTCTTCGCATGCCAATCTTTCATCTTACTTAGGCATAAGCATAAACAACCACTCTCACTAATGTTAGTGAACAAGACTTGCTTAATATAAACACATAATTTATACATGATTTGCTCATGTTTTTACCCTACTAAAACAATGATAATTGCTCTATTGAAATTGCTGGTGAAAAATGATCATTTTGATATGTGTTCTGAGCTTAGTGTGCATAGGAGTCATTGAGTATTAGCCCTACATATGGGCTCATAGGTCTGTGTTTTTCCATATTCATGGCCTGCTGGGTGCTGGCCACAAAAGTAAGCCGTAGGTTAAACTGCTGTTGCTAACACACTGGCTAACGGAGAAGCCCTGCACAAATCATGAGACATGACTCCTATCATGTGGCCACAGACTTAAGGGGCATGTGCCGATATGATCTGAGAAGTTGTGCTTTATGTTTCCTCGATATCAAGAATCTAGTTATAACCCTCAAGAGTTCCATAGTCCCACTGTTCATTTGCTTAATGTTCTCTTTGTGTTCAGTATGGCAGAAACTTGAAGAAGAGAATTCTGAGTTTTTTCGAGCTTACTATATAAGATTGAAATTGAAAAGGCAGATTATCTTGTTCAATCATTTATTACAACACCAGTATAATTTGATGAAATATCCAGCACCTCCAAATGCCCCAATGGCTCCAATGCAAAATGGAATTCATCCTTTGCCAGGTATATCTGTGTCTAGATATCTCATTTCTGGAAACCGACTATATAAATATTCTCAGTTTGAATCTTTTATTATCATTCCTTACCTTTGTGTATCTCAGTTAAAGTCATATTCATCTCAAATGATACCTTTGAAGTGTTGTAATTAACATATTTGGATACAAGTTTTGTGGCAGCTCTCTTTCATCTTGTTAGCTGTGTATATAGTGATGCAGCCATGCAATATTTCATAGTAACAAAATATCATGGTTTAGTGGCAATTCGAGTGCATATTCAGTCATTGACTGATTTATACATGTAGAAAAGTATTGTTACTGCTATATTTAATGAGAACTTGGTTTCAGTGCAGTTACCAATTTCCCAATGGGGTATCCAGTACTCCAACAACCTATCATGCCTGCTCCGGGCCAGCCCCACATTGATCCAATGGCCTGTGGTCTGTCCAGTGGTCATGTAGCAAACGGGATCCCTGCATCAGGTGGCTATCATCCAATTAGAATGAACTCAGGAAATGAGTAAGTTCTGCAGTTTTCTCCGTTCTTGTTTCCTTCAGGCTGGACATTTCATCACGAGTCATACACTCATACATGTTTATTCACGTTCTTGTGTACATTGAACTTGTGAATCATATTATTGTTTCCCATATTGGAAGATTGGCAACATCTTATCTTCCAAGTGCTGCTTCTGGTTATCCAATAGATAAAGCATGTCCTGATATAAAAGGCATACAGCATTTCAAGAGCTTACTTGCAGATGTGTTTAGTTTATAATTTGTTAGTACTACAGAATCAGATTGCTTAATACATCTCTACTGCACTTTGCACTTTCAAGTAATGTAACTGGTTGCTGCTCCTTTGACTTGTGGACTTGACTATACCATCTTCGTCTCAATTCTCACCATCCAAAAAATTTCTTATGACACTGCTTGACCTGTTTATTAGTTTTGTTTCCCGATTTGTTGTTGTTTTGGCTTGGTGCCAGCCAGCGTATTTTTCTGGCTTCAATTTTCATTATACTGTTGTTCCAGCATATGTAGAATTTCAGCTGTGCTGCCAAATGAACTTCAAGAATTCATCGCTTTCTTTCTTCCGATCTTCTATTTTGAGTCCTATATTCATATCTGTGAATCTTATTATGCTTTTCTGGTTTGATGTTTCTGAAGCATGATTGTGGACAATGGTGCACCGGAAGCACCTACTGCTGGTGCCACCTGCAGTGCTATGTCATCTGAGATGGCTGTGAGTCCCTCTTCAGCCGCGTCAAGCAACCATGCCCCTTTCACTCCATCAGAAATACCAGGGATGACCATGGATGCATCAGCTCTAGATTCGGCATTTGGATCTGATGTAGGAAATGATGGATCTCTGCAATTAGGACCAGATGGCTCGTCAAGAGACGCCATAAGATCCCTGGGGCAGCTCTGGAATTTCAGCCTTTCTGATCTAACAGCTGATTTGACAAGCTTGGGAGGTAATCTTCTGCCAAAAAATTTACCTCATGTATGTTTCTTTTGTCAATCAGCACATCCATTATTGAAGCACAAAGTTAGCATTAGTGATATACTTAAATTGGTATATAAAATATGCATTCATTGTCTCATTTTTGCTGCTTATTGTTCTAAAGATAATAGTGTGTTTGCCCATCAAGAGAATGAGGAAAACATCATATGGAATTAGGAGAACCGTAAATGTCCAGTGTGCTTAGTTACTGATCTGGTTAATCCTATTGTTGGTGAAAGAATGAATCTTTTCTTGAATATCACTAGTCAGTAATACTCATGTAGTAATTTTTTTCGTGTCTATTCATCATCGATCATCATAATCACTATTTCTATTCACATCAGACTTGGAAGCCCTTGAAAACTACAATGGTACCCCTTTCCTGCCTTCAGATTCCGACATATTACTTGATTCCCCAGATCATGATGATATAGGTAATTTTGCTTCGTCTTTATTGTTTCTCGTTCACTGAGGCATAGTGTTTCATCCTTACTCATCATTATTTGTTTTTTTTTTTTTTGACTTTGCAGTTGAGTATTTTGCTGACGCCATAAATGGATCTCAATCCGATGAAGAGAAATCGTAGCAAACATAGTTTCATATAATAGACTCGTATGGGTTCAGGCAGGACTGTCATCTCATGTAGTGTAAGTTTGCCGCAGCAAATCTAATGGTGTACTTGCACACTGGTGCGGTAATTCTGTAACTGGCCTTTGCCACTAAACAATTTTGTAGTGGTTGATTCTAATTCTTTGGAATAAACAGTTGATATGGCCTTGGCCAAATAGAAGTAGAAGTTGCTGTCTTGTAAATGGTAGAAACTTCATAGCTCGGTGCAGAACTCTCTTCATCTTGCACAAACAATGGTTGAGCGCAGAAGCTTAAAGCTTCTGGTTTAGCCGTTAGCTGCCACGACATGTCGTTCCCTTTTTTTTTTTTCGTTTCGACTGCTTCCCATTTGCTTTTTCTTGGAGTCAAAGGTTGCGGGTCCAAGTGAAGTTTCAGAAACCATCGTACAGAAAACCAAGTGATTCGATCTAGTTCAGAATGACCCTTTTTGTTGTTGTTGTTGGCTAGCTTGTCCACTTTGGAAATGAAGTATGAGCACTTCCACGATGTTGTTTTGGAGGCAAGTGACTGTTATGAACGACTTGCTGCGAGATGAGTACTTGTTCCAGCTGTCTTGAACGAATTCGGGACCCAACAGGAGGTAATTCTTGTGAACTGGAGAAGAGAGTTCCAGCTTCGCTCACTGAATTTCGTCAGGCGTCGACGCTGTTCTGAATTCTATATATTCTTTTAGCAGAATCCCCATCAAATTGTAAATCAATGAGGAATGAAACTAAACGGAGTCACTTTTAAGTCCTGATTCCATAACTGCAGGCGCAGAACAGGACTTAAACCAATATATGTTCTGGGTCTAAAAAAAAAACAATATATGTTCTGCTTGTGTCCTGACATACAAATATTCCAGCACGCATTTTCAGCAAAATCCAGCGAGACAGAGCAGTCAAACGAGATCCTTGCTGTCTTGCTGATAGGACCTGAAGCAGTAGCATTTTTTTGTTCAGATAATGGAGCCTAATGTAAACATGTGAAATGGATGATGATCGACTGATCGTAGGGGGAAGAAATCTTCCATGCTCACTTAGAACGCGTCGTGGGCTTGTCCAAGGACAGTGCTCGACTTCTTGCTGGAACAAAAGCACGAACGCGTCGTTTTTTTTGTTTTTTTTTTAGGGGGGTGGGGTGGGCGGAGAGTGTGTGTCTGCGTTGAACAGGTCGGAAGGGACGGCGTCCCAAGCACGAACGCGTCGTCCAAGAACTGCCTCGAGGAAGGCCGTCGAGGCCTTCACCTCTTGTCGGGCTGGAGGCCTGCCTCTGCATTCCAATCCGAAAAGCTTGCCGCCCACCAAACGAGCACGGGCCGGCCCATATGGCGATGCGGTAGAGAGCCACGTGTGGGAAGAGGCCCATCGTCTTCTCCCCCACCTTCCCGTTCCAACCGATCCCCCATTCGCCCGCTCATCGCCACCGCCGCCGCCGCCGCGGCGTTCGCCGGAGCCGCTGCCCTTCTCTGTGCGAGACCCAAAAGCTCCTTCCCAACGCGCCCGCTCAGCGGCTCCACTGGATAAGTGTCACTAGGTAAGAGTCGATTGGTACGTCAATTCGAGTTTCCCCTAACGTCGCGAGCAGCGTCTGTGATTCCATCGTGTTCTCGCTGGAGCCCCTGCTTGCCACTCTAGACCTGACTTACCGCGTATTTATCGCTCGCAGATAGCGCTCCCAAGCTCGAACTCTGTTGATTCAGTATGTTCCGACCACCGAATGCTTTCGGGGCACCACCACCTCAGCATCCTCCACCATGGCACTGGCAACCCCAACAGCCGCCCCCGCCTTCGCCTGCGGTTTCCTTTTGGCAGCGCGATAATGTGCGGGATCATGTGAAGAAGCTTCAAGAAACCATCGAGGTTTCGAGAGCATTGTGAGTTCCTCATACCCTGAAAACTAGCGTGTAAAGCATGTAATTTGGCCCTTTCTGCCTTCGTATTGAACTGGGATTTGCTTTGCCAGGGCAAATGAGCTCGAGGAGATTGAAATGACTAGAGATTCATGTGATGCTAGTTCACAAGAACCTGGTTCCCCGTCTTCAGCAACATTGGTGCCAGGGTCTGGCGGTTCATCACAAGAAAAGCCCCTTGATTTTATTGACCTTGCTAGAGTACTGAAGATTAGTCCAGACGCTCATGAGTCTATGGCAATAGATGCAGCAAACTATCTTTGTTATCAACTTCAGCACCTCCTTGCACCTATTTCTTCCGCGGTTAACCAGAGTGGTCCTTGGGAGGAAAGGTCGGCAATGGTTCGGTTAACTCAAAAGCTGCAGAAATCCAAGAGAAACAAGCGGTGGAGGAAGAGGAAAAGAAAGCATATTGCGGAGCTTTACCAGAAGGTGACACTAGTTATCGCCTTTAACTGTTCGTATTTTTGCAAAGACGATCCAAGGTTGAATGCCAATCCTTATCTTGATGTTTTACAGGAGCGTGCAGATTACGAAAGGATCGACCAGGAAGCTGATGAATGGAGGGCTAGGCAAATAGCCAAGGACATTGCAAAACGCAAGGTGCTCCCGAATTTTTGGAACATGCTGTTTATTTCTTAGGGACTGAGGGATACTTTTGGTAGGAAAGCATATGTTGCTCCATTTTTAATTCTTTCATTGGCATACATGTGAACCAGGTGGAAAGCATGAGGGAGATTGCCAAGAAGAAAGCAAATGAGGAAAGGAAGCGCCTGGAATCTGAGGTAATATCAAAACAAAATTCAGTCTTAGGTGTCCTGTTGACGTTTTGACTATCTCATGTTAGTCAAGTGTGTCTATGCATACTATTGAATACTAATTCAACCAGATATTTGATTTTGGATAGATTAAGTTTCCAACGTTTATAAGCTATACATTTCTATTCTTGTGATCTTCCTCTAGTTTTCTTATCGGTTTAGAAAGCTTCTGATCTTTATTATCAGTTTATCATTGCCATCTAAAATCTTGTTATATTATTCTTAGAAGCGCAATCGAACATCTTTACCATAATTCTACCTATCTTTGTGCTTTGCTCATTTTCTTCCATAGTTGTTATGCAATCAAAGATTTGTTGAGTAGTCGTTTGAGAGTTGCTTTATTTATATTTAATCTTTTAAATTCCAATGATTTCATGGACTTTTTTTAGTAATATAGCCGGCATAATATTCTTGATTCCAAATATTCTCCAAAAAAAAAAAAAAAAAATCTTGATTCCAAATGAATGATTTTCCTAATACAAATCTGCAACTTCCAGCTTGAGCTTGCCCTTATGGTTGAGAAACTTCAGGAGCTTCGCTCAATAAGAGTACAAAAACTGAAAAAACAAGGCAAGATATCCTTGTTTACCTATTGCTTTTATTTACCTTTCTCTGTTTCACAGTCCATGTCTAATAATGTGTGCTCATAGATCAGTTAGCGTTAATCTAAGAAATGATTAAGGCCCTGTTCAGGCCATATAAGGTTTTGTAAAAATACTCAGTATTGAAAGCGACAGGCTGTTTGGGTGTAAAATAAACTGCAGTCTAAAAAAACAAAGTATGAACAATACTGTGGTTTTTTTAGCCATCTCACGAGTGTTCAGGTGCCTTTTTGGACGTAGGCTCATATGCTTTGCAATGTATTTAATCGAAATATAGTTGATGCTTCCCAGTGACTATACATGCATAGTTTCGTGAGATGTCTTCCTCCATGTTATCTCAAAACAGATAGAGTATTATAGTCGCACTTTTTCTCTAACCTTAAGGACTCAGCCATACTGTTTGGATTCAGGCACTGCAAGCTGAAGCATACATGCACAATCCTCTTTTCTTCTATTCAGAGAAAAGGAAATATTGCCCATTCTGCCTATAGCTCATAGGTGTACCTGCCTGTACATGATCCCATCGGCAGTCTGCAAGACTAAACCTAGCTCTTTGCGTTGGTGGTGTCGATTTTCCTTTTTATATAGCACAGCTCATTAATCGAAATAGCAAGAAATGAATACATTAGTTTCACTGTATGTTGCAGGTCACTTTCTTCCAGAAGAGGATGATAAGTATCTTGAGCGTGTTAAGGCTGCAGTTGAGGAAGAGGAGCGCCAAGCTGCAACTGCTGCTCGAACTGATGCTGTTAAGGATGCTATTCTGACCGCTGAAGAGTCAAGGAAGGCTAAACAGTGTACAGATTCTCAAGAAGATGGTTCTGAGCAATCTAAAAGTAGGCAAACACTTGATAAGAACCTGGGAAATGCTGGAATTAGTGAGATAAAGGACCAGACAAGTCGAGAAACAGAACAGGAGGGTCACAAAGTCGATGGAAAAGTGCATGGACAATATGATCCTGTTAGCAATCTGCCTTTTGAGTTCTACCACTATTATCATGGAAGTAGCTATGACTTGGGGACTCTCATCGAGGTAATTAAACCAAGATACAAACTTCATGCATGTTTTATGGGTTTATTAACTCAAGTAACAGTGCGCACAGACTTTCAGGCGCTCCCTCAACCAACTTGAAATAAAACTCCCGTTCATTATCCGGCTAGGTTCATTGCTGTCTTTGTTTGTAGTCAGAACATGGGCTAAACCATTTTCTGTCACACATGAATCGTGTGCAAAAGTACACACATTTGCCATGAGAAACGTTGAAGGAGATTTTAGCAAAATCTTACAATTGTTTGATGCATTTACACTGTTATCTTATTTGTATTTCGTCTCTGTTGTAGGTCCGCAGAATGTGGGATTCTTTCATTAGACCTGGAGGAAGGTAAGACTTGAATGTTGAAGCCATTTTTTCACTGGAGCGATTTGTGTGTACTGTGTAGTCATGATTTGTAGCACCTTTGCATTAACAATATGAAAAGAAGATCAACTGATGAGTCCATTATTCAATATTGTGTTCAGCATGGGCCTAGACTAGGGGTTCCACTATATGAAGAAAAGTAGCATCTTTGGTTAGCCAACTAACTCCTTTTTTTTTCATGGAATAATTTCACTAGAATTTTGGGGGAAACAGGAGTAACATCTTTACTCCTGCAAGTTGTTGAATTCCAAAGAGGCTAAAAACGAGGATTGAACATGTTGGTTAGGCATTGATTGCATGGTTTTTTGTTTGTTTGTTTTAGTTTCGTCTGATGTCACTAATGACATGGTACTTATGTTTTGGTGTGTTTTCAACATTCAAGGCAGCTAAATTTGAGATAGCTCTCATCTTATTGCTGCTGTAGGAATATGGATAATGGTTTGACATAGATATTTGTTTTCTCTTGAAAATTTGAAAATCTTTGAAACTTTCTGTTATAACAGATAGCTATGTACAACTATGGTAGCAATGGGATGGTTTAGTGCTGCATTGTCTCAAACAAATCTTATATGATGTTCCTCTGTATCTAATTATAAATCTTACTCCTGCATGCAGCCGTATACCTGGGAACTGGGTTCAACCACCCCCTCCAGCTGATGATGTGTGGGCATCGTATCTGGTGCAGCCCAAGTAAATCAACATTGGTTTTTAGCAATGCCTTTTTGTACTGCACAACCAGTGGAACATTTCAAGACTACTGAAGGTAAGTTAGGTACTTAAGTTACTAGAAATTTCAGTTTTTTTTTTAACAGTAGTTGGGACGTATCGAGAGGCATCAATATTCGTTACTCCTGTTATTAATTGTTCTTAATATTTGCTTATCTCCTCGTAACATAGGAGATCTCATTACACCTCAGAAAGTTGAATTTTTTGGTACATCATGATATCCCATGGAAACTAAGATGGGGGTACAAGTGATTGCAGCAGTCCCAGTTAAATTTTACTCAGTTGCTTGTTCTATAAACTGTTTAATCAATTGTAACTATTCATGGTATTAATTCATGGGAGCGCTAGACTATACCTGTTAGTTTAACATTATATACCTGTTAGGATCATAAGGAGAGTGCAGAAGGACAAAAGAAAAGGCATTAATACCCTTATCATTTTGACAGCTTGGTTGATCTGGAAACATAGAAAGTCATGTGTCTTTGAGGGCGAAACCCGAGCATCGCAGCGCTAGTTCATTCTTTACATGAGGAACATCATTTGTGGTGCCTGGCTGAAGCTCGTGGAATGCGAACCCTGAGTTTAGGTCATGTTGATGAGATAGGTTAACCTAGTGAGTCAAACCTTGGGTCAGGTCTCACCCTTGTTTCTTAGTTTTTTCCAGTGTATCTCTCTTTTGTATGAAACAACCCCTCACGGCCCGGCCAGGAGTGAGGCGGTGGTGACATGTAAGGGGCCGTTTTCCTCTCTCTTAATACAATGATACGCAGCTCTCCTGCGTATTCAAGAAAAAAAAACATTATATAAATTTATTTAGGGCTCGTCATGAATCGTTCTGTACACTGCAGCCTGTTTCATTTACTAATCAAGAAAACCTGGAAATTAACATGCAATAGATTACACTTAGCTTCATTGCTCGGTGATACATATTATTAATCACTTTTCTTATGGTGGCTTTAGGATCTTAGGACATATCAGGGCATAGTTCTGGAAGAAATGATCACATCTTGCATGGACTGCGGATATATGCCAAATCTAATTGAGGAATGATGGCACCAAACGTGCAAACAAGAAGACAGAAGAAAAGAAAAATGAACGGTAAATTTGGAGCATACCCTTATTCAACTTCAGTACTGGTAGCTACCCTTTTATTTTTCTTGTCCCTTAATCATTGTCTCCTCAACGAGTGCAAACAACCATAGTGCTTTTGGTTGTATCATTGCCTCTTTGATGGCCAAGAAGTTTTCCTGAATGAAAGATGAGCCCCTTGCTGGTGATCGGGCACATTAGGTTCTTCAATGGTTGATTTGTGTACATAAAAAGATACTCCCTCCGTTTTTAATTATATGACGCCGTTGACTTTTTTCGTTACCTTGACCATTCGTCTTATTCACAAATATTTGTGCAAATAGCTAAATGAATAAGTTGATCTTAAAGTACTTTTGATGATAGATCCAACAATATACATTTCACGTTAAGCAACTAATTATTTTCATATATATTGTTGGTCAAAGTTCAACAAAAAAGTCAACGGCGTCATATAATTAAAAACGGAGGGAGTAGAAAAGATAAGTGTGATTTATGTAGTCCACTGAATTGATGAGAATTGTTGTCAAAGGTGATTGGTTAATCAAAAGCATTAGATTGCACTTCGCCATTACGAATGGAACTTGAGTAACCGGGTTCAGTTTAGGACAAATTAGATTAATAGAATTGTTATTGACAAATTGTTTTTGAGCAAGTGCATGGCCATTCAGTTATTTGGCCGCGGCATTTTGGGGCATGACCAACAGGTCACCTATTAATTAGGGCTTTGCTTTTCTGTATCCTGCTCCATATGTAAGGCTCCAAGGAAAAGCAGGCGAATGAAAAACTTGTGGATACCAAAAGAAGAAAAACAAGAGGCTAGTGAATTGGATGGCATTAGCAACCAGTACTGGATTTCTATAAATAATATGATTACACAGCATATGCCGACCACCTTTCTGGTTATGCTTGCTGGCTCCTCACATTCTCTATCTCTTTGAAGTGATTATATAACCTGACAATGAATCCTAAAGCTCATAGTGACAAATTTGATGACTCTTGAAATTAGGGTAACATATCTCCTTGCTTTCATGTGCAATCGTGCTGCTTTGCTCTCTTGAGAAATTATTGAGTGCACCGGGTATTTTAGGTGTAGTTAGGAAAACAACTAATCATATCATGATGGAGGAGTTGTCGTGTGCTTATGCGGTTCTCAGAACCCTATACCAATCCAGTGACCCTTTGATTTGGTTGGGACGGTTTATTTTCTTCATTTAGACATGGCTATCACCAAGATACAGGTCAATGAAGGCATGAAGCAACACACGTATCTTGGCCATGTGTAACATATCGAGAGAGTTTGGTCTTTGTGGGCAATGCTTTAACGTTATGAAATAAGGAAAGTGAACGAAAACTAGGTGGTTGTTAGAATTTACCCATCTTGTTGTATCTGAGATTCCTATGCACATTTATCTTTACTCAGTTAAATTGGCTACGCGAGGGTAATTCATATGCAAACGATGTAGTTCTGAACCATTATCACTAAAACGACAGATTGAGAATTGAAAGCGACTTCAACCATGCTGAAAATTGATGGGTTGTTGGGTGAGTGCCGTTTCGTTTCATCCATCTTTAAATTGTTCAAAATATTTGTCCGTGGATTCAAAAGGACTAAAGAGTTAAAGCTCGGCATACTTTTGGCTTTTGGCTTTTTTGCACCTTTCGATTTCATTTTCATTCTATTGCAAAATGACCAAGAAACGATTGGGTAGCTGGGATTTTGATCCTTCTTTATCCCACGACGTGGTGTGCTTATGAGACCCCACCGCTGCGTTGGGTTGTACATATGGTACCTCTGTTGCTTGGCTCATTACCCCATTCTTATTTCTGTCATTGTGTTCCAATTATCAGTGTTGTTAGTGACCGTAAAGGTGTCTTTGTTACCCGAGTAACTAGCGTGTGAAGGGAGATGCTCGCAACCGTGTGTGCGTATGTCTGCCTTAGAGCATGCTATATAGGAGTATGATGAGACTCGATTCCCCATGCAAATGAGATGGAAAAGTTACTGCTTTTTTACTCCTAACCCCTTCGATGTCATTTTTTTTTTTGCCATCAAACCTTCTGTTGTTTCATTTTTTCCAGTCGAAGATGGAAATCCTTTTTTCTTTTTTCTTTTGAAATGTCCGATGTGGAAATCTAAGTCACAAGCAACGCATCTCCTGGAACCAACTTTAGCCTCCTTTACGACGATAATGAGTGGTCTTGGCACGTCACGCATGTACGAAATAACTTAATCCTATCTCGTTAATACGTGTATGCTTACATATCTTGCGATTGCATCCAGTGGAAGACTTTGCATATATAAGTCCCGGAAGAGAGGAGAGGAACACAAACAGAGAGTAAGGCACACTAGCTGATCGAGAGAGGGATCAGCACTAGTACGGAGATCTCATCTTGTTCATACTCTATGCCAACGGACCTGTACTGAACATTAACAATGCCTGCTGGTGAGTCCAAAATCTGCTTCTCTTTACTCTCCAGTAACATCTCTAATATGGCGAATACGCGGCTGTGTTATTGTAACGTCGATCACTTTACTAACGCGTCAAAGGTTTGTAATTCCACCCTCACGCGGCCACGCTCTCGTCTTATGTTAGGTTCTTGCAAGCATGATCGTGGACACAAGAAAAGCAAAACAAGAAAGTCTCGACTTACCCGCGCGTGGGCCCCACATGTCACTCAAAACACACGCATGCCCGTAGACGAGAGAGACGACGAGCTGATCGTGGCACCCGCCAGATCCTAGATGCACGGACAGCGATCAACCTCCTTCACCAAGCTGACACGTGCACCGGGCATGGCATGGTGCTCCTCGATCGAGTCCGACCCCACTCGCAGCCACAGAGCCCCCCCCACGAACCTCGTCCTGATTCACGATCGCCGCCGGCCTGCCCCTCCCCGGCGCAGACGCCGCCACCGGTGACCATCGCCAAACCTAGCAAGCATTGCCCTGTATGTCCCAATCGATGAACGTATGTTCCAGGTATGATCATCACCGATTAATTCAGGCTCTTATTTCTTTCGTGGCCTCCCTGTTTGTTTCTTCGATTTGATGCTGCAGTTGGAGAAACAAAAAAAAAAAATGCTTTGTTGCCTAGCCTTGCTCTGAAAACCCAATTCTTTCCCCCAGTTTATCAGACTTTTCTTTGCCCCCGGTTTATCAGCAAGAAATGCTGAAGAAGGCCGATTCGGTTAGACATGCTTTCGGTGCCGTTTGGCAGCATAGCTGGTTGCACAAGCACAAGTTGGGCTCTGGAGCTGCTAGTTAGTTCAGCTTCTGACCTGAATTTTCCTGAAAGGGACCGCTCATGTGGCGCGGTTCAGTCAGAAGCATGCGGTTCATTTTCAGTTGCGAAAGTTGGTTTCGTAGCGTTGCTCGCTTCTAGCCACCATGCCCATAAAAGGGTATGCGTTTACTTCGCGACATGAGAGAAGGGGGAAATGTTTAGCTCAAGACTTTCAGTTCCTCGTCTCTTTTGGCTGACGGTAGTGATCATGGCAACAAGGCCAGGCACCACACAAGTCTCCTTGTACACGCATCTTTTCCTTGAGATTTGGCCATGAATCTCTCGCCATGAACTGAATGAACCACGTCCACGTATGTGGCTAAGGTTAACTTAGTTACAAATCGAATTCCAGCCTAATCTGAAAGTAGATACCTCATTTGAATCATCACAATTCACAACCGTGTCATCTACTTATTTGTTGTCAGAAGATCGAAAGCTTCCTGCCCTGTCTCGCGGGCTACGTAGTCACTGACCTTAGAAGAGAAACAAAACTGCTCGCCTTCCTTGTGAGCCGTGACAGTGCACTCCAAATTGATAAGGGGCAATTAAGTTTCTGATATGATGGCCATCCTATCAACACGACATGGGCCATCTGTAACCTCTCATTTTGGCCTACACGCTCGTTTCCCTTGCCGTTACAACTGATGTGCTCGCTGTTCCATTACCCTGCTCTGCTACTAACACGCTCCAAAGCCTAGAGACTGGTAGTGGCCATGCTTTCGTCTTGGTTGCCTGAAGACTAGGAAATGTGATGCCATTTGCGCCTCTGGAATCCCCGGCCTAACACTGCTGCTACTTGCATTTGCAAACAAAGTTTCAGAGCCACAAGTCTGAAGATTTTCCTTAATATCTCGCACGGCGGCACCTGCGCCACACGTCTGGACGGTTCGTGACGCGGGTGCATTCAATTGCCCATTCTAACTCACGCTAGCTGCCGTGTAACTCTGCCACTGAGCTGAGAACACCCTATATATACCTGGTTCCACATGACAAGCACTTTGTATCCCCTACTTGTGAGTTGTGGTTCCACGAGATTTGCTGATACATTAGTTGGTTTTAGTTTAATCCCCTGTGCTTTATAGTCACTGCTCATTGTACTGGTTGTCAGTAAAAATGGCACCTTGCTCAGTATGTGCTCGTAAGTAAAATTCCTCTAATGATCAAAATATTCTTCCATGACTTCTTACACTGACAAGTGACAATGTGTTGCCATGTATCTCGATGAAAGATTAACCTGTGTTTGTGTTGCAGGTTTCGCGAGGTTCATGGAAACGGACGAACCACCACGTCCGGCGCGCGTGCAACCAGAAGCCGCCGGTGTTCACGCGCCGTCGTGCCGGCACGCCGAGGAGCCCGCCTTCACCAGAGTAAGTCCTCGATCGTGTCAACAGTCAACACTATGCAGTTAAATCCTAGCTAGTATTCCCATCCAAGTCGAACAAGAGGCATGAACAGTTACGTGCCAGTGTAGGGGCGGCACGGTGACGACGTCGTCGAGATCGACATGGCGGCGGCGTACTCGCCATTCCCAGCGCCTGCGCTCCCGACGTCCATCAGCTTGCCGGCGTCGCCGACCCGCTTCGACATCGGCAGGGCTGGCGTGGAGCAGCTGCAGCGGTACGCCATCGCGGACGCGTCGTCGCGGATGCCGCCGCTGCCCCCGGCGGCGATGTCGCAGCCGGACAGGGTTGTGTTCCGGTCGCAGCCGATGCCGCCGCATGCCAACAAGAACTCCGACATGGACAGGGCGAAGCAGCAGCAGCAGCAGGCGGCGCGAAGGGACAAGAGCTACGACTCGTTCAAGACGTGGTCCGGGAAGCTGGAGAAGCACCTGCTGGGATCCAGGCCGCAGCAGGAGGAGCCGGAGCCGGAGGAGCCCGAGGCGGAGGAGGCGGCGACCAACCACCAACACCACCACCACCATCACATGCCCAGAGTGCAACGGTTCTTCGCCGCGCTGGAAGGCCCTGAGCTCGACAAGCTGAGGGTACGGATCGATCACATCCGTATATAGCTACTGTCGTAGAATAATACTAAGAGAAAGAACTCGCGCACTGTGAACGTTACTACTACTAGACTATAGACATCACGCATGTTTCCTTTCCAGCACGGTGATCACTAATTAACGTGTTTGTCTCGATCGTTGCAGTCGTCGGAGGAGCTGATGCTTCCTTCGGACAAGACGTGGCCCTTCCTGCTGCGGTTCCCGGTGTCGGCGTTCGGCATGGTGCTGGGCATGAGCAGCCAGGCCATCCTGTGGAAGCGGATCGCCATCTCCGCCTCCACCCGGTTCCTGCACATCACCGTGAAGATCAACCTGGTGCTGTGGTGCGTCTCCGTGGCGCTCATGTGCGTCGTGTCGGCGCTCTACGCCGCCAAGCTCGTCTTCTACTTCGAGGCGGTGCGGCGCGAGTACTACCACCCGATCCGCGCCAACTTCTTCTTCGCGCCCTGGATCGCGTGCCTGTTCCTGGCCATCGGCGTGCCCGAGGCCGTGGCGGAGACGCTGCCGCACTGGCTATGGTACCTGCTCATGGCGCCCATCCTGTGCCTGGAGCTCAAGATCTACGGCCAGTGGATCTCCGGCGGGCAGAGGAGGCTGTCGCGGGTGGCCAACCCATCCAACCACCTCTCCATCGTCGGCAACTTCGTCGGCGCGCTGCTCGGAGGGATCATGGGGCTCAAGGAGGGGCCACTCTTCTTCTTCGCCGTCGGGCTCGCGCACTACATGGTGCTCTTCGTCACGCTCTACCAGAGGCTGCCCACCAGCGAGACGCTGCCCAGGGACCTCCACCCCGTCTTCTTCCTCTTCGTCGCCACGCCCAGCGTCGCCTGCCTCGCCTGGGCAAGGATCACCGGCGTGTTCGACTACGGATCACGGATCGCCTACTTCATCGCCATGTTCCTCTACGCCTCCCTCGTAAGTAGTACTAATTGACTACATAAAGTGCTCCTCAGCTTCTCATCATCGAGCAGCACTCCATATGCATCGTTGAACATCGTCTAACAGTAACACTTCTCATAATTAACATCGCAGGCTGTGCGGATCAACCTGTTCCGGGGGTTCCAGTTCTCGCTGGCGTGGTGGGCGTACACGTTCCCGATGACCAGCGCCGCCATCGCGTCCATCCGGTACTCGTCGGAGGTGAAGAACGTGTTCACGCAGTCGCTCTGCATCGGTCTCTCGGTGGCCGCCACGCTGACGGTGACCGCGCTCTTCTTCACCACGCTGCTGCACGCGGTGGTGCTCCGCGACCTCTTCCCCAACGACATCTCCATCGCCATCACGGAGCGCAGGTCCAAACGGCCCAGCAAGGAGTTGATGATGATGATGATGCCGGAGGAGCGCAAGGCCAAGGCGCCCGCCCCCGCCGCCCCTTCCGACGCCAGGGACCTGGAAGCCGCCGTCGCCACGTCCTACACCTAATTAAACCGATTCATCTGGTACAGCTTAGCGGAATGTATGTACATGAGAATTCGACGAACGTTCTCAATGTGGTCTCATCATGTCAGGAGTTGGCTGCCGTGCGGCGCATGCAGTTAGCTTATTGGCCATGCCCGGGACCAACACGTCTTACTCCTAGCTATATGAGATTCGAGTATGGCTGGTTGAGGGAAACTGATCGCGCGTGCACTGGTGGACGATCCGTGTACACGAGATTTGATCCATGGAAAGCAGGGGATCGATCAGGCCACGCAGGAATGAAAAAAGATTGTAAGTTCATGCCTGTATAATACGCAGAGAAAAGCGGGGAACGAGAAAATAATACAGTATATCCCAAGAGGAAAATTTGACCGTCAGCATTTATGCTGACATGTATCAATAATGGCCAATGTGTCACTTAAGTGGTCTTTGGGCACAGATAGCATTACTTATGCAGACTCGATGAAAGATCAGGAGACCCTAATGCATGCCCGCGTTTTCTACATTTTCAGTCAACTAAAAATGCACCACTAAATTTCATCTAGAATTGTAACAACAAATATAATGGATGGTACAATCCTAACATTACCATTATACAAGGCTTGAGATGACTAAACAGAAACTTATACAACAATAATATATATAAACAGTATGGATGGCACATGATTATAGACATGAATTCACGCTCGTGCCACCGCCTCTGTCTATGACTCCTTTAAAATGACGCAAATCAATTGGATGGGTGTTTATTTTGAAACCAAATAACATAAAATGTGTGGTTCTAATGAATCAATACAAATAGGTTGTGTATGAAGTATTTTCCATAAAAATATCCAATGGTACAAATGGTTCTATATAAGTTGCCTAGTAATTGCTCACTAATTATTATAATCTCTCTCTCTCTCTCTCTCTCTCTCTCTCTCTCTCTCTCTCTCTCTCTCTCTCTCTCTCTCTCTCTCTCTCTCTCTCTCTCATAGTTGTAGTCAGAGGCAGAGCTACGGTCAGGCCAAGCTGGGCCTCCCCCACCCCTCACCCAAAAAAAACTTTGTGTAATTCTAAGAGGTTTTGAGCAGGGGCAAAGATGTTGAGCAGAAACATGCAATTAATCACCACATAAATCAACTTGATTGATCAATGCGGCCCCTCCCTGTCTTTAACTCTGGCTCCGCCAGTGGTCGTAGTTCATTTAGAATTCATGTATATGTACAGTATTTTGACGATAAATTATGTTAAGAACAAATAAACAAAAACAGCAAGAAGCCGACCAAATTAACCCAAAACACCAAAACAAAATGGGAGATCAATACTCTGGATAATGATGGTGCTTAAGTTTGATAGGGCTAAATGCATATTTCTACTTCTAAGCCCCAACAAGTAAATTTACAATTTTCCTTTCTTAACTTAACAATTTTTTCGATCTCGCTATGCATATATAGAACCACGAAATTACAAGTTAAGCATGCCTCTCTGGTATTGTTGTAGAATATAGTTGTTTACATGTTTACTATCACACAAAGACATCGGAATATGCGACTGCGGGGAGCACCAACGGGAGTCTCTGGAGTAGTAGTGATTTTAATGAATGGGACAATCAATCAATGCTAGAGTAATGTAAGACTGTTCAAATGATCTTGGACCTATTAAGACTTATTTTGCTTTTTGTTTGTGAATTATGGCCACTAAGTGAAGCACAAAAGCGGCCCTATAGGCCAACGCCGGAGAATTTTTTTATTAATAAACGAATTTTTTATTCATTTAATAAAAATAATCGACCGATTCTAAAATTTACAAAACTAACCGCCCTGTCGCCCTTTAAATGGGCGACAAGGATGCCACGTAGGCAAATGTGGGCCCAGTCGCCCAATTAGAGGGCGGGAAGCCCTTGTCGCCCATTGAATGGACGACTAGCTCCCTGTCGCCCTATGATCGGGCGAGTAGGATGGATCCCCTTTTCTTTTTCCCGAATTTCTCCATCTTAACAATATAGTCTACCAAATTCTCGATGAAAAATACTTTTAGGCTTTTAAAAATTGTGCCTATTTTTGTGGTGATACAGCATGTATTGTAGAAACCATTTGAGCTTGGTGGAGTCCAAAATGTAAAGTAAAGTTTAAATTAAAACTCTACAGAATGGGCTAGTTGTTAACCTCTAATTTAATTTTTAGTGCATCTTAACCTTTCTCAAAAATTCCAAAAACATTTTAACCATCAAGGAAGTTCTTTGAAAATTATTGGTTATTTTTTTGTCATTTTTTGCGAAAGGGTTAGGTGGTCTAAAAATTCAATTAGTGCTTAGAAACGAGCCCAATTTGTAGAGTTTTAGTTTAAACTTTATTTTACATTTTTGACTCCATCAAGCTCAAATGGTTTCGAGAATAAATTATCTATCATAAAAAAATGGGCACAATTTTTAGAAGCCTAAAGGTATTTTTTATCGAGAATTTGGTAGACTATATTATTAAGATGGAGAAATTCGGGAAAAAGAAAAGGGGGATGGATCCTACTCGCCCGATCACAGGGGCGACAGGGAGCTAGTCGCCCATTCAATGGGCGACAAGGTCTTCTCGCCCTCTAATCGGGCGACTGGGCCCATATTTGCCTACGTGGCATTCTTGTTGCCCATTCAAAGGGCGACAGGGCGGTTAGTTTTACAAATTTTAGAATCAATCGATTATTTTTATTAAATGAATAAAAAAATTCCAACGCCAGAAGTACAGGGAGCTAAAACCCAGCCCATTTTCTTTGACTTATATCTGGACCGGCCCAGTTATTAGTTGGGACCAGATACCTTTTATCACACTCTAGTGACTAGTCCGTCTTGACTCTTGAGTGGAACAGCAGCGCTGACGGATGCAGTCCCCTGTTCATTCACTTCGGGGCTGTTTGGAGGTTGGGATAGGGATTGGAAAATAGGTTGAAAAATCTAAACCTTTCATTCATCTATCATATTAAATCTCAACGCTCCATTCTCTCGAAGACTATTTCCCAATCCCAATCCCACATCACATTTCCTAATTGCCAAACATCACCTTCGGGGAAAAAAAACGGAGAGATTCAGGCTATTCAGCGCCTCCGCTTCAAACGAAGCAGCAGTCCAGGCATGCAGCTTCTCGTTGCCCTGGTTGGCATATATACGTACCTGGCGATTTTCTACTGGTCTGAGGTGACGGAAGAGCGTTCGATTAACCTGCCGACGCCTGTAGGGACCTCCAGCTCGCCGCTGCCTACTGCGATATCATACAAACTAGACCGACTGAATTCTATGCTAATCACTGCTGAACAATTGATCAGCCAGGGCCGCGAATTGAGAGCTCGCTAGCTGTGTTTCGTACGGGTCGGGACTCCAGGCTCGCGCCAGACATGGAGACGAGGAGTACTACGTAGAGCTCTCTTATCTGTACTAATCTTCTCGCGACAGCTCATGGACCTAAACTCATCCTTGTCTTATTTTTCTTGCGATATATGTTTCTGTACACATATATCGGCACATGTTTTTTGCAGCTTGATTGGCCTTAGTGTCTGGTGAGTAATGTTTGTTGGAATTGTTGATCTCGGTTAAATGGTCCAAAGGGCCCAATCTGAATCCAACTAACCTCTGCTAGTTGCTTTGATTGGGAGGCAAACCTCAGCCCACGTTTTGGGTCCGGTCCCATGCCTACAGCACTTATAAATATGAAGGGAAACCCCTGGTTAACCCTAATCCGTGATTAATTCACAAAATTAAGCCTAGGGTTTTACTCTAACCCTAATCTACCGATCACTAAGGTGCTGGAAGGTTCGGAAGCCGGTGTCCCTTTTGATCTACATCGACATCCGCTGTTCCTCTACGTCTACAACCTCTACAACCATCTACAATGGCTACGATCATGACGGGTGAGTTAATTCAGAACTAAATTCATGTTCCTAGGAGTGATCTATTATGACTAGTAATCCTGTTAGATCAATTCCCTTAGTTTCAGATCAATTTGTTCTAACAATTGGTATCAGACGCCTAAACTAGTCGTTTAGATCCCCTAGTCTCAGATTGCACTAGATCTTATCAGTTTATTCAGTCAGGTTAATGATCTAGTTATACAATCAGAGGTTGTTTAGTCAAGTTTTAAGTTTCGGTAAGCACTAGATCTCATCAAAGTTTAAGATTCAATTTCTTGATCTAGTACTGTTAGAGTTGATTCTTTGCTGTTCTAGTCACGGTTCAGTAAGCTTTTCTACTAGATTAGTAAGGTAATCCTGTTAGAACACTAGAACAGCAAAGTTTTCTAAGTCAATTTTTTTTCATATTTTAGATGCCTAAGTTTCGGTAAGTAATTCAAGTTTTAGTATTAATTTAAGCAGTTAGGGTTTCTGTTAACATGCCATGTCAAAATTAGATGAGAAATTTTTGCTAAGTTTATGGGTTTTCTAATCTACGGTTGGTCTAACCCTAACCCTAAGCTAACCCTAACCCTAAGATCAGAGGACTCACCTCCTGCTCCTCACCGTCCCCGCCGCGCATCAGATCAGGCGCGCGCGGACGATGGCGTCCTCTCAGGTCGCCGGCAAGGCCCACGGCATCAGTACGCCGTGCGTGCCTCGCCGGCATCAGGACCAACCCGCGCGGCATCAGCTCCGCCGCGCGGGAGCCCGCATGCGCACGGCGTCTCGTCGTCGGCGTGCCGACTTGCCGCCGGGTCGACGGTCGTCGATCGATTCAGATCCACGCGCACCTCAGCCTTCCCCACCCCTCGCCGGGATCAGCTCTGGCCGTGTGACATCAGCCGTCGCACGCGCGCACCCGCCGTCGCCCTCGCGGTCGTCGTTGCCGGGATGCCGCCGCCGCTGGGTCGCCGTTGCTCGCCTCCGTGCATGCATCGGCCAAGCCCGCAAAAGGGCACCACGGGGGCACCCCTCGACGGAGCCGCGCGCGACTAGGTCGCACGCGTGCGCCGGCGAGAGGCGCCGCCATGGCGCCGGCGGCGCGTGGCTGCGCGGGCGACTCGTCGTCGTCGCCGGAACTCGCCGCGAGCAGCTAGGCGGGGAGCGAGTGAGGCGCGGCGCGAGAGAGTGAGGAGGAGAGACTGGGTTAGGGTTTCGCCCCGACCCGGTTTTGTTCAGCTCAGCCGCGCCCTCGACCGTCCGATCCTCCCTCAGCTCGATCCGACGGCGCGCGCCTCGCCATTAAGTTGGGCTGGGCCAGATGCGCTCCGCGCGAGCGCGCGCGTCGGGCCACTTCGGCGGCCCGCTCGCTGGTTGTCGGGCTTCCGCCCTGCCAGCCTTAAACCGGCCCGCTACGCGCCGCGCCAATCTTCGTGCGCGCGCAACGCTGGGTTGGGCCGCGCGGGCCGCCTCGTGCTGGACCTTCGCGCCAATACTCGTGCGCGTGGGCTGTGCGTGGATCGCGCGGGCTGCTGGGCTGTCGCGCTAAAATCCGTGCGCTGGGCTGGGCCGCGCACGCGAATAAGTTTCTGGGCCGCGCGCGCAAACAAGATTAAGCTGGGCTGTTTTGGCGGGCTGAATTAAGACAAATGATGAATTAAGTTTCCCATTTTGATTTAAGTATTCAGTAATTAAGAAATTAAGAAATAAGATTAAGTATGATTTATGACCAAATTTTGCTGCATTAAAATTTTTCATAATTTTCTCAGCTTCATTTGGCTATTAGTTGAGAAGCTATTTAAGTTAAATTCTCAAGAATCTTTAGTAGCAAAATTTCATTTGCTAATTTTTAAGCTTCCGCTGTCATTTTGAGAATATATATGCTCATCCAATATTAAGTTTCATTAAGAATATTAAGTTTTTTTTATTAGCTTTCATGAGCATAATAATTTAAGTTTAAGATTAATTTAGCTATTAAGTCGTGCTACATTTTTGAGAATTATTTAAGTCTTTTGTTTTCACACAATTATGAGTTCTTAGCTGTTTATGTAATTCTCAACATTATTAAGTTTTAAGTATCTCCCCTTTAACGGTCAAATAAGTCTTTTCTCAGCAAAATTACCATGGTCGAGAAATAATATAATTAAGTTAAGGCCCACTCTTTTCTCACCATGTTTAAGACATCATTTGAGTTTTATAAGAATATATTAAGTTGAGATTATTATTTAATTTCGCTGAGAATTTTCAATTTGATCTATTAAGTTTGCCCATAAGTTAGTTTTATGCTGCTTTAATTTTAAGTTTAAATAAGTTTTGCTTGTTTTTTCCCCACCGGTGATGCAAGTTGTTACTTATTTTGCATGATTGTAATCAGACCACCGTAGGGTTATTTTCATGCTATTTTAGTGCATCTTATTGTACTAATTTTAAGTTTTCACATTTAAGTCTATTCCTCTAAGTTTTCCATCCATCATGCCTTAAGATCAATAACAATGCATAAGTTACATTTGCCATGCGCATTTTAAGATCAAATAATGCATCTCTTGCGTTATTATTGCTATTTTATTAGCACACTAAGATATTTACTAAGTATCTTTATTTGGCTATGTCTTTTCAGCTGAAAGCCACATGAAGAACATTAAGCCCTTCAACGGCATTGACTTTCCTTTATGGAAAGAGAAGGTGCAAGACATTCTCAAGTCTCTGGAGCTTGATTATGTGCTTCATAAGGACAAGCCACTTCCTTCCTTTTCCCACATTGAGAAGTATGATGAGACGATGCATGAGTATCAATTCAAGTTGGAGAAATGGGAAAAGGACAATAAGTTTGCCAAAAGAATCATCAAGCGTTCGATCTCAGAAGGCATAAAGGGAGAATTTGATGATAATGAGGACACGACTGCTAGTGAACTCTTCTTTTTGATTGAGTTAGAACATAAGAGAGTCAGCACAAGGTTCCTCTTCACAAGGCTAACCACCTTGCGATATGATGGATACAGTGGAATAGTAAAGCACATACGCAGCATGTATGACATTGCTTATGAGCTTAGGTCATTTGGAATAGAACTCTCCGATTCATTTTTAGAGCATTGTGTTGAGACATCTTTAGTGAATCCATGAATTGGGAAGTGATCATTAGAATTTAGTAGATGGAAATAAGTTAAAGTTTTAAGAACTTTATTTTAGAATTAGTTAGTGGATTCAATAAGTTAGCTTGATGACATTCAATGTACTTTTGTGAAACCTTTTGGTTCCATATATCATTATTTTTATGAGTATATTTCTCTCTAAGTTGTGAAATTATCTCTTATATCCTCAGTTTTAAGTTATTATCTTAATTGCTTTTCTACAAGCAAAATTCATAATGCTAATTATGAATCTCTTACACATATGAGAGTTAGATGAGATAAGTAAAGTGATGAGACCTTGTCGAATATGTGGCACACTCACGTTTAGACCACAAATTCGGGGGGAGAATGGCGTGTCTCATCAATTTTATAGATACTCCAGATTATAATGCCAATTAAGAATTGCTCTTGTCAATTAAGAATTAATGTTAGAAATATATTTATAAATTCTCTCCATGGCATTTTGTCGTTCATAAGATTTAAGGACAAAATTAAGCATAAGATTTTAAGCATAATATAAGTTTTAAGTATGATATACTCGCTATATCTTCGCTATATCTTATTGCTTAAATTAAGAACAAGTTCAACAGCAACTTTATCATACAAGACATGATTATTAAAACTACCATTGTGATGGGAGTTTAAACACTCCACAAAGACCAATTGTCTCACTAAGTGTGGTTTTATCCTATATTCTGGCCACCGTTGTTTACGGGATAACTCTCACAGATTGTGTTGTGTCACTCATTTTCTGGCCACCGCTGTTGTGGGTTGGTGCAATGGAATCAGAGACGATTGAAGTATGATTGTGTTCATGATATTGGCCACCGCTGTTTTGTGGACATTTAATCATAGCTTTGCTGCTCTAGTTCATTATCTAGCCACCGCCGGTGTGGGCTAGTGGTGGCAAAGCAAGCTGATCAGTGGTATAATAAATGTCGTGCCAAGATAAGTTAAAGAGCTATCATTGTAAATTTATTTTAGATAAGTTTATGGGCCGACACATTTAATATTCTGATTATTCGGAATTCAATGAAAGCTCATATGGAAGGAAATGGGGGAGAAGAAATCTTATTGAGATGTAGGATAAGTTTCCTCTATATCGATGATTTAAGATGAGATGTATATATATATATATATATATATATATATATATATATATATATATATATATATATATATATATATATATATATATATACACACACACACATACATACATACATACATATATGATTTTCTCATATCGTGCCATAAGTGTTTCTCCATTCTTTCCTAACTCTGTTGAGGATCTACATTAGCAGTTCTTCAATAACAGAGACTCGTAATATTTTAATAATAAGTTAAGTTTTGGGCACAAAAGTGAAAGCCTCAGTTATTTCTAAGATTATGTAAAAGAGGTCATAAAAGGGTATATGAATTTTGAACATAAGTATAGTTCATCTCATAGCAATTTTCTGATGGAGTCAAGACAGCAGACTGTAATGGGTCTGCAGATTGTTGAAGAAGTGATTCCAAAGGAAAATAAGATGTTAAGTTTATAACTCACTATGAGTTTGTACGTATCATGGGCAACCGTGATTCGCTTTATAAGAATAAGGTGGATTAATTAAGATCCTGATACTCTAAGGTGATTATTTTCCTCCGTAAGTTGAAAGAAATAAGTATGCATTCTAACATAGGAGAAATGTTTTCATCATATCTTAAGATACATCTAGTGATGCTTTCCTAAGTTCTGAGGGAGTATGACACTTTGATGGGACCAAAGTGAGTATTGGGATCGTCACTCAAGCACAAAAGTTAAGAGAGGCTTTGAAGTGACAATATGTGAATGCAAATATAATTATGCCTGTAAGTTTTGCGTGATATAGCAAATTTTATCATAAGAATAAGGTTAAGAATAAGATAAATAGGAAGACGTTCCTAAGGCTTCAGATTGAAGCTATATGCTAAGATCTATAAGACATTGACTTAGCATGACAAGCCGGAATGCTTGACAAAATTTTGTTAATCTTAGTCCAGGGGAGGTCCACTGGAAAAGGGTGTTTAAAGTTAAAGGCACCAAATAACATGCTTATTTAATTAATTACTATTCAGATAATGTTTTGTGAGGGTGTATGGATGTAAATGTGCACAATTAAGTTTTATGTCCTTCACTCTTACAGATATGAGCGATTCTGCAGAAGGCTCTAAAACAAGATTAGCATTATTTATGTTGATTTTGTATGGCATGTTTCAGACAGGCATATAAAATATATTCCGGTATTATTAAGTCTACATTGATAGTACTCAATGTCACTGTATTCAATTACAGAATTCCTTCAAGTAATGACATAGTTGATGGTGTCAAGCCCATTGACAACTATATATTGTTATGTCATGAAAGAAGGTTCCCAGGATCAAGTCATTCTAATGCTTTAAGTAAATAGCTAGCAATATGACTAATTGAAGGTGTTATCTCCTATCCTATTTTCGCGAAATTAGTATGAATTTGGTGATTAGCCTGAAAATGTGATTCTGGATGAGGCCGAATAAAATAAACTCCCAATTAAGATTAATAAGTGTTCTATCGAGATACTGTATCAGACTTTGGTTAATTATGTCCCGGGACACCTGTATTGCTTCCGGTGACTGATTCGTCAGGTTTTGTTATGGTGTTGAGTGTGAACATAATGCGAACATAAGTTTAAGGTTAAGATTAAGATTGTTCGATTAAGAGGGAGATTATTGATCTGTGTATGTCCACCTGCACGTGATTGATAATATAATTATTATAAAGAATTAAGCCATTGACCTTTGGTCAATGGGGAGAATGTTGGAATTGTTGACCTCGGTCAAATGGCCCAAAGGGCCCAATCCGAATCCAACTAACCCCTGCTAGTTGCCTTGATCGGGAGGCAAACCTCAGCCCACGTTTTGGGCTCGGCCCCATGCCTACAACACTTATAAATATGAGGGAAAACCCCTAGTTAACCCTAATCCGTGATTAATTCACGAAATTAAGCCTAGGGTTTTACTCTAACCCTAATCTACCGATCACTAAGGTGCTGGAAGGTTCGGAAGCCGGTGTCCCTTTTGATCTACATCGACATCCGCTGTTCCTCTACGTCTACAACCTCTACAACCATCTACAATGGCTACGATCATGACGGGTGAGTTAATTCAGAACTAAATTCATGTTCCTAGGAGTGATCTATTATGACCAGTAATCCTATTAGATCAAGAGAACTGCTCCGGTAGAGCTTTTTCTAAAAGTAACACGAATCCTAAAGCAGACGGCTTAATTAATAAATGATTTTTGTTTTGCTAATTCTCAGGCCCGCACTGCCTGACCCGATCCGCAATCCACAGCCAAACTAGCCCGACCTGGCAAAACCGGATCGAAGCCAGAGTCATTGTCATCTTCCTTCGTCGTTCCTCTCTTCGATTCACATCTCCTACGGTGCTTCATCGATGGTGGCGACATGTTATTTCGCCGGCGACCGAGCCATTCAATCCTCTGGCGTTGGTGCTCTCCATCATCACCGGCGGCAATGCCATCCAATCTTCTGGCGTCGAGACACTCCATTGATCTGCACGTCGCTTACTAGTTGTGCAGAATCTCTGAAACTGCAGATCCTCATTGCAATAGAAACCGTCTCGTCCGTTCTATGGCTTCTTTGCCGTGCTTGCTGCAACCAGTTAGTCATAGCAATTGCTTCATGTACCAAAGTAATTAACGCATTCATAAGATACATTTTTGTTTGGTGAATGAGTGCACTGCTGTCTCTCTAATTTATGGCTGTCTGGCATATGAATTCCTCCTAAAAAGAAGGTTGTTTTATTTCGGGATTCTTTAGCGATTGGGGCAGTAAATTAAGCGAGAAGTCGCACGACGATCGTCTCGCGCTGCCGCCTACGGCCGCAGAGCAGATTGATATAGTTCGGTGAATCCTGGATGAAGGAGCGCGATTGCAGCCGTGCGACTGGAGCACGCCGAGGCCAGGGGGTTGGATCGCTCCGCCGGACCGATGACTATTTGATCCGGTTTCGCCGGCTCTGGGTTTCAGATCGGGTCAAGGCCGAACGCGCCCGGGAATTAGGAAAATAAAATAATAATTAATTATTGAAATGCTTGCTGCTTTATGATTCGTGCTACTTTTAGAAAAAGCTCCACAGGAGCAGTTCTCTTAGATCAATTCCCTTAGTTTCAGATCAATTTGTTCTAACACTGTTGACAAGGCAGGGATCGAATATAGCTCTCTGTTCTGAGCATCCAATCCCTGAGCACATGACTTTTCTCAGAATCTTTCTCAGATTTATATTGATCAGATAGCAACCACACCACAGCCAGAGAGTCGATTCAGAAGTTGAAAAAGCTTCTAGTGAGCGATGATAACGACCTGAATTCTTGCAGCAGAGCAGAAAGCAAACTTATCTATGCAGCCTACTTCTTTTCTCTGAAAAAATGGTGGCAAGAAGACACTTGCTAGGAGCCGGTGATAAGGCTGAAGCAACCACTTTCTGATCGTTGTCAAAATTGGAAGCCGTTGGGTGCAAAAGGCTGGTGGAAAAAGGCCATTGGTTAGCCCATGCGAGCACGAACCTTGTGCTTGGCGTCACCCCGAGGTCAAGCTAGCGAGCACGGCTCGTCTCAGGAATCAGCAAACGGAGTGGCTTGGCTCCACATATGCTTATCCTATAAACTACAGAGTACGTTGCCGGAATGGTCCCGATCCGTCCGATCGATATGGCGGTAGTGGTGGATCCTGTTGTCACGACTTTTTTGGGTCGAGGCCCCGGTCTTGCTGACAGGAGATTTTTCATGATTACGTTACGTCCTTGCCGCCAATAGTTCTGATGTTCGATCCTAGCGCTATATGCAAGCAAAGGAGTTTATCCTGAACAATACTTTTTTTTTCTTTGCAAGAAGAACAGACCAATTATTGTTATGCTTTTGGGACTGAGACTACGTGTAAAACCATCATACATGATGTATAAATGTAGAATCGATGCGAGCAGGCACACACCTTAATTACTAACAAGTTCCATCGCAAAAACAATAATAATAATAATTACTAACAAGTTTATTTTTCGATCTCTCTCTAACAATACTTCTTCCTTTTTAAGATCTCACTAACAAAAAGTACAAAACTGACCGTAGTGTCCTTGCCAATATATGCAGCCGTTTCATTTCTCAATGCATGGATTTCGACGAGACGACACGTCGTCCTCGGAGCAATGATCCGTTCTAGCAGCCTACATAGTATTTCTCGTGATGTTCCTATTCTGTGACCTGCATTGAGATTCAACGACTAATAAACCAGCAGTACGACTATTAAGCAGTACAGTTTCATAATCTCTTGACTAAATTTTAGTTAGTCCCCCTACCGCATGCAACTGCTACCTTGTTTGCTAGTACTTGGCTACTACTGCACGAGATGGGCACACGTCTACAAGATTAATCAAAGCCAAACCCAAAAGAGTAGAGTATGATATAGATGCATGGATACCTGACACTGCTTCAAACTCGTTTGAAATTGATGCGTGTGCTGTGTATGCAGAAAGTCCACGCAGTTCGCGGAATCTGATGCGGACGCCAGCCGGATGCGCCACGAATAGCTGCTTCCCGGAATCGAACGCGAGTAAGTCCAAACCGGCACGAGGAATTTCTTCTCTTTCCGAGGCACTGAGATCATCATAACAGTACTGTTTGGACTGAATCATCATCATGTTCAACTGCCCAGGTAGCTAGATGCTCTCGTGGCCATCTCATCTGCGTCCGCATGCTTTCTACATGTCCGAGATGTTTACAAATGCTCATGTATCAGATGCAATCCCTTGTAGTATGCATATCACAAAGCTATACGTTTCAATTTCGGAGCACAAGTTGCAAACAGAAAACGTCGTTTATATATGTTGTAACATCTGACAGCATGCGTTCGTTTTGCTACAGCCATGAACTCTGTTCAAGATAATTTCGATGCATACATACTCCTACATATGTTTCGTGTACACGCGCACTATTAATTCGTTTTCGTGTGCATGAACATAGGAGTACACATGCATGCATGCAAGGAGGGGGCAGCCATGTGGATGGTGCTCTTGTCCATCCACTGTTAATGATAGGAGTCGAGATAGAACTGGTTGCTGCCTCGGCGCTGACGTGACGTCCAGCACAGCGTGCCCACTGGCTGCCTCTCGTCACATGACACATGCAGGGTGCCCACTGGCTGCATGCCGCATCAATTCAGCAGTTCCATGCATGTAGTACGTGCTGGCGTTCGTACAAAAGCTACTACCATACGCACTGCCTGGTTTCAGCTTGCGTCAACTCAACACTCGCGAGTGCCGGCCACGGATCAAGGCCGGACAGTGTAGCCAGATGGCCTTTTTTGCTCTATTGTGCCAAGCATTTGAGCTGGTGAAATTTAATTTCTTGCAGCTACTAACACATTAAGCTTTTGATAGACACATGAAGTGCTCATGTGAGGATAGACAGGTGACATGAGTGTGGAGAGCAGTTACTCCCTTTCTATTTTATTTTTGCAAAACAGTAATGTCTTGCAAGAGGCAGGAAAAGTATAATGTATTCGTGCATGTATTATTCGTCCGTTTCCTACTTGCCATATGCAAAGGCCTTGTGAGGCAGGACTACAGTTGCAGGCTGTTCAGGATAACCAGTTGAAGGGACTACAGAGTGCAAAAGGGTCCAACAGGGCCGCAGGTGATTTGATGTTGGGAGGAATACAGTTTCAAAACATACAGTCCTTTTGAATTCAATGATCAACAGACGAGTAGTAGTGTGCCTGTACTATTCAGTAATTCTAAGAGCGCGTCTCCAAACAAGCAGCTACCTGGACGCATCCTGTCTTCATTCGGTACTGTTGACAAACCTGCTGTTCATTGACTAGTTTTGTAACTGTTGCTGCAAGGTTTACGTTGCTCAACTGCTAGAACGAACCCTTGGAGTAGCAGTATACATGTACATCGATGTAAATTCATGTTCCAGTATAGCTTGAAAGCTCCAAGCGTATCACTGCTGATCACTAAAGTTTGGTTCCTGGAGGATCTCAGTGCTTTTTTTTTTTAAAAATCCTTTTTTGCATGGTCTTTCGTAACTCTTCGTCTAGCTAGACAGCAGTAGCTGCAGGTGAGTAGGTCAATAGGCCATTGCGCCTCTGGCCTGTGTCTCGACACTGCTCAAGGTTATGAAGGAATGGGGCAATAGACTTTTTATAGTTATAAGGAGGCCCATACAGCCATCTGCCCATATTAGAGGAGAACGACATGTAGCTGCTCACAGTAATGTTAGGACAAGGACTCGTAACCAACAAATGGATGCTCCTAGTTGAATGCAGCAGCCAGCTACCATCATTGCTCAATACGTGAAGGAAGGAATCCTTACGATGCGGAGTATTTGTGAAGAAATTGCAAGAAGGCACATGGATTATACCAAGGAAGGAAAGGAAGGGTAATTTGTGGCTCGTGAGCGAGTACTGTATGTTCGTTATGCAGGCAGAGTGGGCGCCGCAGAAGGTGCAGCGGCAGCAGGGAGTAAAGGAAGGTGGTTGAAGAGCCTTGGAAACATCCTGTTTGCAGGAGAAATAATGAGGCCATCGATTTCAAATGTTGCAAAGCAGAAAGATCCTTCTGATTCTGAGACGCTCAAATATTATAGTATTAGCTGGATGCCTTTGGATCTAGAGCTAGTGGCATTCTGCATTGCATTCATGGTGATCACTGATCGGCGTGGAACACTGTACTAGTATGTGTCTGAGCATGCCTGTCTGCTAGGGAGAGGCGGAACATCGTTCCTGGCTCCAATGGAGTGTCGTCCATGAAAATGTTCATTATTTCTAGTGCCAGCCGGAGTAGCGCAGATCAGGTACGAAAGAGCTACAAATTGCAGTGAGTGGTTTACTAGTACTTGCCAATTGCTGAATAAACTCCGTTTTCCATTTCATTCAGACAATTGGTTTTCTTTCTGACAGAGCAGAGGAACGCAATTAAATTGTGCATTCAATTGCTTACATGGTTAAAAGTTTATTAGTACTACTATAGCACTGTTTGCCTGGTGAAAGTGAAACCTCCTACACCTATGCATGGTAACACAATTTTACCACACAGGCTTGGCAGGACAGGGAAAGGAACCGTTTCTGTTTGTTTACGTAGTATCGAGCAAAGGAGGCGCAGCTGCGCGAGGCAGATGGTGCAGAGACATGCGTAGGCTACCCAAATCGGCGATTGAGCGCGTAGCTCCTGTTCCTGTTACGCGAGCATGCAGCCTTGTGTCTCCTCCGTCTCCATGCGGTGATTCAATGCCACGGCCATCCGTTGGCGGTGTAGGAGGCCATTTACTACTCGGGTGCACGCGAGGCCGGGAGTCCCCAGTCTCGGATCATGTACCCGCCGTGGTGGCTCCGACACACACCAGGCCAGCATTACCACGGCTCGACAGCCGTGGTGCTCAGCTTGCGTTGCGTGTGGGGGCCTGGCCTGGGCGCGCGGTGAAGGGAACAGCCACGCTTCATCGATCGATCGATCGATCGGCCGGCGACGTGACTTGTGGTGGGTGCCGCCCGCGCGCCGGGCAAGACCAGGTGCGCCGTCCGTCCGTCCGTCCGTGCATCATCTTCGTTCATGTGCGTCCTCCGCACAAGACGGCACGGGCACGGGCACGGCGCATGTGAGCCCCGCGTGCTGTTTCTTCTCCGAGCCGTCGACCTCAAGGAAGGCCCCAACCACCCACCCACCATTGCGGGCGGTGTACTACCCTTTCTCACACGGGGCAAAACCTGGAGTAGTGAGTGACACTCTCGCAGTGTCGTGTCTTCTGCGGTACGGGTATTGGATTGCGAGCACAAAATTAAGCTTCCTTCTTCCTCACCAAATCTCTGTCAGCAAATAATAATCCAGGGGCCTAAAAGCGCAATAAAATCTCTGTCAGAATATCAAACACGCCGCTACCGTATGACGACGACGAAGAATCCATCCATCACGTACGTGTCCTGCTTTTTCCGCACGGCTCCTCCTTCTAGTGCGCGTAGGAGTACGTGACGTACGTACTGCTGACCAGTGGCACCTTCCCTTTCTCTTGTGTATCACCATTTCAAAACTCAGGACGCCCTGGTGTTTCCCTCGCTCTATATATAATAACACTCCCATCGCCACTAGTGGAGCTCGATCAGCTTGCGTGTTTCAAGAACCAGCTCGCCACTAGTGACAGCTGACTGAGCTAGCCGAGCCGTACCGATGGACAATGCCGGTGGCGACGGGAGGAGCAGCAGCCGGCTCCGGGACCGGCTAGCCCGGATGTTCCGGCCGGCCTCGCTGCTCCGCTCCACCTGCAACACCACCACCTCCTCTTCCTCCACCGCCGTCCCCGGTGCCAGCAAGCCGCCGGCCTCCGCGTGCTCCTCCAGCCGCGCGCTCCTCGCCGCGGACGCCGCCGTCGTAGACTGCTGCAGGGACTCCTTCCTCGCCTCCTCCCGCCGCGACTACCTCATCGCCCGCACCGAGTCCTTCTCCACCGCCGTCGACCGCCTCCACCGCCGCGCGGTCGTCGCGCCGGCCCCGCCGTCACGCTTCTCCGTCGACACGCCGCCGCCGCCGCTCGAGACCAACAAGGAGAAGGAGAAGAGGAGCCCACGCGAGCGTCTCAGTGGCGGTGGCGCCAAGAAACAGAGCGACAGGAACGCCAGCAAGACGAAGCTGCTCTCCACCAACCCGTACGGCTTCAGCAGCTCCGACGACGACGACACCGACGTCTTCAGCAGCGACGACGCCGAGGATCTCCTCCGTAGCGAGGCCAAGAAGCAGCTCGCGGAGTCGGCGGCGGAGACATTCTTCTCCTCGTCGAGGAGCTTCTCCTCCGACTCCTCCGAGTTCTACACTACCAAGAAGAAGAAGAAGAACAAAGCCAGCAACAGCAACAACAACAAGTCCCCAGCTGCACCGTCGGCGGCGCCCAAGAAGCCGCCGCTGCCGCCTTCTTCCAGGCCAAGGAAGAAACACGAGCAGCACAGGCGCACGGCGAGCAGCTGCGTGGAGATCACGTGCGGCGTGCGTGACGGGTTCCGGCCGGTGGTGTCGGCGGCGGAGGAGCAGCTGCGCAAGGGCTTCGCGGTGGTGAAGCGGTCGCGGGACCCCTACGCCGACTTCAGGTCGTCCATGGTGGAGATGATCGTGGGGCGGCAGCTGTTCGGGGCGCCGGACCTGGAGAGGCTGCTGCGCTCCTACCTCTCCCTCAACGCGCCGCGACACCACCCCGTCATCCTCCAGGCCTTCTCCGACATCTGGGTCGTCCTCCACGGCGGCTAAAGCTACCTAGCTCCTACGTACTGTACTCAATAACGCAACAAGAGATCATCGATTAACTTGAACCATCTTGTTGGTTAATCATCATGTCAAGCAAAGTTTGTACTAGCAAGTGTGTTGTGATCTACGTACCAATGTCCAATGTTATGATTAATCATCCTGAATTCTCCGTGATCAGTTTGATCTTAATTAATTTTGATGCCGAATAATTGGATTGTTGGATGACGATCGACCAAGCAGTTTGCTGTACTACTGCGCTATTCTTGCATGCCTTCTTGCTTCTGCAGAGGCTCAGCTAAAGCTTCTGATTTGGATTGACCAGAGAGCGTCATGGCTTTGTTTTCTAGCTAGCCAATAGCGATGCTGTACGAAGTTTGATTTTCGGAGTCAATCATTTGGACTTTAGAGATCATCATCATGGCTTTATGCGCTCCATCTTTGGGTTTGCACTTCCTAGTACAGTTCCACTTGTGTCGGCAACACTGCTTCAGTACTTGTGTCAGTTTAAATTTGAAAACGGTTCACCATCCTGTCCGTCAATTAACTACTACTACTCCATATGTGTAGTATATTACGAGTGTTAATCAAAACATTTACTAGTTACACCACCATACACAAACTTCGACCCCACATGTTTTCAATTCAAAAAATCGTCTTCTCAAGATTAAAAAGTGATGTGAGGTCAGTTCAGCACATATTGACAGCGGCTACCTGTCAAAAAGGCACTTAATTTGTGGAGTGCCGCTGAAAAACGAGGCATACGGCCAAACAGTATATCCTAGTAACCGTATAAAGACAGCCACATGCTGATAAATTTCAAACCAGTCGCCATAAATTCACCTGTGAACATTACCTGTATGGAAGGATATTCTGCACACATAAGCCTCCTCAAAAGAAGACAGGCTTTGCCTTGCCCGGACACAAGAGGTCAATGGGAAAAGGAATGGAAGATGGCAATAGAGTATGCTCATCACTAGCTTGGGATTTGGGCCCATGCTGCTTAGCCTGCTTTCTAACCCTCGCCTCTCCTCAGCTATCAGATCCAAAATCAAATCAGCAACGACAGATGTGATGTGTACTCAAGCACAAGTAAAAGGTCGCAGATGATGCATAGCCAGCGCAAGCAAAGGTGCTCCGCCTAGATACTAGTAATACGTTGGAATTACCTTGGAGCAGGAGCTGCACCTTTCTCCGAGAAGTTAGAATACTGATGCATGCATGAGGCTGGGAAGAAAAAAGGCAGATGATTTCGTATTTGAACTTTGAAAAAGGTGATGGCCTTGGCGCATTCTCCAAATCATGCAATTGGAGGTGTCTTGTTCGCTCGAGGTGGTGGGTTGGGATTAGGTTTGTGGGGCAGGGCGTAAGTGTTTTTTTTTTTGTTAAGATATTCTAGGATCACTGGAGTTAAGCCTTGTCTGTTTCTGCTTAGAAGGAACAATAGCTAACAGATGACCTGAATGTTATGCCCGGCCGTATCTCTGTTCTGACTTCTGATGTATTTAGTTGTACACGGATTACTCTGTTAGTTATATCCAAAATGACGTGTACTTTGTTAGTTATGTTGGCCGTGAGCATCAAGAATGTAGTGCCATGCATGAGACGATATACTGAAGTTTTCCCAGGAAGAAGCATCGCTCACTCAGGCATGCATTCCCGACCGTGGCAGCGTTGACATTTCCTCTGAAAGGAGATTATTATTTTTTAATTCGTAAGCTTTTGAACGATCCATTCCCCTTTCCAGCAGCATTGCAATCACGTCAGCTCGAGGTGCAAAAAGGTAGTTAGTGATCAACGGTAGTGTTTTACGTACATCTCGAGCAGAAAGGAAGCACGCATGCTGTCTGTCATGGGGTTTGACAATGTCATTGTCATGTATGACTAGTGTGGTTAAGGTCTGTGAAAGAAAAGCTTGTTTATTGTAAGATCCATGCATAAAGCTATAATCATCAGCAGAAAGTGTATCTGCTATAGTTAGTGTTCTCTCACTTCTAAGTCAAGAAAAAGGCTGGTCCTCTTTGACCGGGTGGCGCGCACTGCACACATTTCCATTCTCCAATACAGTAGTACTGCTCGATCGATCGGTCGCAGGCGATCGAACTCTTTAGATCGATGCATTATTCCATCGTGCATGGATGTGCTGCTGTGCATGTCGTCCACCTTCTGCTGTCGGAGAAAAGGCGATCGAGTTGGGAAGAAAATCAAAGGAGGCGTACGTACGTACTCCTACGTCGTCGATCCGTCGCTTTTTCATTCGTCCCTCGATCGCCGCCCTGCCCTGCGACTGCGAACGATGCATGAATCACGAAGCACTAGTAGTAGCTTGCTCTGAATGGTCACCTCGGTGGCTTGGACTGTGTGGGGGAAGGATCAGATCGATCAGGGTCGCAATGAGAAGGCAATGATCACAGTACGCCGGCCTCAGTCCCCGGAGATGTTTTTGGTCGTGCCATGCATGCTCATGCTCGTGCCTGCCAACTAGTACTACTGTAGACTGTGTACGGTTGTTGGTCGAAAGAGTTGAGACAATAATGTTTGGAATGAGGCGTCCTTGGTATACTGCATGTGTATGCTGTACACTCGCATGCATGCGTATCTGTACCGGCGCGCTGTTCGCAATACACGTAGAGGGAACAGGGGCAGGCATACGTTGTTGAGAGGGAGGGTGGACAGGAAGTTGTGGCCCAGTGGTACAGGAAGCAGAGCAACGATCGAGGCGCATGCAGTTATTGCGCGGGGGGGTGCAGACGTGCAGTGCAGTGGGCCAAAAGCGCAGCACGCCGTTGCGAAATCCAGGAAGCTGCGGTCGATGTGATGTGCCGTGCAGCAGAGTTGTGGCCACGCCAGCGCCATCCGCCATGCGTGGAAGCCGCGGTCTGAAGTTCTGAACTGGAATGCATGGCGCGTGCATCAGCAGCAAAGCCTTGGCCGGCGCGCGCGGGAAGCGTCTCGCGCTGCTCCTGCATGCATTGCAACGAGGGAGGGAGGAAGTGCGTCGGGAGCGGGGCTGTATGCGCGCGTTCGAGCAGACAGGAACGCGGCGTCTCTGGGGGTGGTGATGCCATGACGCACGCGACGGTAAGGCCTGTTTCACTTCGCGCGCTGGGGGCATGCCTGCTTGCCAGGTTTCGGCGATGCCAAGCCGACCTGTTCCCACCAATTGATCGTTGCTCCTATTTGAACTGGCCGTCGTTCAAATTAATGTTTACGGAAATCTCCGAATTTGATGAGATAGAGAGCATGCGGAACTAATGTGTACGGAAATCTCATGCTACTAGTCGTAACCTTCTGCCTCCACAGATTACCAGTTTACAGGACGAAAGTAAACAAGTGGTGAGGACCACCAGCTTCATTCAATCTGAATTGTGTTGAACAAGAATTCCACGGGGGCCAGGCCAACAAGGCAGAGCAGAAGAGAACAAGGAAACAATTCCACCCGAGTTAGGAGTAGTGTACTATGGCAATGCGATCTGCAAGAAGTAAATGCTCGCATTCCGCTTCCTCCTGTCTGCTTCGCTGAATTGGCAGCTTCCTTCCGACGAGCGAGCAATTCGGACGGAGCAACGCCCGAGGAGGCAGGCTTCAATAGCGGCCCGCCGCAGTCGATGCAGTGCAGGCCTCCTCTCGCCGTCACCCTGCTTCATCGGGTGTCGTGCCATATCACTCGCGGCTGACGACGCTGCGCCACATCCAGAGTATAGTACGGACGCATTCCTCTCGGCCGTCGTCGTCGGAGTCGACGGATTTACCGGAGCAGGCCGACCAGCGCTCGCCTCGCCGGGAGCCGTCGTCGTATATGCACTCTCTCCTCTGAGCTCGCTGCCGGGGCCCTGGTGTGCACTCGCTCCACCACAGGCAAGCTGCTGCTCTGTTTTCCAACGGACGCAGGCAGGACCGGCAATGAGCGGGTTTTGCGCCGCGGTGAAAAGCGCGAGGGCTGAGTTACTTTTTTTTTTTTTTTTGACAATTGTGTTTTTATCTTTACTTTAAACTTTAATTCTCAATTTATTTTATTTTTTGACTTTGTGATTTTACTCCTGATTTTTCAATATGAAGCCAGATCTTACCCTTAATAGGGGTAAAATCACAATAATTCTATTGCGATTTTACCTTCAGTAGAGGTCAACTCTGGTTTCAGGTTGAAAAAATAAAGGTAAAATCACAAAGTCAAAAAAGTGAAAGTAAAATGAGTTCAGAGTGAGAATAAAAACATAATTGTCCTTTTTTTTTAGCACAGGGTCGAGTTACTCTAGTGTCCTCAGCAGAGGGCCAAGAATAGATGAGTCAGCGGATGGAGCCCATTGTCACATTCGTGAATGCGCCGGTCGGCCCAAAACCGTTGGCCCACGCCGCACTTCAAACTCGGGCTCTGGTCGTGGGTGGATCCATCACATGCGCACATCGGCGCAGCCCAATGCATGAATCCGATTGTCGTCAGACGATGACAATACTCGCACTGGTACTGCTACATCAAGCACGGTTGACGCTTCTCGAAAGGGATAACAACACTAGACTACCAGATTGCAGTTGAGTGTACGCATGTTGTTACTCCAACCAGCCTGTCAATCACGTATTCTCCCAGACTTTCACAGCCACGTACATACGCAGGTGAACGGAACAGGAAGCACAGATTCCCTTACAAGAGCATAGGACAGGCGAACGGTTTGTTTGTAAGTAACTGCCCCGCCCTCCGAGTCAGCTTAATTGCGTGCCAAACATGGTCCAACGTGTTGTGCTGTGCGTTCCGTCCAAGCCTCGCTCTAATGTGGAAGGAAGTTCCGTGCACCAACTCCTGAACTCCTTGCACTTTCGTTTCATCGCGCGCCATGTGCTGTGCCCGTTTTGTTTGACCTCCGATTTTGACAGCTTGATACGTAGTACGACTTTTACCTCACCTGTGAAATAGTGATGATGCAGTTTCGAACGACAGCATTCATGCAGGTAAAATATTACCACATGCAACAGGATTTTTCATGGTTGCCCAGAGGATACGGTTGCCACGGAAGAAATATCGGATGTCTCTTCCGATATTAATTTACAACTTTACAATGACAAAGGTTTTGTTTGTACGTGTAAAAGTGCAACAGTTACGGCAGAGAGATATTTGCTACCTGCGACAAAAAGAAATATCTGCGGGATCAATTTGGCGGTCGCAAGTTGCCGTAGCTGGTCCCTTGCACCAGCTTTTTTTTTTTTTTTTTAGACGTCCCTTGCACCAGCTGGGAGAGAAGAGGGAGGTAGACGACGATGACCCCGGAAAGCAAACGGTAGTGCCGACCGCGCGCGGCCACGTGGCGCCTATCCACCGCGAGATCAGGTTGCTTCAACGTGTGGCCATCGCCTTGCTTGCTCGCGTCTCTCACATGCGGGACCCGATTTTTTTTCCCTCCTCAAAATTGCTTGGTTTTTCCATGTCATAATCATATGTATATGGGCTCGCGTCTCGTCTTAGAAACATGGTACGACTGTGATTAGTGGCGTTATCCGAATCTTCCCTGCATCTTGCACCACTGCCAAAGAGGACCACCGCAGCGGCGTGCACGTCACCCAGTACTACTACTTGCTTCGTCCACTTTTCTTTTGATTGAAAACATCCCCACCTTTTCACAAGTTCTAAACATACCCTTAGAACTCCAACATGACACTCGACTACATGGTACTCTTGTTGCGCCAGAGGTGTTTAGTCCTCTTTCTTGGATGGATCTTTTTTTTTTCTGCTTATATCATGTCCACTCTCGCCCTCCACTTTACATTATGGTACTATGTGTTAACTCTTTAATTAGTTTCTCTTCACCGTCGAGCTATGGTCCTCTTCGATTGTCCCGCACATTTACATTCGATATGATCTACTTGGCTTACAAATATGGTTATGCTCATTTTATAACACTCATCACTTGGTAAACTACTTCTTTGGCTGCTCATCGTGGACCCAGATTTCAATCTCCTTCGTAGTTTCTATTGTTAGGATGAGATCAATCAATGACCTCAAAGCTTTAGTGTAGGTTAAAGGGGACCTCCCCCCCCCCAAAAAAAACACTATTCTCAGCATGCTTCATTAAACAGTGATTAAACAGTCATCTATTATATACATATTTGACGACGAAAAGGAGCCACCACGTTCGCTCTAAAATACTAAAAATTTCCACGTTAATCCGAAAAAATAAGAAGAGAAAATTACCCACCACTGCCATTACAAAAATTTGTACCTAAAATACCCTTACGTATTATTTGTAAGTTACCCACCACCAGCTGCCCCAATACCGATTGGCCGATGGGATTATTCTATCTAATCAGTCGTACGTTGGTTCACCAGCTGCCCCAATGCCGATTGGCTGGTTGGATTATTCCGGGTATGATGTTGCGGCAGGGAAGGCAGCAGGGTACCAACAAGACAAAAGTTCACATGGTGGATCCTGTTGTGCTGCCGCAACAATTTTGATTGTGCCCGTGCATGGGAGTGTTGGCAGTTTGGCATGACTTTCCAAGGTCCATAGGCCATAGATCCAGCAACAAAAGTTTGATTTAAGTAAAAGAGACCAATCCGCCGGCAACCAGGAACGGTTAGAGCACAAAGTGATCGACACGCCAGGGGTTGACGTATCAATGGGAACACGATGAGTATCAGGATGGTGCTCTCCAGATGTGCAACACGAAGAGCCCTCCGGTGAGCATCAAGTGCAATAGATAGACACAACGTTAGCTTCATGCGATGCGATGATTGTGTACTGCAGGCTCCAAAGGTCAAATATCTTGATTTTTCCTGCATAAGAGAATAAGTATATGGGAGCCATGGATGCGAGGCTTGCATGTAGGATTGGGGAAGTTCTATTTGGTACAGTTGTGATGAAATGTACAAAGGGCACTCGCAAGTGCGGTTCTTGCCGAAATTTACTCTAAAAAATAAAAATGAGGTGAAGTTGCAGCTATCTTATGAGTGTTTCAACTGGTTTTGATTGACATCACTAACATTCCGGAGCTCTCTTGCCATACAATAATCATGTATATAATGCATTCAACTAGAGGCAAACCACTAATGTATATAATGAATTCATTGCCTCCTTTGCATTCGTTTCACTCATATATTTTACTTCAAACAGAGCTAGGTTATATATTAGGTTATAAACAGAACATTATGTAAATGGAATGTGGAACACATTTATTATCAAATCTTTAAATGTTGCATGTTTGTCGTAGGATCGTTCCATATGCGTATATCGTGTGTTTAAGCAATTATTTGAGACGTGAAGAAATCCAAAAAATGAAATCTAAGATTGACTTCATTAATATAACAAAACTTATAGTTTTCAAAAAATCTTTGACATCTAGCCGTGCAAACGCGCGGGCAGCCTTCCTAGTTTGCACTAATAACAAATGTGTTTGCACTAATAGGTTAGTTCTTTACACCAGTAAATCATTAAAAATAATTATTTCTTGACTGGCCCTCGTTAATTTGCACTCGAGCTCCGTCTCTAGATGAGATGAAGTCTCTAAACATCGAAACCGTAAATCACTTCTTAGTGGTTTGTCCTTGTACCAAAGCAAAGGCATCGTGTGGTGCAAGCCAACCATTATGCGTTCTCCATGGCGACGCGTCAACATTGTGTTTGGTACATGTAATTTTCACAAGAACTATTAACAGAAATGTGGCTGGGTTTAAGCATCGTACTGAAATCTATCAGGCCTCTTTGTGCAAAAGAGCCTCCATTCGTTATTTATTCACTGGAAAAGTGCCGGGCACACGCCTCTCCAAAAATTACGGAACACAAGTGCCCCCGCAAAAGACTGAGGAGTACACGCGTACAGCAAGCCACGCGGAGAGTGAACAGTGCGAGATCGCAAAATCCTTATCTGCTCGCCGCGCCATGGCCGCCGCCGCCGCGGTCGTCCACCTCTCCGTCCACGGTCGCCTCCGCCGCTCGCCGGGCATACCCTCCACCTCCTCATGCCGGCCCTCTCTTCTCCGCTGCCGCGCGTTCAAGCAGGAGGCCGACAGGGACCGCGAGCCGGCGGCGACGCCGCCCGAGGCGCGGAAGCGCAGAAAGGGTCCGCTGTACAAGCTCAAGGCGGCGATTCAGGGTCTCGCCGGTTCCCGGACTGCAGCGGCGGAAGTTTATGGAGGGGAGGAGTATCAGCGCGTCGTCGAGAAAGCCGAGGAGATTTTCTTCTCGGTGAGCCCCATTCGTGAACCCTTACTCTCTAGTATACGCAGACTATGCATATACCATGTTAATTATTATTTTTCAATAATATGTATATCTGATGAATAATGGGTAGTTGAATGCTAGCGCCATGTTGGCCCTGCGACCGCAACCCTGCTCACTGTGATGAGAATTGCTCGTCGTCAGATGCTAAATGCGAGCTGGCACTGGTACAGAGCCTAATTTTTACTCGATCTTAGAGGGTACTAATCTAGACCACCATATTGATTCCAATACATGTGTTACATACTAATTAGCTTAATGTTATGAGAGCATGGCTGCAGGCATACAGTTTTGTGGTGTCTGGTTTTATAGCATGATTTTGCAATTGAAAGGCCTTCGGCATGCCTGCAGTGGTCAGAGAAACAACCCTTCGCAGATTACCGTTTTCCTCACAAGCCTATTTTCCCAAAAAAATAAATAAATCTAGGACGGAATTCCAAATCTTCTCTCCTGTCTCTTTTGGTTATGCAAAATTTTGCTTCTTTAATAATATGATCTGTAATCTTGGGGAGAACCAGTTTTCGTCATGAACTGACAATGCATGCGAGGTGAAGAAGACAGATAAACTGCCCATTGCTAGTTGATTCAAACCAAAGCACCTTTCCAACATCAAAGTGTGGCAGCTTGAAATGTTTTGTTAGATGCTGCTATTGCTACAGTGGCGACGTTAGCCAGTGCAATTGTCTAGAATCCAGAAATATGATTCAGTGGCCTTACATGGCACCATGTTTCATATCAATTACAGGAATTGCATTTTATGTCTGCTAATTTCCTTCAACTTTTCAGGTCGCTACCCAGCTGGGCAGATATGTTATCACTATGATGAGCAGTGGTGTTGTAGTTGGGGTTGGATTTCAGTTATCAGGTCTGTCATTTATAATTCATTGCCTCTGCTCTAAACCTCCCATTTTCATTTCTCTTCGCCCTATTGTGGAATTTCAGTTAATTTAGTAGACTTTACTTGTCTTTTTCATGCAGGTGGAGATAGCCAAATGAACGAACTAATTTGGTATAGCTGGCTTGGTGGTGTAATTATCGGTACAATGATAGGTGCAAACAGTGTCCTAGAGGAACACTGCAAAGCTGGACCTCGCAATGTTGTCATAACTGGAAGGTAGCTTATGAATGTTTTGCCGAAAGTAATGCACAGATGTTTGTATTTCATTTATCTTTTGACCTGCCCTGCAAAAGTTTTCTACAGAGTTGTATTCTGCAGCATACCATAGGTAGCAAAAAAATGCTCTTCTCAACAGGAACTTTCAAACCTATTGTATTTCTTCTAGGTTTAAAAATATTTAAGAGTTCTGTGATCAAATCATCTAAAGATGTGTTCTAACAAACATAATGAAATGACATTTCATGCAGCATATTGAGTTTTCAGTTTCTCTGACTGCACTCATTGTGAGGCGTTTTCATATTTTATCCCTGCTTGATGATGACATTGACCTTATGTTTTATGGATTTTGCAGCACAAGAGGGTTAGGAAAAGCACTTGCTCGTGAGTTTCTTCTTTCTGGTGATCGTGTTGTAATCGCTTCCCGAAGGTGGTATTCATGAGCATGACACTCATAACTTTGTTCTAGCTTCATAAATTATTTCTTATGGAGCATGATGCGTTTTCTTAGTTTTAATATTTTCTTTTTTTGAAGGCAGTTCTGAATCTGTTCTTCAGACCATCGAAGAACTCAAGGAGAATATACAAGAGGGCTTGTCAGTTGCCAAAAAGAAAGAAAAGAAAATTTTGTCGCATGCCAAGGTTGTTGGTACATCTTGCGATGTCTGCAAACCAGAAGATGTAAAGAAGCTAGTGAATTTTGCCATAGATGAACTTGGCTCGGTGGATATTTGGGTAGGTAATTCTTAGCCTGCATTCTATATTTTTTGAACTGAATAACTACTCACAGTTGGACTGCCCTTCCCATGGTTATGGAGTGGGTAACTTTTACATGAATTGTAAAGCATGCTTTTACACATGTTGACATTAAGATATACTTTGTGGTCTTAGCTTCTCTGTTCTCCTGTTTTGTCCTATGGTTACATCAGAGCTCATGATAAATATTTATCACTTCGTCATAAATATTTACTGCTTCAAAAAATCTTGTCTGCAGATAAATAATGCTGGCACAAACAAAGGTTTTAGGCCTCTTGTAAACTTTTCAGATGAAGACATTACTCAGGTTTGTCTGTTGCAACTTTCTGTTAGTTTTTTCCCTGTTGCCTTCTGATTTGATGATTCACATGTATCAATGATCAGAAGACCTAACGGTACCTTTAATAAACTTTTACTAATTCCTTTACTGTTTTTACAGATTGTCTCAACAAACCTAGTTGGCTCTTTCCTGTGCACCAGAGAAGCTATGATTGTCATGCAAGGCCAAGAGAAAGGAGGCCATATATTTAACATGGATGGAGCAGGTTCTGGAGGATCAAGTACACCATTGACAGCTGTGTAAGAACCTTAGTTTTTGCATTGCAGTCTGCTGCTTTCTGTATAAAGAATCTATGCAGCTTCTCTGGAGCATGTACCGGAAAGAACTTGTGTTGTATTTTTTTCTTGTCAGCTACATTAACTGTGTGCACTGCGTTGGATTACCTTGTGTGGCGACCTGTTAACCTAAATCTGATTCTGAGTTGGGAATTTGTAGTTATGGTTCAACAAAATGTGGACTAAGGCAATTCCAAGCATCACTTCTGAAGGAAAGCAGAAGATCAAAAGTTGGAGTTCACACTGCCTCTCCTGGAATGGTCCTCACAGATCTACTTTTAAGGTAACCTGTCAGTACTTATGAATTTTGAAGTTACTCGACTTATTAGATACCATGATTTGGTTGTGAAGTTTGAAGCACAAAATGAACTCATTGTCTATTGATTGTCTGATACATGCTCGTAGGGCATCCGACATAATTTAAGTCTTCATGTTCTCCAAACTGCAAACATGTGTAGCTGCAAAACAATATTTGACTTAGCTGCTTCCAGCAGGATCTTTGTTGTGGCTACTTAGATTTTACTTGTGTGCTTTTATGAATTTTGTTATATTTCCGAAGCTCTAGGATTAGCTATTGTCTAGTTCTGACCTACCATGGCTCATGACATGTTCAGGAGTTTTGGGAAATTACACTGGCATGTTGGAAATTAATCCTATCGGTTATTTCTTGTCTAGTTTTGCTGTATTGCTATATGTATAAAATGTGTGTCATTTGTCTAGGATCTGATTGACCCTTCTCTTGTCGCATTTGGAATGCACGGCATACTCATGTTTACTGACCTTTGTATTTATTCTGCAGTGGTTCATCTCTCAGAAATAAACAGATGTTCAATTTGATATGTGAGCTTCCTGAAACTGTAGCAAGGACATTGGTTCCAAGGATGCGAGTTGTAAAAGGAAGTGGAAAGGCTATCAATTATCTGACACCACCGAGGATTTTGCTAGCCTTGGTTACCGCATGGGTTCGAAGGGGCCGATGGTTTGATGAAGAGGTACATCTATCTGCTTTTTTTATATAATTAATATTTAATCAGTAACTCAAGTACAAGCCGATATACGAATATTGCTTTTGCTATCACACACTTCTTTACGTATCTGTAATATTGGAGCTCAGATTTGTGTTTCTGAAGAAAGAATATGCAGCAGTTCTACAACCAGTCAACCACGCTAGATGTCTGAATCACTCTTTGGCTTCCTGCATATAAAGAACAAAGAGTGCTTTCCTACATTATGATCAACTTACCTGTGTAGAATCATAGCGTACGACGTGCTAAATAAGCTTCATTCTTTCAGCAGGGACCAATCATGTGGGCCAGATCTTAAGAATAGTTTAGAACAATGCTCGCTCTGGTCATATCTCTGCAGTTGGGCCATAGTGCCTGTCCTGTCCTTGATAGCTTGTTTGCAGTGTTCGTATTAAGCAGATGGGTCCATCATCCCTAATGATATTGTGATGTTCCTTGTCCTTCCAGTCACTTGGTTCACACTTCACAGGTTAAATACGATGGGCTGAACTCTCCCATGATTTATTGGGTACCCATGTGAAAACACGATATAAATTGGTTTTAAGAGGAAAACACACAAATCAGAATATTGTCCAGCACGCTGGCGAAGCTATGTTAGCTTTGGGTGGTGCACCGGCACCAGGTTGAAGAAAAATTACCTAGGAAGTGATGAATTTTGACCATATAAATCAGCAAATTTATTACTACCTCCGTTCGCGAATTCATGTCGCTTCCGACAAGGGGAATGCACTAAAAATGAGCTAGGCTGCTGTGTCCGAACGACATGAATTAAAAAACGGAGGGAGTATATGATTAGAAGGGTGGCACCACCATAATTCTGCGCTAGCTTCGCCACTGGTCCAACATGTCATTTGAGGTTCATCTTGAGTTCTTGACTGTAGTCATTGTAAAATTGAAATATTTAAGTACAACTTGAGTAATGCTTGTATGGAAAAGGCTACATGGTATCTACAATATACTTGATATAAACTTCTAAAGATGACAGTAGTTTGTATTTGTGCGTTCGGAGTATTGGTGATGTATGAAGTTTATGTGTGTACTTCATGATGCTTTCCAATTATGTTCATTCTGGTATATGATCGGTCATCTTTCTGTTACAGGGAAGAGCAGTATATGCAGCCGAAGCTGATAGAATTCGCAACTGGGCTGAAAGTCGGGCACGGTTCTCTTTCACAGATGCCATGGAGATGTATACAGAAAACACATGGGTTTCTGTATTCTCACTCTCTGTTGTCTGTGCCTTCATAATTCTTTCCAGCTCAAGTGGACCACTACCAGGCACATGAACATGAGCTCAAGAACGGAGTCTCCGAACTAGATGGTCACATACTCCATTTTGTTTCACCAAAGGGATACTGTTATCGAAAGGGGGAAAGATGAAACAACAAATGTAGATAGATTCTGGGGAGATCAGCTGCTGTTGCCTCCCCATTAAAGGCTAGCTAACCATGCGCTCAGGAAAGTGGTAAATAGCGTTGGGTAATGGCTGTGTGGGCATTCCTTGCAAGCTGTATGTAACGTGTGTCTAGTAAGAACATGTATGCAATATTAACAAACGAGCACGGAGGGAGTCGACAGAAGCTCTTACCTAATGTACATGCATGTAATTATGATGGCCACTTTTAACTTTTTGATTGTCACTTAAACCCTTTGAAACACTGTATATGAATGAAAGAAGCGAAGGAGCACGCACCCTGTATGTTCACTGGTTGTTCCGCAACAGTCACAAGAAATTTTTTTTATCGTTCATTTGGTCAGTCATGTCTCAAAGTGTGAGATCTGTGGTTAACTTTGATCAACGCACTCTGGTTTCTAAACTGAAAAAGAACTCCAGTTTTTTACTGCACTGGTACTACAGTAAGCGATGATTATTGATGTTCTGAAGAGCTGCATAAGTTATCTGCTATAAGGATACTAGTATGGGCGGCGTGCTTCATAGATGGTGTGTAATTATGAAAGGAGGAGAAATGATGTCTTGTTTTAAAGTGTTCACCCTGTTCGTCTCGCTGCTTTGCAGCAGCTACAGTGTTCGTAGTTATTTCTTCAGCAACAACCACAGTGTTCGCAGCAGCAGCTACAGCGTTCGCAGTTATTTTTCTGCAGCCGCAGCCGCAGCTGCAGCCTGTCGAACAGGGTGAACAGCAGGCACTTTGAAGTTGGGTGTCAATTCTTTGCCTTTCTCGGGGCACACTGAAGTGCCAATTGTTGGAGGTCGGAAGCTTCCTACTTGCTTTGCTTGCATACTCCAAGCGTACTAATTTGTCCACCTCTTAATCCCTACGACACATGACAAATTCCACAAGTAAACCCAGACAAAAAAAAAAAAAAAAAACTCTCAACCTCGCCCTACATCATCCACCTCGTCGCAGCAAAGCTCTCTTTTTTGTAAGGAACAAAGTTCTAATATATAGGAGAGCAAGTTGAGTTTTGCTCAATTCAGACGTCACACCCCTGGAGGAACTGAGGAAGCCGCAAATGGCGGAGCTGGGGTATATAAATCTCGCAAACATATATACCTTCACTAGCTAACTTGCGGTTGCTGCTCTTGATTCTGGCATCCAACTACACAAGGGTTGACTCTGACTAGCCGGCCGGTGATTTACAGCGTGTTCGTCTCGCTGCTTTGCAGCGGCTGCTTTGCAGCAGCTACAGTGTTCGCAGTTATTTCTTCTACAGCTGCTACAGTGTTTCTGCAGCTGCTACAGTGTTCGCAGTTATTTTTCTGCAGCTGCAGCCGCAGCTGCAGCGAAACGAACAGGCTTATCGATATTTCTCGGATTGGACCGTGATTGCAGCTCGCTAATAGTAGTATCCACCGCCGCTTTGTTTGTTTTTGTAAAGAACATATGCCGTAGAGGTAGAGCTGTGTATCAAACTGACTACCATCATAGAGGTGCCACTAATTCAGAGAAGCCAGGCATGGTCTTTATCTTGAGGTGGTTGCCAAGCCTATCATCGGTCAACGATATAAAAGCCTTACCCAAGGCGACCAGAGTTACCAGACATCAGCATGTGAGTGCCCCAAGATTGCATAAAAAGTGCGAGGGCGAGGAGGTTCAGAACAAAAACGAGGGGGGCCAGTACTAGTGCGGTGTGGAGCCGGCAGCAAAATATCATTGGAGAATAATGATGTGCCTGTTCCAAGTTGATGCACGGTTTCATCCTATTACAAGGCAAGCACACCGTGGCGGAGACAGAGAGAAAGGTTAGGTCAGTCGTATGAACAGACAATTTAACGTGCCAGCGAAAACTTAAGCCGCTGAAGAAAGACGGGCGGTGCCACAATAATAAAGCTTCAGTGAGTACTCGAAATAGGGGGGGGGAATGATTACATTACACGTACGGTGCCAAAAGGTCCAGTGCGTCGTCACTGCACCAAATCTTTGTTGCTAGTGGCTAGAGGTAGTTGTTCAAGTTAATTCAGAGGCTTGTTTATCCCGAGAACTGATGCTCATTCGGTGAAAGCGACGAATGAGAAATGCAGGCAGGGGTAGAGGAGGAAGGGGACAACATATGGAGGAGAGGACCAGCCGAGATAATGCTAAAAGGCTTTGTTGGCTGCAGCGTGCTCGACTTGTGAGCAGGGTTTACAAAACCGCGGTAAACCGGACCGGTTACCGCGAAAACCGAAAAAACCGGTCGTTATCCGGTTTTCAAATTCAAAATTTAAAAAAAAGTTGACAAAATTTGAAACAAAAATATGTAAAAAAAACTAGATGAAATTTTAAGCACAATAGTGGAACAAGAACACAAAAATTCGATCGTTTGATATGTCAAAAAAATCACACAAATTTTCTGGGTTAAAAAGAAGAAAAATTCAAACTAGCAACCTTCCTTGATTTTTTTGACAAACCAAACGATCGAATCTACGTGTTCCGTTTCCACCATTAGGCTGTAAATTTGATCTAGTTTTTAAACATATTTTTTGTTTCAATGTTTCATTTTTTGTATTTTTTTTCATTTTTTCTCTTTAAACCGGTTTTCTGAATTCTTGTCCGGTTTACCGGTATTTTCGTCTGGTTTACCGGTGAACCGGACCGGTTTACCAAAAATTTCGATACTTTTTTGTTCAAATTTCGTTATTTGTATTTTGATCCTGTTTTCGACCGGTTTTTCCCGTTTTCGCGGTAACCGAACATGTCGGTCCGGTCCGATTTTTCCGGTCAAAACGAAATTGCCAACCTTGCTTGTGAGGTGAGGATGGCTGCTGCACGCCCACTCGCGCGCGCGCATATGCATATCAGCAGCATACTTTTGCATGTGGATGTGGGGGCGAACACAACGAAAGCGACGGCCACTATCCAACAACACCATGAGCATGTGTACGAAACCTTGCCCTGTTTTATCAATATAATTTTCTTTGTATTTATTCATGCATGGTATGAACTCGACTCTCTTATTCTTTTTCTTTCCTGTTATTAAAAGCTAGTAGTACTTTTTCAACTACTAGTGGTATCATGCAACCGCAAGGACCTAACCCGTACTAGCATCTTTCTTTGGCAGATGATAATGTGTAGGGAGGGAGTATCTCCTACGTACAGCAGGGCTGATGATATAGTAGCCAGTAGGTACGGTACCTTGCAAGCGAACGAAATAGATAGATGGTTCGGTGCTGACCCGTTTCCGGCAGCTGGAGGCCGGCTGGTGGCCATGGTTCGCATCAGTAGCTCGGTTTTGTCAGTCTTGCAAGGCATGCAACTGAGAAACGGCGACAGATTCTCACCGGTGCAATGGGAGCCAGTCAATTTGCTAGTACTCCCTCCGTTCAGAAATAGATGTCACGGTTGACTTTCAGATATCACATTTGACCATTCGTCTTATTCAAAAAATTTGCTCAAATATAAAAACAAATATGTCATGATTAAAATATATCTAATGATAAACCAAGTTGTAAAAAAATAAATAAAATTTATGTAAAAAATTTGAATAAGACGAACAGTCAAACGTGATGTCTAAAAGTCAACAGTGACATCTATTTCTGAACGGAGGGAGTACTACGCAGCCATCAACCTTTGCTTGCGTATGATGCTAGTATGGCCCAGTCGATCGATGATGGAACGATGGACCAAGACCGCCAGGGAGTAAAAAGTCGTGATGGTCGACAGCAATGCGGGCGAGCGAGAACGATTAATCAATCATGCCACCGCGAAACCAGGAGTGAACCAAGCCCAGTTGTGTATCAATCACATATAGGTACGGCGACACCCGTACTTAAAATATCAAGTGATGATCATTTGTCATAGATACATCTCCATAATTAATTCGCGTCATTTAGGCTGTTCGGTAGGCTGCAGCTGCGGCTGCAGAAAAATAACCGTGAACACTATAGCTGTTGCTGAAGAAATAACTGCGAACATTGTAGCTGCTGCAAAACATCCAAACGAACTGGCTGATTATCATCAACTAGTACTAGCATTCGAAACAATTGTCGCTGCAGCAATCAGTGGTGGAGCTAGAATTTAACATGAAAATAGAAGCTGATCAACCGAGAGACGGGGCTCAAGACCCCCCCCCCCCCCCCCCCCCCTGCAAAGGTGGATTCTCTATCGCATAATTTTGTTGGCGGACTAAAATATTGACCAATTTTTCGGGCAGAAACAAGGTCACGGGTTTCATGTGTTCTTCATGGGGCTAAGTTTGGTCCTGTGCACCGGTCGTGTCGATCTTCTGTGTCTCACACAATCTTAGTAGGTGCTCAACAAATTTGCTAGGTTACAGTCAAAGCAGAGGAGGAATTTTTGTCAGTTTCGAATTATTATTAGTATATTATTATTGACAACATCATGTGGATGTGTCTGATTCACATTTTCTCTCTCTAACCGTTTCATTTATTTTCTTCTTCATTTGATTCTGCATTGCCATCCTGTGCAAATGTTCTCCATGATTATACTCAAACACCACCGTTGTCAGAATTCTGCATTGCCGAAATCTTGTGGAAATTCGTTCTTCATGATTAAATTTAAAGTCAATATTTTCAATAGAGAATTTAGTTGTGTTTCAGGGGTGTACCAGAATTGGCAGAAAAATGCCCCTCCTCCACCGCCACCTCCAGCTAATCATGTGGTCAAGATGCATTCACATCCTCCACCACCTCCTCCTAATGTGCATAGTAGTGGTTCCGCTTCAAATAACTCGGTAGCGAGGGCTGTCCTCCACCATGACCTGGCCCTGCCTTTGGCTTCTCAAGAAGCAGCACATTCACTTATGAGCAGCTGGCGGCGGCAACTAATAGATTGTGACATCCTGACCTAAAGTTTAATAGGATTGATAGAATACTTATATCAACAAGTTGCAACTTCTTTTCCGGAAGTTCATCTCGAAAAAACTCCGAGGTTAAGCATGCTCGGCCTGGAGCAATTTCGGGATGGGTGACCGACCGAGAAGTTGTTCCCGGATGCGCATAAGTGAGGATAAAGTGCGCAGAAAAAACATGAGTTGGTTTGTGAGGGAAATCTTGATTTCTAGAAAGCTGCCAGGTGTGCGGGCCCGACCTCAGAAAGGCGGGACGCTACATGGATTTTCTGATGCTAACCTGCTCGGACAAGGTGGTTTCGGGTATGTTCAACTCTGTTTCAGGAAGAGGCCGACCAACCATAGATTGGCCGACAAGACTAAGAATTGCATTTGGTTCGGCCAAAGGATTGGTGTACCTTCATGAAGACTGTGAGCACACATCCGTAGCTACTTGTTGCGCTTTCTTTATCTCTTTCAGATGACATTCTATACTGATTTTGTTTCTGTTTTCACTCAGGCTACCCTAAGATAATTCATCGTGACATTTCTTTATCTCTTTCAGATGACATTCTATACTGATTTTGTTTCTGTTTTCACTCAGGCTACCCTAAGATCATTCATCGTGACATTATTTGTTTCTGTTTTCACTCAGGCTACCCTAAGGTCATCATCGTGACATTATCATGGGGCTCAAGCCACCCCCCCCCCCCCCCCCCCCCACACACACACACCGCTCCTGCATAAAAAGCATCATTCTTTAAGGAGAAAACAAGAGAAGCACCTGCAATAGCAATTAACAAAACAAAAATAAATTCTTAATTACATAAAAAACAAAATCACTTTGTCAATGTATATATGTTATACTTTTAGAATTGTACATTGAAAGCATCATTCTTTAAAGAAAAGGAAAAAGAAAAACTCTTACAGTAGCAATTAACAAAATACAAATAAGTTGATGGCAGCGATAAACCGTGGTTGCGAAGCCATGCCGCGAGGGAGCACGGCACGGCTGCAGCTGTAGACGACGGGCACACTTGGCGGGCAGCAGCACTGAGTCACCCTCAGACGCCGGACACACCTGTCGCCGGGACGGGACGGACAAAAATGCAAGGGACCCAAGTACGTACTTGCTATCGGCAGTCGCTGACGAGGCGGGCCCGGTGCGGCAGTAACGGGCCTCGGCCACCGGCGTCACCGTCGCCAAATAAACGCGCGTCGTGACGAAAAAGCAAACGCCGCCCGGAGCCGAAGGTAGTCGCTGACCCCGGGCCCCGCCGCAGCCCCAACACCAGCAGCCGCCACCAGTCACCGTTCGTAGACCCTCCTACATGAAGCTGACACGCGGGTCCATACAATCTTGGCCCCACAAATAAGTGAGAGTAAGAGTGGTGAGAGCACATCGACGCCGCGCCGGAGGATTGGGGGAAGGAATCCTGAACCGGAATGCGCGGGGGGTAGGCCGTGAATGACGAGGCATCCATCCAACACAGGGACAGACCAGCGCGGCGGCGGTGGTCTGGTCTCGCGTGTCTCGCTTTCCTTGCTCGCTCGCTCGCGATCCCACGCAATCCAATCCCCAATTCCTCCGCTCCGTGCCGCCTCTATTCCTCGGCGCTTTTATTAATTATTCCACCACCCACGTTGCGCTCGGCTTCCCTTCCTTCCCGGCCTTGTCAAAAGTGTGCTGGTGCTCCGTCCGCGAGCTCGCATTCCGGGCAGGCATCGCATCCCGCTCCCGATTCCCCTGCCCGCCCACCAAAAGCAGCAGAGCAGCACTCCGGGGGCGAAGCGGCGGCACCCATGTCGTCGCCGCCCGCCGCGCCGGCGCCGACCTCGCCCCCGTCCAACGGCACGGCCCCGCCACCGCCGTCGCCACCCGCCGCGGCGCCGCCCCCGTCCTCCTCCTCTTCCTCCCCGCCGCCTCCGTCCACGCCGCAGCCCGGGACGCCCTCCGCGCCTCCGCCGGCGACACCGTCCACCCCGCCGCCCGGGACGCCCTCGCCCCCGTCGCCGTCGACGACCACACCCTCGCCGCCCTCGTCCTCGACCACGCCCTCCCCGCCGTCGCCGAGCTCCACGCCCGGAGCGCTGTCCCCGCCGTCGTCCTCCGGCTCGGGGCTCAAGAGCGGGGTTGTCGCCGGGATCGCGGTCGGCGGCCTCGTCGCGCTGCTGCTCGCCTGCCTCGTCTGCTTCTGCTTGTTTAAGAAGAAGAAGAAGAGGCGCCACCACCACCCGCCCCCGCCGCCTCCGCCCCACCTCATGCACCAGCACTACTACGGCCACCCGCCGCCGCCGCCTCCTCCACCTCCGCCGCACAAAGGTACTCCTCCCCCCGCGAACACGTGTCTAGTGCCTCTGCTTCCATTCCCACCACGCGCCAAGTCACGCCTCATGTTTTTTTACTGAGGTTTTGGTGCTTTCAAGGTGGATTTCCCGTCGCGTAATTTTGTCTGGGGACGCGCTAAAATATTCACCAAGTTTTCATGCACAAAATAAGAGAGGTCACGGGTTTCATGTGTTGTTCATGGTGCTAAGTTTAGTGTCGATCTTCTTCTCCGTCTCACAAAATCCTTAGAAGGTGTTCAACAAATTCGCTAGGGTTCAGTCAAAGCAGAGGGGAAATTTTCTTCAGTTCCGAGTTTACCACACTATTGTTATTAGCAACATCATGTGGCTATGTCTGATTCATTTATGTTCTTCATTTGATTCTGCATTGTCTGATGATGTGCAAAACGTGCTCCATGATTATATTCAAAACCCACGACTGCTTTTGCAATAGTTTCGTCTTCCTTTTTCATCCTGCATTGCCGAATTCTCGTGGAAATTCGTTCTCTCCATGGTTAAATTCAAAGTCAATCTTTCCAATAGAGAATTTGCTTCTGTTTCAGGGGATCAGTATGGCGGGGCGTACCAGAACTGGCAGCACAATGCCCCTCCTCCACCACCACCAGCTGATCATGTGATCAAGATGCATTCACATCCTCCACCACCTCCTCCTCCGCTCAATGTGCATAGTAGTGGTTCCGCTTCGAATAACTCAGGCAGTGAGGGCCGTCCTCCACCATCACCTGCCACTTCCTTTGGCTTCTCAAGAAGCAGCACATTCACTTATGAGCAGTTGGCGGCGGCTACCAATGGATTTTCTGATGTTAACCTGCTCGGACAAGGTGGTTTCGGGTATGTTCACAAAGGAGTGCTGCCGAATGGAACAGAGGTTGCTGTTAAGCAGTTAAGAGATGGCAGTGGTCAGGGAGAGCGTGAGTTCCAGGCAGAGGTTGAGATTATCAGCAGAGTGCATCACAGACATCTTGTGTCTTTGGTCGGCTATTGCATTTCTGGGGACAACAGGTTGCTCGTCTATGAGTTTGTTCCCAACAATACACTGGAGTTCCACCTACATGGTATGTTCTCTTCCTCATTCAACATTTCTTGTGTAACATCTCTAAAGTCAACTATTTAGTATTCTGTTCCATATTGATATATAGCACACGCAACTTCATATGAATCCCAAACAATTTGCTCTGAAGCACCTGACGTGCAAACCATCTGTCTGCTGCACACATTTGGTTTACATTCCTTGAGCATTTATTGAAGATTACTTTCAACTCTGTTTCAGGAAGAGGCCGACCAACCATGGATTGGCCGACAAGACTAAGAATTGCATTAGGTTCGGCCAAGGGATTGGCGTATCTTCATGAAGACTGTGAGCCCACATCTGTAGCTACTTGTTATGCTTTCAGCTTCTTTATCTCTTCCAGATGCTATTCTATACTGATTTTGTTTCTGTTTTCACTTAACAGGCTACCCTAAGATCATTCATCGTGACATTAAGGCCTCAAATATACTTCTTGATTTGAAATTTGAAGCTAAGGTGACTATTCTTTATCTGTTTCTTCCTCTTTTCCTAAGAGTTAAAATACTACATCTGTAGAGAGTTGTATTGTTCCTCGAATGGCGCTCAGTGAATTAAACTAGGCTGACCTTTTGTGTCTATTTGAGATGAGTAGATTCAGAAGACATCAATATGAGAGACAGATGTACAAGTATAACCAGTCGTCATTAAAGAGTTGATATTAACCTACTATCCTCTAGGCTGACCTTTTGTGACTGTTTGAGATGAGTAGATTCAGAAGACATCAACGTGAGAGACAGATGTACAAGTATAACCAGTCGTCATTAAAGAGTTGATATTAACCTACTATCCCATTGCCGATATAGACCTATATTATCATAAACAAATGCACAAGTGTATTTCCTAAGCAAACCTTCTTCTTACAGGTGGCAGATTTTGGACTTGCAAAATTGACTTCTGATACTAACACACATGTTTCAACCAGAGTAATGGGCACATTTGGGTAAGCTCCATCTTCCAGTGTAACGTTATCTCATATTTTTTAAATAGAAGATCTTTCAGGATCCGATTATCCCTGTGCATCACTAACATATAGGATCTGCTCTATCGAAAATTGCTGTGTTAACACTCATGCTCCTAATAGGTACCTTGCACCTGAATATGCTTCTTCTGGCAAGCTCACTGAGAAATCAGATGTCTTTTCTTTTGGAGTAATGCTTCTGGAGCTAATAACTGGCCGTCGTCCTGTAAGCTCAAGACAATCGCATATGGAAGACAGCTTGGTTGACTGGGTAAGTTAAATGTCTAATCTAATTTTATTTTGGTGTTCACAATATTGTGATCAGCAGGGTCAAATACCTCCCCTTATATCGTATAATAAGGGACTTATACCCGACAACATATGCTGAACTAATCTTCTGGCCACAGTACAATAATTCCCTTTAACAGCTGCATGCTTTATGTTATTATTCGAATTATATATTCCTATGTATCTGGATAAAATGACACGCGCCGTCTCTTTATAGTGTTGGTAACTGTTTTTTTTTTTAATTTTAAATTTTGCATGTGCCTTTCGTAAGTGTCCTTCTTGTAAAATAATCATGTATCTTCCCTAAGCATGTGCCTTTGCGAATGTCTTCAATATATCTGTCTGAATTATCCCAATTTTTCCCCTGCAGGCAAGGCCTTTAATGACAAAAGCATTTGAGGATGGTAATCACGATGCTTTAGTGGATCCTCGTTTGGGAAATGAGTACAATTATAACGAGATGGAAAGAATGATAGCATGTGCTGCTGCATGTGTACGCCATTCTGCACGACGGCGACCACGGATGAGTCAGGTACACAACTGAATTCTTTTCCTGTATGTGTTTTCATCAATGCAAGTTCATCGTCCTCATATTTCAACTTTGTTTGTTTTATCCCTTTATCATGCAATTAGCAAAAAAAAAAAAAAAAATCACCCAAATGTGAGAACAACCCGTAAGGCTGGACTCTAGTCACTTTAGTTTCAGACTTTCAGTAGCAAAAGAAGTGTCAACACTGTTTCAGGCTTTCAGCATAGCAATACTGCATTTGTACCCTCTACTGATATCTGGTTCAAGCAGCTGGTGAGCTAACTTCCTGCTACTTCAATGCAATGATCAGGTTGTTCGGGCCTTGGAGGGCGATGTGTCTTTGGATGATCTGAACGAAGGCGTCCGGCCGGGTCACAGCCGGTTCATGGGATCATACAGCAGCTCCGACTACGACACTGGGCAGTACAACGAAGATCTGAAGAAGTTCAAGAAGATGGCGCTCGGCAGCAGCGGCCTGCAGAGCAGCCAGCAGACGCCTACCAGCGAGTATGGCCAGAACCCGTCCGTGTCGAGCAGCGATGGCCACCAGACGCAGGAAACAGAGATGGGGAGCGTGAAGAAAGACGGCGACAGCCATTCTTCGTGAGACGGCACCTTCCTCTTCGTTTTTTGGACGTCTCAACTACCGCAGATTTGTAAATTCTCCAGCCTAGCAGATTTGTAGCTGATTGAAGTCTGATAAGTTGCTGACCTGTTTGCAACGAACCAAAATTGTTTGGTTGACACTTACAGAGAGAGGGGTCTTGGTTGTTGCAATTCACTGTTTTTCTGTGTTTTCATTGACTCAGAGATTCGCAAATATAGCTCGGCCTACTTGTTTATACATTGATTCTGTGTTGCGCTCAGTTGCTTTTCACTATGAAATCTGTTGTATGGATACACGAAAATAACACGGGATTAGCGCTATGCGGAACTCGTGGAGCAACGCGACAGAAAGCGTGCATCCTGTTGCGTGTAACAAACGAGTGAGGTGAGCCGTCTGCATCTGCTAGCTCCAAAATTCGTATGTTTTGCGGCTGTCTACTGAGAGTAATGCAGGGAAGGGAGGCTATTGTATTGGGAAATACAGCCATGATAGCGCACAGCCACACTGGTACAGGCTGTGATAGAACTCATCCTTACCTGTCCACCTGATTTTATTTTATCCATGTTCTGTTGATTGGCGGTTTGCTTCGGCTAAATTATACTGTATTTAACTGAATTTCAATCAAGTCTTTCCACCTGCAGTCTGAAATCATTTGCAAGGTTTGAGCTAGCCGTACATGTCGGCATCAAAGAAATCTGTTTTACGCAACGGGACAGTGCAGAATCCTGAGGCGCGCAACAAAAGGCAACCAACCACCCAACAGACAGGACAGACAGAAGCAGAGACCTTCCGAAACGAGCGAACGCACCAATCCCGACGCAAAATCACCCAAAAAGAGAAGGCGGAATTTCCCATCCGTTCCCATTCGCATCCGCTCCTCGTCGTGGTCCGATCCACCGCGAAGCTAGCACCAGATCCGTGGCAGCCATGGCGTCGCGCCGGCGGATGCTCCTCAAGGTCATCATCCTCGGCGACAGCGGGTGCGCCACGCGATTCCTCCTCCTCTGTTTTTTTCCCGCTATGTTCTCCATTTCATCTGTGCGAGAATTTTTTGCTCCGGTTTCTGATCCCCTCTGCGTCTGCCTCTTGACAGGGTCGGGAAGACCTCCTTGATGAACCAGTAAGATCGGGAGACGCGGTCTTGCCTTTGCTCGATTCGTTGATTTTCTCTCCGTTGAGAGCGCGATTTGGGGGAGCTGAATCATTAAGGCAGTGATTGGTTTTGTGCGCAGGTACGTGAACAAGAAGTTCAGCAATCAGTACAAGGCCACCATCGGCGCGGATTTCCTCACCAAGGAGGTCCAGATCGACGACCGCCTCTTCACATTGCAGGTCTGGCATTTTTTTTGTCCCCATTCCAAGATATCTTCGTGTTACTCTGTTCTGGCGACGGTCTGTGCTGAAAGGATTAGTTTGGGGTGTCTCGGACTCGGATGTAGGAACTAGGAATAGAAAATCTGGGTTCTGCTCCTGTGCGATTGCTACTGTTATTGCAGTGCCGAATTGTGAAGTCTTGATTCAGTGCTGTGCTCTCTAGATAATTTTTGTTGACAATACGAATAGCCAGCCCATATATATTGGAACCATGATCAGCTTAGTTTGCTCACGACAGGTTGCAAAGGTTGCAACCTCAGGTACTTAGGTTCCAATGACAACACTAATCAACTTTTGTTATCATGTACTTCCCCGGGTTGTGAAATGTTGACATTAAGACATGGAGTTTAGTTTAATTTTGAACTAATGTGTGCACGTCAACAATTTCCAAGCGGAGGAGTACTTCTCAACGCTTCTGCTGCCGATTGCTTATGGGAGATGTTACATTGCTTATCAATGATTTCATAGACAAATATCAATAGGGAATGGTGCTTGTCAACATCTAACTGCATATAACTTTTCTTGACCAGTTGAAAGGCACAATGTGTGATGGTTGGTTTCACTTAAGGATGCATGATAATTCCTTTTATAAGCTGCATCGATGACTATAGTACTGTTGCATAAGAAACTACATAAACTTTAGTTTAGTACTTCACTTCGTTTACCCTTCATCTTGTATTGGACCTCATTCTGTTGAGGAAAGTGTACTAATCTGGCTGTTTGCAAAGACATTGGCTCGCGTATGTGAGTTCCCAGTGAATTGTGCGATGCTAATCAAACACAGTAGTATATATGTATGTGCTTGAGTTGGAGCATGGATACCTATATTGATTCAGTGTGAAGTTTCTGTTTGGGAGGTATCTCATCACTTAATCAGCTAAGGGCACATCAGAGCTCGAACTGATAGTGGTCTTTCGATACTTTTGAGAACTTAGAGATATAATTTTACTATGCATAGGATCATAGCACAATCCTTTGGCACATATCTTCATGCCTGTTTTCAAATGTATTCGCTACACAAAATCATTGTGTCACAGATACTTAAACACATGTTTTCCTGTCATAATTCACGTACAGGTGCTATTACCCAAATTTCATGAAGTGCATGTTGACATTGCCCCAGAAATTTCAGATTTGTCTGGTTGGTTATAATGAATGACTCTGTAGATCAGTTACCTATTTGTCATGTTTCTTTCAGTTCTGAAAAGTAGTTACCAAGTCGACCATTTGAGGTCATTGTCTTTTGTTCTCTTTCTTTCTCAAAATTTACTGAAAAGGAAAACAAATTTGTCGCTAATGCACTATTTGTGGTTTTTACCACTGCCCATTTATTATTATTTTTTCTTTTCAATCCTTTACGACTTAGTCAACAAATAAATGGAATGTGTGGTTCACTTCAGGCCCAAACCTGCTCTCATCTTGTGCATTTGAATAAATGGAAAGTGTAATTCAGTTAAGGCTTGAACCTGCCTGATTTTATCATAGCTGATGAATTGCAATTTTATCATGGGTATTTTCACTTACGACCGTTGTGTTTCACTGAAGCTTAGATATGGGACACAGCAGGGCAAGAACGGTTTCAGAGTCTTGGTGTAGCATTTTATCGGGGAGCTGACTGCTGTGTTCTTGTATATGATGTCAATGTTACCAAGTCATTTGAGAAGCTCAACAACTGGCGTGAGGAATTCCTGATTCAAGTAAGTAATTTTCTTATTGGTGATAATACATGTGTTTCGTGATTGTTTAACCATTATTCGTAATTCAGGCTAGCCCATCTGATCCAGAGAATTTCCCATTTGTTGTACTTGGGAACAAGATAGATGTTGATGGTGGTAATAGCCGGACTGTGAGTATTCCTAATCATCAGATCATTCTTGCTTCTAGGTGATTTTTGTTGTTTTTATTAATCTTGCGTGGTTTCCAGGTTTCTGAGAAAAAAGCTAAAGCATGGTGTGCGTCAAAGGGAAATATCCCATATTTTGAGACATCTGCTAAAGAAGGCTTCAACGTGGAAGCTGCTTTTGAGTTGATAGCGAGGAATGCCGTCAAGAACGAGCCAGAAGAAGATATGTAAGTTCATCTAGAGTTATCATTTTTCACAGAAGAAATACATATTCATTTTTTTTTCTAGCAGTAAGACAAATATTGAATTAGAAACTTCTATAGAGGTTGCACGTGTGGTTTAACTGGTCGACAATTTGCTAATTTTTATAGGTATCTCCCTGATACAATTGATGTGGGGGGTGCTGGAAGGCAACAACGTTCATCATCAGGCTGTGAATGCTAGAAGACATGGTTGAAGTGACTACTCCATTGCTTGGTTTTTATAGGGTTTGTTGTTGGCTGTGTTTCTCTTTTCTTGTATGTAGCTTGCAAAGCTGGTTTTTGTGCGACAGACGGGTGATTGTTGTTTATTTCCCTTGTATAGACACAGAAACTTGGTATGTAACTCCTATGTTTGTATGAGCGCTAGATGGTAGAGTTGGAGGTAAATTACAGCCTTGTAATGTATTTGATTATTGAGGCGCATATGTTCGAGGACTAATATTTTCGCTAGTGTTGTAAACACGTGGATTTTCTACTTCATTTTGCCTAGAGCCAAAATATGGCCACATTTTCATCCAATCATACGTAAAATATAATTCTCTAGGACTAATATTTTTGACGCGTGGATTTTCTAACTCATCCCACCTCATTTTGCGAAATTATGGCCACATTTTCATCCAATCATACGTAAAATATATCTCTGGGACACTTATCTTGTATTCACCAAAGCACAGCGATATAAGGAAAGATCTTGGCAGTTTCCAACATCTCATCAGGAACTAGTGATATCTAGATAGCAATCTCCATTTTCCAGCATATATATGTTGTGAGCAAATACTTGCAGAACCAGTAAACGAAAGCAGGCGGTAATCCATCTCCGATTGATGCATGTCCATTGTCCAAAACAAACATAAAGGTCAATGTCATTGTCAAGCAGAGATAGAACACACGAAGCCACCTCTACAATAAGCCCCATCGTACAAGCAATATCTCGTTTATAGCGAGGGGAAAGGGCAACATCACACGCGCAGCGCGTGCAGCGCAGACATGGATGTCTCAGTGTTGGTTGCACTGCTGCTCGCTGGCCTCCTCTCCCTCTTCCTCGTCTTCGCCACCAGGAAGCCTTCTCCCTCCCACGGCCATGGCGAGAAGCAGCTAGATGGTAGAGTTGGAGGTACTACAGCCTTGTAATGTATTTGATTATTGAGGCGCATTTGTTCGAGGACTAATATTCACTACCAGGATTCCCACATTTCCCGAGTGCCTGGGACACTCGGGAAAAGCCCCAAAACACTCGGGAAAAGCTTTCCCGAGTATAGCACTCAGGAAAGCCCACTCGGGGTTTCTTTACTCGGGGAAGCCCACTTTTCCCGAGTGTCTTTTGTCGGGCACGGCGTCGGAGAGGGCCGGGAAGGAGGCTGGCGGCAGCGAGGGGCAGTGGCGGCGGCGTCGAGGGCGGCACAGCAGCGGGCCGGCGGTGGAGGGAGGGCAGGCCTCGCCGGCGTCGAGCTCTTTGCCGGCGTCGGGCCCGGGGGAGGGGGCCCAAGCTCTGGGGGCGGGGGCGAGCTCCGGGCAGCGAGGGCCAGTGGCGGCGGCGTCGAGGGCAGGACAGCTGCGGGCCGGCGGTGGAGGGAGGGCAGGCCTCGCCGGCGTCGAGGTCCTTGCCGGCGTCGGGCCCGGGGGGGCCCAAGATCCGGGGGCGGGGGCGAGCTCCGGGCCGCGGTGTCGTGGCCCCGGGGTGCGGCGGCGAGGGGCGAGGGCGCGGAGACTGAGGAGGAAAGGCGAGGGGCGAGGCCGGGGTGCGGCGGCGAGGGGCGTGGGCGGCGGCGAGGGGAGGAGCGCGCGGAGGCGGCGGGGGAGGAGGAAAGGGGCCGGGGGCGCGAGTGAGGAGGAAACGCGACGGGGAGGCGTCGGGGAGGCGGTCGCGGCGGGGAGACGACGGCGGCGCAGGGCGCGGCGAGCGACGGCGAGGACGGCGTGCGAGGGGAGAGCTCGATTTCGAAAAAGAGGAGGGCGCCGTCACGGGTGGCGATTTTGGCTAAGTCCCCACCCCCACTTTTCCCGAGTGTCCGTGATCTTGACACTCGGGAAAGGGGGGGGTCCTTTCCCGAGTGTCAAGATCCCGAACACTCGGGAAAAGGGGGTTTCGAAATATTTTTGTTTCCCGCTCAAATATTTCCCGAGGGTAAACTAATTCCCGAGTGTAAAATAATCAAGCACTCGGGAAATATAATTGGTGAGCAGCTTAAAAAAAATTAAAAAATAACAAACATATTCGAAAATTCTTCAAATTTTTAGAATGTACTCTTTATATGATTTATTGTCTATTAAAAATATGTTTGAAGTCAAATTAAATTTTCATAAACGACTTGACTCCAAATCTTAATGCTCAACCCTAAATCCTATGGCACTTCCTCCCTCATAGTCCGTTTTGTAAACAACCTACGTGACACCTTGCACGAAACCTCGTCTACTATTTATCACAACAAGTACATATGATATCGTGACATCTTGACAAATTTCACAATTTTTTGACATTATTTGAATTTTATAGAATTTTAAATCAAATAGGTCACACACTCATTGTCATATTTCATGAACAAAATACTTGAAATTTCATTTCATTTCATTTTCTGCATATGGCCTTACGATGAACTCAGTAACACCAATATCATTTTTTGATTACCTCGATTCCATTATTCGAGCGACTTGCAGTTCAATTTTGACTTATCATCAAAAAATACAATTAAAGAAAACAAATTATTAAATATAGTAAACGGTTCATGAAATTTAAAAAATTTCAACATGAAGTATATTGAAGTGTATAAGTGACATGAAAAAAGTTTGGTAGTAAAAATGTGAAAAAAAAAGTTTTCCCGAGTGCATGGCGCCGGCACTCGGGAAAGGCTCCTCCCCGCCGTCAACTCTAACGACCGCTAGTTGCCGTGGGGCCCAGCTCCATCTTTTCCCGAGTGTCAACAAGGAAAACACTCAGGAAAACATTTTTTCCTCGAGTGTTTAACTTTTCCCGAGTGTCTGGTCACCGTGGCACTCGGGAAAAGTTATTTTTCCCGAGTGTCGCTCTGTTCCCGAGTGCAATTTATTGGGCACTCGGGAAAAGTTGGATTTCCCGAGTGCCCGATAAATTGCACTCGGAAATTGTTTTGGCACCCGGGAAAAAACCGATTTCCGGTAGTGATTTTCGCTAGTGTTGTAAACGCGCGGGTTTCTACCTCATTTTGTCTAGAGCCAAAATATGGCCACATTTTTCCTCGCAAAAAAGAAAATATGGCCACATTTTGATCCAATCATACATACGATATATCTCTGGGACACTTGTGTTGTATTCATCAGTGCACAGTTTACATACGATATATCTCTGGGACACTTGTGTTGTATTCATCAGTGCACAGTGATATAAGGAAAGATCTTGTCAGTTTGCAACATCTCTATCAGGAACTAGTGATATCTAGATAGCAATCTCCATTTTCCAGCATATATCTGTTGTGAGCAAATACTTGCGGACCCAGTGACCGAAAGCAGGCGGTAATCCACCTCCGACTGATGCATATGTCTATTGTCCAAAACAAACATAAAGGTTAATGTCATTGTCAAGGAGAGAGAAAACACACGAAGCCACCTCTACAATAAGCCCCATCGATCGTACAAGCAATATCTCGTTTATAGCGAGGGGAAAGGGCAACATATATCACACGCGCAGCGCGTGCAGCGCAGACATGGATGTCTCAGTGTTGGTTGCACTGCTGCTCGTCGGCCTCCTCTCCCTCTTCTTCGTCTTCGTCACCAGGAAGCCTTCTCCTTCCCACGGTCATGGCAAGAAGCAGCTGCCTCCGTCGCCGCCGGGCCTTCCTCTCCTCGGCCACCTACCTCTTCTCGGCTCCCTGCCACACCGGAAGCTCCGGTCCATGGCGGAGGCGCACGGCCCGGTGATGCTCCTGCGGCTGGGCCGCGTGCCCACCGTGGTGGCCTCGTCGGCGGCCGCGGCGCAGGAGGCCATGAAGACCCGCGACCTGGCGTTCGCGAGCCGCCCGAGGGTGCTCATGGCGGAGCGCCTCCTGTACGGGCGCGACATGGTGTTCGCGCCATACGGCGAGTTCTGGCGCCAGGCACGCCGCGTGAGCGTGCTCCACCTCCTCAGCCCGCGCCGCGTCCAGTCCTTCCGCCGGGCCAGGGAGCACGAGGCCGCCGCGCTGCTCGCCCGCGTCCGCCGCGCCGGTGTCGTGATCAACCTGAGCGACCTCCTCGTCTCCTACGCCTGCGGCGTCATCTCGCGCGCTGCGTTCGGCGACGAAGACTACGAGCTCGACGGTGAGAACGGCGGGGGGAAGCTGAGGAAGGTGTTCGCCGACTTTGAGGAGCTTCTTGGAGCTGGCACCGTGGGCGAGTTCGTGCCGTGGCTGGCGTGGGTGGACACGCTCATGGGAGTGCACGCCAAGGCGACGCGCACGTTCGAGGCGCTCGACGGCTTGCTCGAGCGGGTCGTTGAGGATCACCGCAAGAGGCGCCGTGGTGACAGGAACGTCGGCGACGACGAGGACCACCGAGACTTCGTGGACGTGCTTTTGGACGTGAACGAGACGGAGGAAGAGGCCGGCGGTGCAGTACAGTTCGACACGGTGGCCATCAAGGCCATTATCCTGGTATACACGCTCTCAACACTTGTCACGTATTGAATGGCCCCTGAAACGAAAAGAGGAATACAGCACGATTGAATGTACTCGTGCTTGGACAGGACATGTTTGCCGCCTCCATCGACACGACCCACACGACACTCGAATGGGCCATGGCCGAGCTCATCAACCATCCAGAAAAGATGCGCCGTCTTCAACATGAGATCCGCACGGCGGCCACCACCGACAACAAAGTTACGGAGGACCTCCTGCAGCACAGCAAGCTACCGTACCTCAGGTGCGTGATCAAGGAGACGCTCCGGCTGCACGCCCCGGTACCGCTCCTCGTGCCGCGGGAGACGATGGAGGACACGAGCTGCTCGGCTACCGCGTTCCGGCGCGAACCCGGGTCGTCATCAACGCCTGGGCCATCGGACGAGACCACGCGACGTGGCCGCGCGCCGACGAGTTCGTGCCGGAGCGGTTTGCCGACGACACGACGGATTTGAAGCTTGCTGGGGCAGGACTTCACGTTCGTGCCGTTCGGCGCGGGCAGGAGAGGGTGCCCTGGGGTTGGCTTCGCTCTGCCTAGCATCGAGCTGGTGCTGGCGAGCCTGCTATACCACTTCGACTGGGAGCTGCCGGCCGGCGGTGCGTCGACGCTGGACATGAGCGAGCTGTACGGGCTGTCCGTCAGGCTCAAGGCGACTTTGAACTTGGTTGCCAAGCCGTGGTCTGCTTAATTCGGTTGGTTTCGCGTTGACCACAATTTTACGGTGAGTATTTGAGACCGAAATAAACTGAATAGTGCTATACAAGAACTCGTGGCTACAGCTACAATGTACATTAAAGTGATGGTCCATCTACAGAACATATTACAACACCTAGTGATTGGAGCGTTCAAAGTGCTGATTGGGACGATGCAGTCTGTTGACCATTAAGATGTTTGCTGTGAGCTCTGATATCACTTTTGTAATAGTTTGTATTTTACGTACTTCAAATATTTAAGTGAATTTGCAGGCAATGTTTTTATTATATTATAGGTACACACGAAACAATAGTACCTAGAGTACAACACCAACATATCATCTAAACAACTTCAACGGTGTCCTGGACGCACGATTCCGGTGCAAAGGAAAGCTTGGAGTTTTTAAGGTCATAGATGAATCGCGTATCCACTTGTTGAAATGCGCCGATGATAGTTCGTTGTCCTAATGTTATGGCGAGGCACATGATTTGCCCGTGCTTCTCATCCATCATTAAGAACAGTTGCTTCGGTGAGAGTACCAACACTGCCTCCTCCTCCTCCTCAGAAAAGTGAAGCGACAATGGTTGGAGATTGCTCATTATCGCCTTTGTTGCTCGAACACAGAGACCGAACCCATGGCGGTTTACTCGTTCTGCTTGGTGATGTTGAAGGTCTAACCATATGGCATCCTCAACAATGTGATAAGCTTCTTCAACCATCACGGTCAATGGTGTTCCGAGGTCAACCACGCACCCACCTTGCCCATGCATGTGTCGGGCAAACATCTCTGGGTGAATCTTATCTAGTCTGTGCTTTCCTAGGCTGATGCCAGCAAGGCTAACATAGTACTCTAACTCGTGGGTATATAGTGCTGGTAGGATACTTGTGGTTCTAGAATTCGGATTGTGTGGAATGTCAGTGCCAAAACTGAGTAAGCCCTGACGCTTTGTGGTGTTGCCCCCAAAGAGGCAGTATGAGAACTGCGTCAATCCTTGAGCCGCAGCCTGCATTATGAGGGAGCCTTCCATCCTACCCATGCCCAAAACACCAGCATACCTGCTCTCACTCTCAAACCTTTCGGTCGAGTGGGAGCAACCAAACAGAAAGTTATCATCATGTATTTCGCTACCCTTGACGAAGCGGTCCTGGGCAAGGAAGCCATGGACTGACATTCCTCTTGGGCCAGCGAGGTGGAAAGCACATTGGTTTCCAGCCGGATCATAAGGGTGTTGGCAGACCGGGTTTGTAGAGGCAATACTGCGAAAGGTTGGCGACTCAATTGGGTCAAAAATAGGAGAGAGTTGTTTCGCCCTTGGTGCACATGGCTTGCATTGCAGCCATGTTAGGCTACTCATGGCATCAAGTTTGAGGACCTATTGGTGTAAACCACCGTTGGACCCAACGGTAACAGATGCCTCGTAGTTTGGTAGGTATACCGGATGGAATGTCTCTGGATGTAGCGTAGTGACATTCGTTACATCTGAGCTAAGTTTGCGCTGGAAATGCAAAAAGCCATCACTATCATGATGAATGGTGTGGTCAGGACCTTCACGGTTGGCGAACAGTTCAAAGCTAAAACCGATGGGGCTTTTGTGGTTGGAGATGGAAGAAGTGACCATGAGTAAGAGGTGATATGTGAGTAGTGTAGCGAGACTGGCTGCGAGCTTCATCTTCGCAATGATCGCAGTCTGATGATGACAAATGAACATGGTTGAAGAAACTTTATAGAATTTGAGCCTCATATTGTGTTGCCAGGTTGGGGCTCTATCTTAGAGAAAGCGTATTAAACAATTGTGCTAGCTAGGTACAAATGGGCGGCTGTAGCCATGCATGTAGATCTGCTATAAAAATACAAAAATAATTCAATGTTATAGATACCATGCATATCAAAAATATTTTTATATGCAAATGGCCGGCTGCATGAAACTATTAGAAGATATATATAGTTAAATATTTGCATGATACAAAGTTGATGTGAGGGAATGGACGGCAAGAGCTAGTAAGAATTTGTGGTAGGTACAAATGGATGGCAAGAGCTAGCTATTCACGACGTCTGGAGATATAGATAGTTCCATCTTAGGGCATGTTTGGGAGGGCTTATCGCACCGGCTTCTCCTCATTTTGACACTGTTCATGCACTGTAGCTACAGTAATACTATTATTCATTCTGTCAGAAAAGTGAAGAAGCACCATAAGCAGCTATTTTTGTGCTTTTCCCGCTTATTCCTATCGGTACAGTAGCGCTACAGTGAAATAAGCCGAAACCGAAGCTCTTTTTGCCAAACAGGCCCTTAGAACGGCAGAAGCTTTCTAAGATAGCATCCTAAGGATTTGTGGTATTTACGACATCTTGATAGCATTACTATTAAATATAATATTTATGTTGGATGAAAATGGACAGGAGAAGCTTTCTCAAATAAATAGTTGAAATGTTGCATCATCATGCAGAGTCTCATGAGACATGATAATCTTTTATCTTAACACTCACTCTGGATATTGTTTTCTCTCAACAATTTCTCAAGTTAGTAAAATCAATTAGTTAGTAAGTCTCATTAAGGAAGAACAGCTCGTGTTAATGGCAACACTGCTTGCTATGACTTGTTGTTTCTGATCTGACAGCTAGCCGTGACTATGATTATTTCAGGTCATTTATCATGTGTCAACATAACAGATGGATGCGCTAATCCTCGATCGGTAGAGGAAGCTCAAGGAGCAATATTCATGGACGAGCGAACCGTCAACGCTACGGCCTGAGATTCGATTACTCTTCTCTGACGACAGGCGAGAATGTCATCGCTATGACCGCGACGTGTTGTATTCGTGACTTTCTTCACAGACTATTACAGATTGCCAGTGTCAAACTGATAGCTTGATACTCATTAGGCAAGCTTAAGAGGATGTTATTCAAGTTCGGGTGGAAAATCCTATTGCCACAGCACTGAGGTATCATTGATTTTCTTCGCAACATTGGCGCGTTGCTCCGTGAAGACACCAGTCCAAACAACCTTCGTCTGCAGTTCATAAGTGCCCAGCTTGCCCATCCATTCTTCTTCATCATGCTCAAGGCTTATATACTTCCGCTTAGCCCGAGGAACAGAAAATTTGAGCAGCAGAGCTGCACACCATGGGACCGCTACAACAAGTCGAGTACTCGAGTCAACAAAACAGAGCCACCATTACCAAGTTTAGTCTCTGTGCCACATAACCATTTCTGTTTTATCCTTTTCAGCACTTATTTTGCAAGTGAACTGAGATTCCTCATTCAATATATTAACTTCAAGGGAAGCGTCCAATATATTGCCAGCGCTCAACGGCTTGCTCGAGCGGGTCGTCGAGGATCACGGCAAGCGGGGACGTGGTGGCCGGCGGGTTGGCGACGGCGACGACGATCATCGGGACTTTTTATTTTGCGACCGGCGACCATTGGGACTTCGTGGACGTGAACGAGACAGAGGAAGAGGCCGGCGGTGCAGTCCAGTTCGACACGGTAGCCATCAAGGCCATTATCTTGGTACACGCTCTGAAGTCTGAACACTTGTCGCGTGTTGAATAGCCTGAAACGAAAAGAGGGCTTGCTTGGACAGGACATGTTTGCCGCCTCCGTCGACAGAACCCACGATTGTCGAATGGGCCATGGCCGAGCTCATCAACCACCCAGAAAAGATGCGCCGGCGACAACAACGTTACCGAGGAGCACCTGCAGGGTAACAAGCTACCGTACCTCATGTGCGTGATCAAGGATACCGCTCCTCGTGCCGCGAGAGATGATGGAGGACACCGAGCTCCTCGGCTACCACGTTCTGGCACGAACCCGGGTCGTCATCAACGCCTGGGCCATCGAACGAGACACCGCGACGATGAGTTCGTGCCGGAGCGGTTTGCCGACGACACGACGGATTTGAGCGTGCTGGGCCAGGACTTCAGGTTCATTCCGTTGGGCGCCGGGAGGAGAGGGTGCCCTGGGGTTGGCTTCGCTCTGCCCAGCATCGAGCTGGTGCTGGCGAGCCTGCTGTACCACTTCGACTGGGAGCTGACAGCCGGCGGTGCGTCGATGATGGACATGAGCGAGCTGTACGGGCTGTCCGTGAGGCTCAAGGCGACTCTGCACTTCGTTGCCAAACCGTGGTCCGCCTAATTCGGTTTGGTTTCGCGTTGCCCGCCTTTGTAATGTGTATGTTTGATTGAGGCGGAAATAAACTGGGTAACGCTAAACGCGAGTAACTCGTGGCTACAGCTACAATACACTAAAGTGATGGTCCATCTACAGAACATAATATTACAACACCTAGCGACTGAAGCGTTCAAAGTGCTGATTGGAATGCAAAGTATGCTGTTGACGGTAAGGATGTTTGTTGTGAGCTCTGATATCACTTTTGTTACAGTTTGTATTTCACGTAGTTCAAATATTTAAGGGAATTTGCAGGCAGATTTTTTCATTATATTATAGGTACACACGAAACAATAGTACCTAGAGTACAACACGAACATATCATCTAAACAACTTCAAAGGTGTCCTGGATGCACGATTCCGGTGCAAAGGAAAGCTTGGAGTCTTTAAGGTCATAGATGAATCGTGTATCCACTTGTTGAAATGCACCTATGATAGTTCTTTGTCCTGGTGTCATGGCGAGGCACATGATTTGCCTGTGCTCCTCATCCATCATCAAGAACAGTTGCTTCGGTGAGAGTACCAGCACTGCCCCCTCCTCAGAAAAGTGAAGCGACAATGGCTGGAGATGGCTCATTATCGCCTCTGTTGCTCGGACGCAGAGGCCGAATCCACGATGGTTTACTTGTTCTGCTTGGTGATGTTGAAGGTCTGACCATATGGCATCCTCAACAATGTGATAAGCTTCTTCAACCATCACGGTCAATGGTGTTCCGAGGTCAACCACGCACCCACCTTGCCCATGCATGTGTCGGGCAAACATATCTGGGTGAATCTTGTCTAGTTTGTGCTCGCCTAGGCTGATGCCAATAAGGCTAACATAGTACTCTGACTCGTCGGTATATAGTGCTGGTAGGATGCTTGTGGTTCTAAAATTAGGATTTTGTGGAATGTCGGTACCAAAACTAAGTAAGCCTTGACGCTTTGTGTTGCTACCCCCAAAGAGGCAGTACGAGAACTGCGTCAATCCTTGAGTCACCGCCTGCATTACGAGAGAGCCTTCCATCCTACCCATGCCAAAAACACCAGCATACCTGCCCTCACTCTCAAAATTCTCAGTCGAGTGGGAGCAACCAAAGAGGAAGACTTTATGTAACTCAGTATCATCCTTGATGAAGCGGTCCAGGGCAAGGAAGCCATGGACTGACATCTGTCTTGGGCCAAAGAGGTGGAAAGCACACTGGTTTCCAGTTGGCTCATAAGGTTGTTTGCAGATCGGGTGTGTAGAGGCAGCATTGCGAAAGGTTGGTGACTCAGTTGGTTCAAAAATAGGGTAGAGTTGTTTCGCATTTGGCGCACATGGCTTGCATTGCAGCCATGTTAGGCTACTCATAGCATCAATTTTGAGGACGTAGTGGTGTAACCCACGGCCAGTGCCAACAATAACGGATGCCTCATATAATTGTGGCAGGTGCATCGGGTGAAACGTCTCCGAATGGAGTGTGGTGACATTCGTCACAGAGGAGCTAAGTTTCCGCTGGAAATGCAAGAAGCCATCACTATCATGATGGATGGTGTGGTCAGGACCCTCATGGTTGGGGAATAGTTTCAAGCTAAAACCGATGGAGTTTGTGTGGGGCATTATTGTGTGGTTTGCAATGGAAGTGACCATGAGAGAGAGGTGGTGCGTGAGTAGTGTAGTGATGATAGCGAGACTGGCTGTGAGCTTCATTTTCATAGTGATGGTAGTCTGATGATGGAGTGAACATGGTTAAAGAAAATTTATAGAGCCTGAGCCTCATATTGTGTTGCCATAGGTTGGGGCTCTATCTTGGAGAAAGCATATTAAACAATTGTGCTGGGTAGGTACAAATGGGCGGCTGTAGCCATGGAGATATGCCATAAAAATATAAAAACAATCAATGTAATAGATAGAATGCATATAAAAAATATTTGTTAAATGTAAACGGGTTGATATGCATGCTATATATAACATTGATTTTTGATATGCATGTTATCTATAACATTGATTGTTGATATGCATGCTATCTATAACATTGATTATTTTCATATAACATTAAGCATCTAACAAATATTTTTTATATGCATGCTATCAACTATATTTATGAGATCCCAATAATCGTTAGATGCATAGTATCAACTATAACATTGAGCATCCAACTATATCTTCTAACCATTACCATACACACATGCTAGACTTGAGATAGGAGCTAGACACACATTTATGTAGTATTTTTTGGTCTATTTAGGAGAGTACATTGAATCAGTTTTTTTTTTGCCAAAAATAAACTTATGGAAGGGAATATCAAACTAAGGTCAAGTTATTGTGGGATTTGCAATTAGGCCTCAGAGATATGGCATCCTAAGGATTTGTGATAGGTACAAATGGACGGCAAGAGCTATTTACAACGTCTGGAGATATGGATAGTTCCATATCTTAGAGATGGCATATTAAATATAATATTTATGTTGGATAAAAATGGACGACAGAAGCTTTCTTAGATAAATTGATAGCTCTCAATATAGTAATCTCTCAACAATAGTTGACAGCTCTGGATAATATTTATGTTGGATATAATCATGCAGAGTCGCATGAGATATAGTAATCTTCTATCTTAACACTCACTTTGGATATAGTTTTCTCTCAACAATTTCCCAAGTTAGTAAGATCGATTAGTTCTGTAGATGCAAGTCACGGTGTAGCCTTCGGTGTGGTGAGTAAGGTTCTCAATACTGCAGTAAAAATGGAATTTAAAATTCTCAATCGGACTCAGTTGGTCACTCTAGGTACTGTGTAGCACCAAGGAAAGTTTTTATTATATTATAGGTCCACAAGAAACAAATAGTACCTAGAGTACAACACGAACATATCATCTAAACAATTTCAACTGTGTCCTGGACGCATGATTCCGGTGCAAAGGAAAGCTTGGAGTCTTTAAGATCAAAGATGAATCGTGTATCCACTTGTTGAAATGCACCGATGATAGTTCTTTGTCCTGGCGTCATGGCCAGGCACATGATTTGCCCGTGCTCCTCATCCATCATCAAGAACAGTTGCTTCGGTGAGAGTACCAACACTGCCTCCTCCTCAGAAAAGTGAAGCGACAATGGCTGGAGATGGCTCATTATCGCTTGTGTTGCTCGGACACACAAGCCGAATCCATGACGGTTTACTCGTTCTGCTTGGTGATGTTGAAGGTCTGACCATATGGCATCCTCAACAATGTGATAAGCTTCTTCAACCATCACGGTCAATGGTGTTCCGAGGTCAACCACACACCCACCTTGCCCATGCTTGTATCGGGCAAACATCTCAGGGTGAATCTTGTCTAGTTTGTGTTCACCTAGACTGATGCCAACGAGGCTAACATAGTACTCCGACTCATGAGCATATAGTGCTGGTAGTATCCTTGTGGTTCTAGATTTCAGATTGTGTGTAACGTCGGTGCCAAAAGTGAGTAAGCCCCGACGCTTTGTGTTGCTACCCCCCAAGAGGCAGTACGAGAACTGCGTCAATCCTTGAGCCACAGCCTGCATTATGAGGGAGCCTTCCATCCTACCCATGCCAAAAACACCAGCATACCTGCCCTCACTCTCAAAATTTTCGGTCGAGTGGGAGCAACCAAAGAGGAAGCCGTCATGTATCTCTTTATCCTTGAAGCGGTCCAGGGCAAGGAAACCATGGACTGACATCCCTCTTGGGCCAGTGAGGTGGAATGCACATTGATTTCCAGCTGGATCATAAGGGTGTTGGCAGACCGGGTGTGTAGAGGCAACAATGCGAAAGGTTGGCGACTCAGTTGGGTCAAAAATAGGAGAGAGTTGTTTCGCCTTTGGCGCACATGGCTTGCATTGTAGCCATGTTAGGCTGCTTGTGGCATCAATTTTTAGGAAGTAGTGATGTAGCCCACTGCCAGTGCCAACACTAACAGATGCCTCATAGTTTGGTAATAAGTGCACCGGGTGGAATATCTCTGGATGGTGTGTGGTGACATTTGTTATAGATGAGCTAAGTTTGCGCTGGAAATGCAAGAAGCCATTACTATCATGATGGATGGTGTGGTCAGGACCCTCGTGATTGGCGAACAGTTCGAGCTAAAACCGATGGAGCTTGTGTGCGGCATTGTTGTGTGGTTGGCGATGGAAGTGACCATGAGCGAGAGGTGATGCGTGAGTAGTGTAGTAATGATAGCGAGACTTGCTGTGAGCTTCATCTTCACAGTAATGGTAGTCTGATGATGACGAGCAAACATGGTTGTAGAAAATATATAGAGCTTGAGCCTCATATTGTGCTGCCATGTTGGGGCTCTATCTTGGAAAAAGCGTATTAAACAATTGTGCTAGGTAGGTACAAATGGGCGGCTGTAGCCACTTAGATCTGCCATAGAAATATGAAAAAAATTGTTATAGATGGCATCATATAAAAATATTTGTTAGATGCAAAGGGGCGGCATGAGCTATTAGAAGATATAGTTGAATATATACTTGCGTCATGCAAAGTTGATGTGAGGGAATTTGGAGACTTCCATCATAGATATGGCATCCTAAGGATTTGTACTAGGTACAAATGGGCGGCAAGAGCTATTTATGATGTCTGGAGATATGGATAGTTCCATATTAGAGATAGCATATTAAATATAATATTATGTTGGACAAAAATGGACGGCAGAAGCTTTCTTAGATAAATAGTTGAATTGTTGCATCATCATGCAGAGTCGCCTAAGATATGGTAATCTTCTATCCTAACACTCACTCTGGATGTAGTTTTCTCTCAACAATTTCCCAAGTTAGTAAGATCAATTAGTATATTAATAACTTCAAGGGAAGCTTCCAAAGCATATGGAACATGCATATACACCATTCTAACTTTACTCAGACAACTTTCCAGCGCTTGCATCAGTATCACAGCAGGCATTGCATTCTACCAAACCTTTGCTAAACTCTTGGTCTGACTTCCCCCTCGCCCATAATCTTCAAATGGAACTTAAAAAACATATTATCTGCCACCACTTCTATCTGATCCAGCAAGTGCTCGATATGGGCGTGTCAAAGTTAGAGTCGTATCATCCTGCTCAGATATTAATAAGCAGAAACATGTAAGCCAGAAATAGGAATGAAGCCTGATATGTCAAATATAATTCAGATCATGTCAAGATATATCACAAGAAAATTTGAGATACCACATAACTCTATTTATTGACAGAGAAAAGAGTTAGTCGTAAATACCACCAAATAATGTCAAGATATATCACAAGAAATCTACAACCATTTCCCAAAACAGCCATGTGAAGATAACTTGTCAAAGTAACAACAATCAGACTACAACAACCATCAAAGGTTTTCCACCCAACATTCGTCGATATGGTTCATCCATTGGACGGCGTTTGTACTAGTGGGATTGGAGATCAAGAGAAAGTACGATTGGACCAAATTTATCGATGAAACCGCATAGACCTCATTCTCAAATTAGTCACGAGTGGACGGGCAACAGAGACCCTCCATGATCACTTCTTCAGACATTCATATGCATACACCATCACCGCGTGCCCTTGATCTCCCCACTATGCAACCTAAGCTCGATAAATTTGCTTTCCTGACTGGGCCGATATGGGTCACTAGGAAGACACCATTAATAATAAATGTTTTTTTGGGGACGATATGTAAGCACATATAAATTTATCGATTTTCACATAATAAATGCTTAACCAAATTAATTTCTTTTTGAGTGGCCGGGGAAGCATTATGAGTAGTAAGACGGATCTGGAACAAAAAAAAATAAACACCCACACATGCTGCCAACGTGGTTTAATTGGTTGAAGATTTGCTAATTTTTTCCTAAGACAAATGATGTTGCAGGTGCTAGAAGGAGGGTAACAACGCTCGAAAGTCTATGAATGCTAGAATATATGGTTGAAATCATTTTCTCCATTGGTCAGTTCTCTTACAGTTTGCTGTTGGTTCTGCTTGTTTTTTCTTGCATTTAGTTTGCGAAGCTGGTATTGGTGCCACATCTAACGTTTGAGGACTAATGTATTTACTTTGAGGAATAATATTTTTGCAGCTATTATAAACTGTAAAGGTGAAGAAGATAATTTATTCTAATTTTTCTAACTCACCCCAACCCACTTTGACGTTCAAGCACCTGGAGCTAGATGGTTGATCTTTGTCTATATATGGAAAGATTATGTCAAGGCCATTATCCTGGTATCCACTCTCTCAAGACACATGTGGCATATTCAATGGCCATCTTTAAAAATATCGATAAGGAAGAAGAAGGAATCTTCAAGACTACTGCACGGTTAAAGCCCTCTTTGTTTCAGCTTTTGATTGTGGATTTTGAATGTGCCACAATCAAAAGCTGAAAATCCTCGTCTCCTACGCCGGAGGTGTCATCTCGCGCGCTGCTTTTGGCAACGACTACGAGCTCACGGAGAAGGCGGCGGAAGGAAGCTGAGGAAGGTGTTTGCTTACTTCGAGGAGCTTCTCGAAGCTGGCACCGTGTGGGTGAGTTCCGACACGCTGGTAGGGGTGCACGCCAAGGCGAGGCGCATGTTCGATGCGCTCGATGGCTTGCTCGAGTGGGTCACCGAGGATCATCGCAAACGGCGCTGTGGCGGCCGGAACGTCGGTGACGAAGACGACCACCGAGACTTCATCGACGTGCTGTTGGACGTGAACGAGGCTGAGGACGAGGCCGGCAGTGCAGTCCAGTTCGACATGCTAGCCATCAAGGCCATGATCCTCGTATACCCTCCCAACACTCGTCATGTATCGAATGGCCTGAAACGAAAAGAGGATGAATCAATCTTGAATACAGCATGGTGGAATGTAACTTACAGCCTACTTCAATTTTTACCCGTACCTGTTCATCAGGACATGTTTGCCGCCTCCATCGACACAAACCCACACGACTCTGGAATGGCCTATGGCCGAGCTCCAAGAGGAGATCCGCGCGGCGGCGGCCAGCGGCGACAACAAAGTTACCGAGCACTTCCTGCAAAGCAATCTACCTTACCTCAAGTGTGTGATCAAGGAGACGCTCCGGTCGCATGCCCCAGTACGACTCATGCCGTGGGAGACGATGGAGGACACTCAGCTTCTTGGCTAGCATGTCCCAGCGCGAACCTGGGTCGTCATCAACGCGTGGGCCATCAGGTGAGACCCGCAACGTGGCCACGCGTCAACAAGTTCGTGCCGGAGCGGTTCGCTGAGGACACGAAGGATTTGAACGTGCTGGAGCAGGGCTTCAGGTACGTGCCATTTGGCGCCGGGAGGAGAGGGTGCCCTGGGACTGGGTTCGCTCTGCCTAGCATCGAGCTGGCTTTGGCGAGCATGTAGTACCACTTCGATTGGGAGCTGCCTGCCGGCAGTGCGTCAACAATGGACATGAGCGAGCTGTACGGATTGTTCGTGAGGCTCAAGGTGTCTCTGCATTTGGTTGCCAAACCGTGGTCTGCTTAATTCGGTTGCATTCGCGTTGCGTTGCACGCCATTGTAATGTGCATGTTTGAGACCCAAATAAACTGGATCCCCCTAACGGCATCTAGCGACTGAAGCGTTCAAAGTGCTGGTTGGGATGCACAGTATTCTGTTGACGGTAACGATGGTTTGCTGTGAGCTCTGATATCACTTTTGTTATACTTTGTATTTCACGTAGTTCAAACATTTAAAGGAATTTACAGGCAAATTTTTTATTATATTATAGGTACACAAAAAACAATAGTACCTAGAGTACAGCACGAACATATCATCTAAACTACTTCAACGGTGTCTTGAACGCACGATTCCGATGCAAAGGAAATCTTGGAGTCTTTAAGGTCATAGATGAATCGTGTATCCACTTGTTGAAATGCACCGATGATAGTTCGTTGTCCTGGCATCATGGCAAGGCACATGATTTGCCCGTGCTCCTCATCCATCATCAAGAACAGTTGCTTCGGTGAGAGTACCAGCACTGACTCCTCCTCAGAAAAGTGAAGTGACAATGGCTGGAGATGGCTCGTTATCGCCTCTGTTGCTTGGACGCAGATGCCGAATCCATGACGGTTTACTCGTTCTGCTTGGTGAAGTTGAAGGTCTGACCATATGGCATCTTCAACAATGTGGTAAGCTTCTTCAACCATCACGGTCAATGGTGTTCCGAGGTCAACCACACACCCACCTTGCCCATGCATCTGTCGAGCAAACATCTTTGGGTGAATCTTGTCTAGTTTGTGTTTGCCTAGGCTGATGCCAACAAGACTAACATAGTACTCTGACTCATGGGTATGTAGTGCTGGTAGGATCCTTGTGGTTCTAGACTTCGGATTGTGTGGAATGTCAGTGCCAAAACTGAGTAAGCCCCGACGCTTTGTGTTGCTACCCCCACAGAGGCAGTACGAGAACTGCGTCAATCCTCGATGCGCAGCCTGCATTACAGTGGAGCCTTCCATCCTACCCATTGCCAAAACACCAGCATACCTGCCCTCACTCTCAAAATTTTCGGTCGAGTGGGAGCAACCAAAGAGGAAGCCTTCATTTAACACTTTATCATTGTCAAATTGGTCCAGGGCAAGGATGCCATGAACTGACATCCCTCTTGGGCCAGCGAGGTGAAAAGCACATTGATTTCCAGCCGGTTCATAGGGGCGTTGGCAGAACGGGTGTGTGGAGGCAACAATGCGAAAGGTTGGCGACTCACTTGGGTCAAAAATAGAAGAGAGTTGTTTCGCCTTTGGCGCACATGGCTTGCATTGCAGCCATGTTAGGCTACTCATGGCATCAATTTTTAGGAAATAGTGACTTATCCCACTGCCACTGCCAACAATAACAGATGCCTCATAGTTTGATAGGTGCACCGGGTGGGATTTCTCTGGATGGAGTGTGGTGACATTCGTTATAGATGAGCTAAGTTTGCGCTGGAAATGCAAAAAGCCATCACTGTCATGATGGATGGTGTGGTCAGGACCCTCGTGGTTGGCGAACAGTTCGAAGGTGAAACTAGTGGAGCTTGTGTGGTTGGCGATGGAAGTGACCATGAGCGAGAGGTGGTGCATGAGTAGTGTAGTGATGATAGCGAGACTGCCTGTGAGCTTCATCTTCATAGTGATGGTAGTCTGATGATGACGAGTGAACATGGTTGAAGAAAATTTATAGAGCTTGAACCTCATATTGTGTTGTCAGGTTGGACCTCTATTTTAGAAAAAAGTGTATTAAAAAATTGTTTTAGGTAGGTACAAATGGGCGGCTGTAGCAATGTAGATCTGCCTAAAAATACGAAAATAATTCAATGTTGTAGATAGCATCCATATTAAAAATATTTGTTAGATGCAAATGGACTGCACGAGCTATTAGAAGACATAGTTGAATATATACTTGTGTGATGCAAAGTTGATGTGAGGGAATATGGAGACTTCCGTCATAGATATGGCATCCTAAGGATTGTGATAGGTACAAATGGACGGCAAGAGCTATTTACGACGTCTAGAGATATGAATAGTTTCATTTTAGAGATAGCATAGAAATGGACGGCAGAAGCTTTCTTAGACAAATGGTTGAAATGTTGCATCATCATGCAGAATCGCATGATATATGGTAATCTTCTATCTTAAGTTCTTAACACTCCCTCTGGATATAGTTTTCTTTCAACATTTTCCCAAGTTAGTAAGATCGATTAGTTCTGCAGAGTGCAGATGCAAGTCAATGTAACCTTCGGTGCAATGAGTAGTATTATGAGAACATGAAGAACAACACTTATGGCCAATGTAAGGAAGAACAACACGTGTTAAATGGCTTGCTATGACTTATTATTTCTGATCTGACAGCTAGCCATGGCCATGATTATTCCAGGTTGTTTCTCATGTGCCAAAATATAACAGATAGATGCGCTGATCCTCGATCGGTAGAGGAAGTTCAATGAGCAATAATTCATGGACGAGCAACACGTCAATTCAACGGCATGAGATTCGGCTACTCTTCTCTGACGATAGGCATTGGGTACTGAGAATGTCAACGCTACGACCGCGACGTGTTGCATTCGCGCCCTATGGCGAGTACTGATTTTCTTATGATCCTCTATTTTCAGTAGCATTGGTTTTCCAACACCTCATCCGCATCGTTTCTGCACCGCCGTGAGGCCCGTGACCGAACATGGAGATCAAGAGCCATGCAACGCATCGAGGGCAGACAAGAGCTCCGTAGCCTATTCCATTCACAAAGCGGCGAGGCATGACTATGGCTGCGTGGACGCAGTGCGTGTGTACCCCGCGCGCTCTAGAGCCGGAGACAGCCGCCCTACTAGGCCGCACGCTCCGTCACTGGACCGGTATCGCCGTGATCAGTAGGAGACTGAAAGCACCCAACACGTGCAGTTTACAAATCTGAAAGATCAACATTAATTAGATTATCACACAGATTTCCGGTACCAAAATGATAGGTCGATATGAATCACTGATTATTACAAATTGCCAGTGCCAAACTGATAGCTACATATTCTTTTTTTTTTTTTTTTTTTTTGAGAATCGATAGCTTCATATTCATTAGACAAGCTTAAGACAGATGTTATTCCAATAAAGGCGGAACATCCTATTGCCACAGCACTGCGGTATGATTGATTTTCTTCACAACTTTGGCGCGTTGCTCTGTCAAGATGCCAGTCCAAACAACCTTCACCTGCAGTTCACAAGTGCACAACTTGCCCGTCCATTCTTCTTCATCATGCTCAAGGCTTATATACTTCCGCTTAGCCCGAGCAACAGAAACTTTGAGCAGCAGAGCTGCACCCCATGTGACAGCTACAACACGACGAGTCAACAAAACAGAGCCACCATTACCAAGTTTAGTCTCTGTGCCAGCCACGTTACTATCATACAAAACCATTTCTGTTTTATCCTTTCCAGCACTTATTTTGCCAGTGAACTGAGATTCCTGATTCAATATATTAACTTCAAGGGCAACTTCCAATATATCGCTAGTGCTCGACGGCTTGCTCGAGCGGGTCGTCAAGGATCACTGCAAGCGGCGACGTGGTGGCCGGCGGGTTGGCGACGGTGACGATGACGACCACCGGACTTCGTGGATGTGCTGTTGGACGTGAACGAGACAGAGGAAGAGGCCGGCGGCGTAGTCCAGTTCGACATGGTAGCCATCAAGGCCATTATCCTGGTATACCCTCCCAACACTCGTCACGTATCGAATGGCCTGAAACGAAAAGAGGAGGAATCAATCTTGAATACAGCATGGTGGAATGTAACTTGCAGGCAGCCTACTTTAATTTTTACCCGTACCTGTTCATCAGGATATGTTTGCCGCCTCCATCAACACAAACCCACACGAATCTAGAATGGCCTATGGGCTATGGCCCAGCTCATCAACTATCCAGATCGAAATGATGCGCCGGCTCCAAGAGGAGAGATCCGCGCGGCGGCGGCCACCGGCGACAACAAAGTTACCGAGCACTTCCTGCAGCTCAAGTGTGTGATCAAGGAGACGCTCCGGTCGCACGCCCCGGTACCGCTCCTCATGCCGCGGGAGACGATGGAGTACACTGAGCTGCTCGGCTACCATGGCCCAGCGCGAACCCGGGTCGTCATCAACGCCTGGGCCATCGGGCGAGACCCCGCGACGCGGCCGCGCGCCGACGAGTTCGTGCCGGAGCGGTTCGCCGGTGACCCGACCGATTTGAACGTGCTGGGGCACGACTTCAGGTTTGTGCCGTTTGGCGCCGGGAGGAGAGGGTGCCCTGGGGCTGGGTTCGCTCTGCCCAGCATCGAGCTGTCTCTGGCGAGCCTGCTGTACCACTTCGACTGGGAGCTGCCGGCCGGCGGTGCGTCGACGATGAACATGAGCGAGCTGTACGGATTGTCCGTGAGGCTCAAGGCCACTCTGCATTTGGTTGCTAACCGTGGATTGTAATGTGTATGTTTGAGACCCAAATAAACTGGATTCCCTCAACGGTATACGGCGAGCCGCTTGTGGCTACAGCCACAATAGACTAAAGTGATGGTCCATCTACAGAACAACACCTAGCGACTGAAGCGTTCAAAGTGCAGATTGGGATGCACAATATTATGTAGATGGTAAGGATGGTTTGCTGTGAGCTCTGATATCACCTTTGGTATAGTTTGTATTTCACGTAGTTTCAAACATTTAAAGGAATTTGCAGGCAAATTTTTTATTACATTATAGGTACACAAGAAACAATAGTACCTAAAGTACAGCACGAACCTATCATCTAAACAACTTCAACGGTGTCCTGAATGCATGATTCCGGTGCAAAGGAAAGCTTGGAGTTTTTAAGGTCATAGATGAATCGTGTATCCACTTGTTGAAATGCACCGATGATAGTTCGTTGTCCGGACGTCATGGCGAGGCACATGATTTGCCCGTGCTTCTCATCCATCATCAAGAACAGTTGCTTCGGTGAGAGTACCAGCACTGCCTCCTCCTCAAGAAAGTGAAGCGACAATGGCTGGAGATGGCTCGTTATCGCCTCTGTTGCTCGGACACAGAGGCCGAATCCATGACGGTTTACTCGTTCTGCTTGGTGATGTTGAAGATATGACCATATGGCATCCTCAATAATGCAATAAGCTTCTTCAACCATCACGGTCAATGGTGTTCCGAGGTCGACCATGCATCCACCTTGCCCATGCATGTGTCGAGCAAACATATCTGGGTGAATCTTGTCTAGTTTGTGCTCACCTAGGCTGATGCCAACAAGCCTAACATAGTACTCTGACTCGTCGGTATATAGTGCTGGTAGGATCCTTGTGGTTCTCGAATTAGGATTTTGTGGAATGTCGGTGCCAAAACTGAGTAAGCCCTGACGTTTTGTGTTGCTACCCCCAAAGAGGCAGTACGAGAACTGCGTCAATCCTTGAGCCGTGGCCTGCATTACAAGAGAGCCTTCCATCCTACCCATGCCAAAAACACCAGCATACCTGCCCTCACTCTCAAACTTTTCGGTCGAGTGGGAGCAACCAAAGAGGAAGGGATCATGTACCACTTCATCCTTGAGGAAGCTTTCCAGGGCAAGGAAGCCATGGACTGACATCCCTCTTGGGCCAACGAGGTGGAAAGCACATTGATTTCCAGCCGGATCATAAGGGTGTTTGCAGGCCTCGTGTGTAGAGGCAATATTGCGAAAGGTTGTTGACTCAGTCGGGTCAAAAATTGGAGAGAGTTGTTTCGCACTTGGTGAACATGGCTTGCATTGCAGCCATGTTAGGCTACTCATGGAATCAAGTTTGAGGACGTATTGTTCTATCCCACTGCCCGAGCCAACAAGAACAGTTGCCTCGTACTTTGGTAGGTGTACAGGGTGGAATGTCTCTGGATGGAGTGTGGTGACATTTGTTGCAGATGAGTTAAGTTTGCGCTGGAAATGCAAGAAGCCATCACTGTCGTGATGGATGGTGTGGTCAGGACCATCGAGGTTGCAGAACAGTTTGAAGCTAAAACCGATGGAGCTTGTGTGAGACACTGTTGTGTGGTTGGAGATGGAAGTGACCATGAGCGAGAGGTGGTGCGTGAGTAGTGTACTGATGATAGCGAGACTAGATGTGAGCTTCATCTTCACAATGATGGTAGTCTAATGATAACGAGTGAACATGGTTGAAGAAAATTTATAGAGCTTGAGCTTCATATTGTGTTGCCAGGTTGGGGCTCAATCTTGGAGAAAGCGTATTAAACAATTGCGTTAGATAGGTACAAATGGGCGGCTGCAGATCTGCCATAAAAATACGAAAATAATTCAATGTTATAGATAGCATGGATATAAAAAATATTTGTTATAAACAAATGGGCTGCATGAATTATTAAAAGATATAGTTATATACTTCTTCATGCAAAGTTGATGCGAGGGAATATTGAGACTTCCGATTTCCGTCGTAGAGATATGGCATCCTAAGGATTTATGGTAGGTACAAATGGACGGCAAGAGCTATTTACAACATCTGGAGATATGGATAGTTCCATCTTAGAGATAGCATATTAAATATATATTTATGTCTGATAGAAATGGACGGCAGAAGCTTTCTGAAATGCTGCATCATCATGCAGAATCACATGAGATATGGTAATCTTTTATCTTAAAACTCACTCTGGATATTGTTTTCACTCAACAATTTCCCAAGTTAGTAAGATCGATTAGCTCTGCAGATGCAAGTCACCTTTGGTGGGTGCAGTGTGAGTAGTATTATGACACTAGTCACCAAGTATTAGTGACGAAGCAAAAAAAAATTGTATGTCACTAAAATTTGCTCTAGATGTTTTAAACGGATCAGGTAGCTAATAGTCTAGATATTTGTTAGCTACCACCCCAACTAGCAATTATCTCATTAGCTTCCTCAACCCAACTAATAGAGCCTATAATATCTAAAGGTCAGCTAATAGTTAGAGGTTTCAAACACCTTCAGCTAATGGTTAGCCAGCTAGCTAATTGCTAACTATATTACATTCATTAGATTATTGTACAGATTGCCGGTACCAAACTGATAGGTCGATAAGAATCACAGACTATTACAGATTGCCCGTGTCAAACTAATAGCTTGATACTCATTAGGCAAGCTTAAGATGATGTTATTCCAGTACAGGTGGAAAATCCTATTGCCACAGCACTGAGGTATGATTGATTTTCTTCACAACTTTGGCGCGTTGCTCTGTCAAGATACCAGTCCAAACAACCTTCACCTGCAGTTCACAAGTACCCACCTTGCCCGTCCATTCTTCTTCATCATGCTCAAGGCTTATATACTTCCGCTTAGCCCGAGGAACAGAACATTTGAGAAGCAGAGTTGCACCCCATGGGACAGCTACAACACGACGAGTCAACGAAACAGAGCCACCATTACCAAGTTTATTTTCTGTGCCAACCACTTTACTGTCATAGAGAACCATTTCTGTTTTATCCTTTCCAGCAGTTATTTTGCCAGTGAACTGAGATTCCTCATTCAATATATTAACTTCAAGGGACGCTTCCAAAGCATATGGAACATGCATATAGACCATTCTAACACTACTCAGGCGACTGTCCAGCCCTTTAGTCCGAGGACGCGCATCAGTATCTCGGACGGCATTGCGTTCTATCAAACCTTTGCTGAAATCTTGGTCGACTTCCTCCTCTCCCTTAATCTTCAAATGGAACTCAAAAAACATACTGTCTGCTCCAGCAAGTGCTCGATTTGGGCCTGTCAAAGTTAGGGTATCATCCTGCATAGAGATTAAGCAGAAACGTGTGAGATGGAAATAGGAATCAAGCCTGATAAGTTAAATACAATTCAGATCTGTCACAAATCCAAGACTTCATAAATTGTCCATGCCAAATTCCCACTCATCCCGTTAATCAGATAATACAAATCGAATACAAGCAAATCAGACTATGACATTGTCTAGTACTGAATGTTACTTATTTTCTTTTTCTTCTTTTTTTTGGCAAAATGAGAGCACAATATGCGTGAATATGATTCTCACTTATTGAGCAACTGACATTGTTTTTGTGAGCCACAGTTAATAAGTAAGGATACATTTTCATCAAAAACAAAAAAGGATACAGAACAGGGATCTTTCGGCGGTATGTTCTTGGTGTTCACCTAGCTAGAAATATTTCAAAGTCTCATAGCTGGATTCTTGAGAAGCTGCTTAGTATAGTGATGAAAGATTTACTAACAATATAGTGATGTGAATTAGTCAAAATTGGCTGAAAAGGTAGTATTGTAATCTGAGGGAGGAATTCAACAGATACAGACCGTCAAGGTGATGAGTTGGGGATTGTCCCTGCTACGCTTGAATAAATACACACATCTGTAGTCAACCTGATCCCTCGCGATCACAGTGCCATAAATTTGAATAGGATAGGGCACATCAGACTTAGCAACATTGATTGACATGACATTGATGGACGGATCCAAGTCCAAATAAGAGTAAGGGATCTTGCTGGTCCGTGGGTCACGTTTAAAATCCGCTGTTAAAGCAAGGCAAGGAAATCAAACAAAGAAATACAAGTACATCCGACAAAGTATATGATAAAAAAATAGTTAAAGAGAATACATGTATACAACTGGTACTTGGATACATATGCATGCATGTAACTAAATAGGATGAAACCAAGAAGATAAATGAACAAGGCTATGCAGCGAATGTACTCACACTCTTTATCGAGGTCGAAAAAGGCTATATTGAGTCGACAAAAGCGGGTAGGTAAAGAAATATATTTCTTGGGGTTGTATTCAGTTATTTCTCGGCGACGAACCATGTGGAGAATGTTCACCACTTTCTCCTCCCATGAGAGATTCGATGAAATCAGATGAGGATCCCGATCATCCATTCTGAACTTCCTCCATGGTACACGGCGTGGGATCATGGGCAGCAGCTTCTTCTTTCCAGCAGCAGCCATATCCCGAGTGGGCAGATGGTCATGGTCTATGTTGCTGCTGCCACTACCGCAGGGCACATCCATCTCCCCATTTTTGTTGCTATCACCGCTAATTGTGTCATGTGTGACCTGGCCACCAACACAAGCTGAAAAACAAGTAGTAGTAGTTTTTATACATCATATCCAGCAAAAGTGCAATAAAACATGCCATGAAGTAAAGGGGGTGATGAGAAAAAAAATGGCTATGTTTATTTGTCTCTATCACCACTAGTTGTGAGTTTTATATATGCACTCACACTCGTGGCTCAAGTCCAGGCTGATTCTGAAATCACGGTGCCCTTGGAGTTGATCAGGCAAGTCGGAGAGAAACTTCCCATCAACCTTGTCGCTGTGCTCATTCACCATGATGCTGCGCGGAAGGTTCATGTCGATGCTGCTGCCACTGCACGGCACATCAGTGTCCATTATTTGAGGTGCACCTGCACGGCCATTGGAACCTGATTTAATCCTCTCTTGCAAACCCTATCTACGGTCCAGGAACTAACTAGAAATGCAACGAAAAACAAGGAGAGGAGAGTGTACCGGTGGGACATGAAGAGAATGAAGGCCCTCCGATTGGCTGGGATGCCCTCGGCGTTGCCGGAGATGGAGGAGGCGGCCGCGAACGCAGAGAGAGGCTGCTGCGAGGGAGGTGAGACGGGGAAAAATTATTTGCGGCAGGGCCGGAAATCGATCCCTTTACAACCCTGGATTGAAGCCACGTGGCCTCCACCAAATCTCAAAGCAGCTCCAGGGTGTCCCATGTTTCAGCCGCAAGCCAACCATCGAGAGCCCTAGGATCGAGCTGGGAAAAGAAAAAGTACTTCTGGTCGCCGTGTAGCCCTTCCATAGTTTCTTCCATAGGCTAGAGGCGGTGCGGAGCGGATTGCCTCAACTCTACGTGCGTATCGGCACAAGGCAAGGAACGTTCTTCTGGCTCGGCGGGGAACGCGATCCCGTGTTCAACTTGTCTGACCCGACACGAACACAACCAAACCAACCGATTGAGAGCAAGGCGATCGGAACCCTAGCGTCGCTTGCTGCAGGAGCGGACGGTGCACGAGCTCCGCCTCCGCTCATTCTATTCTTCCCATCGATCTCAGACCCGGCGCCTCTCTTCCCGCCGCCAACATGGACCAGCTGCGCACTCGGGAGGTTGAACATGGTGACATGGCTGCTGCTGGAAAGAAGAAGCTGCTACCCATGATCCCACGACGGGTATCGTGGAGGAAGTTTAGAATGGATGATCGGGATCCGGTTTTGCTTTCCTTATCCAACCAGAAGAACCTCTCGTGGGAGGAGAAAGCATTGAGGATTCTCCACATGGTTCACTGCCGAGAGATGACCGAATACAACCCCAAGACTAGACGTTCTTTACCTACCCGCTTTTGTGAATTCAACATAGCCCTTTTCGACCTCGACAAAGAGTGTGAGTACACCCACAGCTTTGCTTTGCCTAGTAGCTTGTTCATTCATCTTCTTATAAAATTGCTTCATCCCTGTCGGCCGGATTACATGAATCACCTGCATTAGCTGTTCGTTTGATTTCCTTCCCCTGGTCTCGATTTTACACAGCGGATTTCAAGCGTGACCCAAAGTTTTGCAAGATCCCTGTCAACAATTATCAGGCCTTGGATTCTTCCGTCAATATCATCTCAATCAAGGTTGCGGAGTCTGATGTGCCTTATCCCATTAACATATATGGCACAGTGTTGGCAAGGGATCCGGTTGACTACAGATGTGTTTACTTATTCAAGCGTGACAGGGAAAATCCCCAACTCATCAAATCAAAGGGTCAGTTTCCACTGAATTCCTCTCTCTTACTAGATTATAATGCTATCTTTACTGATCAAACTGAATGATATTTGTCATTTTTATCGTCAACCATGGCAATTAAATCGCTTCATTATAAGTACCGTTTGAAAACTGTTACTAAGGCCCTGTTTGGATCTACCTCCTAAAGTTTTAGCTGGCTAATTTTGGTCAATTTGGATCCAAACATGACCTCCTAAAAGTGACTAAACTTTTAGCCCCTAGCTAGTCATCTCAACCCTCCTAAACTGAATAATGTTATTTTATCGTCAACTGTGGCAATCAAATCAATTCATTACAAGAACTGTTTGATCATTGTTACTAAGTCGATTTTCTACTCAACTAGTATAAGATTTTACTAGATCACTGAGTGAAATTCAGACAATTTCATTGAATCTGCAAAAAAATGTCGTAGTTACTGAGTCAACACATTCTTGTGTCACTTGCAAGAGTTGATGTTAAATCCTGTGGTTTTGGCTCTTTCCAATGAAAATCCAGACTGCCATATCCCATATCTATACCATGCTGTACTGATTCTCATAATATGTTTCTGGAATTCAGTAATGGGTGGTAACATTGTTGGTTGTGATGGTTGGTTGGATCATTTAGTTTCTGCAGGATTTGGTGGTTTAACCTGCTGTATGTTTTTTGTATATGGGGGTACTGTTTTTTAAATAGTCAGATGTCTTATGTTTGCACGTTTGTAGCGGAATGTAAATAGTATTGGTGTCTTGTTCATTCAAACATAGGAGTTAAACATGTGGCGTAGCTAATTTATGTAGCTTTTGATCTTATTGTATAAATACATAGAGTTCCTGTGATATTTATATCTATCAAAATTTCTTGTGACCGGTCTGAATCACGTTTGACTTATCGAGCTTGTGTCCTATTTCTGCCAATTTTTACATGTTTCTGTTGAATCCATGTGCAGGATGATACACTTTCTTTGACAGGCCCGAATCGAGCACTTTCTCTTTCAGATAGTATTTCTTTTGAATTCAATTTGAAGATAAAGGGTGAGGACACCGCCGATCAAGATTTCAGCAAAGGTGAGATAGAGTGTCATGGCGGCTGTGGCCCTGATAATCGTCCCCGGACTAGATCACTATTAAGTTTCCTGAGTGAAGTTGAAATGAAGTTCCAAGTTGTCCCATATGCTTTGAAGCTTCCCTTGAAGTTAATAGAGTAAAATGCACCCCAGGTCCTTAAACTATTGGTGGATGGTCATCTAGATTCATGAACTCTTAAAGTGTCCATCTGGGTCCTTAAACTATTTTCGGATGGTCATTTAGGTCCATAAACTCTTAAGTGACCACCTTAGTCCATAAACTATTTATGTTGTGTCAACTAAGTCCATTTTTTAGAGATGGAAACATCCAACCTGGACATGACGGCATGGAGACATATGGCCTGTAGGTCCTTCATTTTTTTCTTGCTCACCATCACGCGTCGTTGCAGTAAGCATGTACCCATTGCTGGCACTACCACATGTGACACTGGATGAGGTGGATGTGAGCCACGGAGTCATATAGTGACCCTATTTCTACGAGCCATGGAATGAAGAGAGCGACCCTACTTCTAAGAGCGACCTCGCGCTAGGAGAAACAGTGGAGGTGAGTGCATCAACAGTAACAACGCCATGCCTTCGGAGTAATGTTGCAGTGAGAATTCCAATGACTGGTCCCTTGCATCGTCAATCGCGACGGATACTTTGACGATGTGTGACGATAATATATAATTGCTTCAGGTGAGGGTGAGATGCTTGGTAAAGAAAAAGAAGTGAAAAGCCTATGTGCTAATATGTCTCCTAAATGTTAAGAGTTTATGGACTTGATTGACATAACATAAATAGTTTATGAACCCATGTGGATCACTAAAGAGTTTGTGGACCTAAATGACCATCCAAAAATAGTTTAAGGACCCAGGTGGACACTTTAAGAGTTCATGGACCTAGATGACCATCGACAAATAGTTTAAGGACCTGGGGCGCATTTCACTCAAGTTAATATATTGAATAAGAAATCTCATTTCCGTGGCAAAATAACTGCTGGAGATAATAAAAATGGATTCGTTCTGTATGACAGTAAAGCGGCTGGTACTGAGACAAAACTTGGCAGTGGTAGCTCTGTCTTGTTAACTCGTCGTATAGCAGCTGTCCCGTGGGGTAGAGACCTGGTGCTCAATTTTTCAGTTCCTCCGTCTAAGCGAAAGTCTGTAAGCCTTGAGCATGACGAAGAAGAATGGACTTGCAAGTTGGGCACTTATGAACTGCAGGTGAAGATTATTTGGTCGGGTGTCTTATTAAGGCAGCGCTTGAAGGTATGGAAGCATATCAGTAATATCAGAGTGTTATGCTAACTTTCCGGCTACGTTGGAATAACCTTATGCCTTTAGGCGGTATCTTGTTATAAGGATTCTAAGATGATGCAAATTTTTACTAATTTTCATGTGCTATAGAAATATTATTCTGGACACTCTTATTTGCTCTGTATAGCAAACCTATGTCATAGAACCAAACATCTCGTGAAGGGGTCAAAACTGGCCATAGTTTGTAGCTACTTGATCAGATCGATCAAATATCTAACTGGAGACGTCATCCAAATGTTACATTTATCGGGGTCACTAATAGCTGGTAGAAGATATCATGACGATGCAGGATTCCTTTGAAGAAAGCAACAACCTTTGAAAGAGATGCGTGCACACTGAACAGCTGTTTTTCTGCCGAAGTGATCTTACCAGATTCTATCCATGCAGATGAAACAAAAACAGAGGAAATGTCGAGCTGAATTCCTAAAGCAGGAGATGACCAGCAAGACACATTGTGCCATACAAACTCAAGTTGAAACAGCCAATAAAGCAATGAGCTTATAGAAGATCACAAAGCCTGAACAAGGAGAGGTTGGTTTTTTTTTTTTTTTGGCGGGCGAAAAACAAGAAAAGGATTTATGTGGCTGTGGAAATCGTGCAAGGTCGTAGTATTCAGGAACGTTCGCAAAGATCTCAACCTATGGACTGCTGCCATGTCCCCATCAATAAGACAATAAGTAGGCGACCACTATACGGCAGCTTGATTACCCAAAGGCCAAACCTGATTGGTCGATCGGTATACTGATCACCCATCCATCTAGTTCGTTTTACTGGTGGCCCCATTTGTCTTCTCACAAACTATGTCTTAAGATCGAGTACTAGTAGCTGCTATCGACTTATCCTCGGCCTGCGTTAGGCTAGGTAGTCATCCAGTTTATCTCACTATTGACAGGCACTACTGCCTGTATTCAGTGTTGTACGTATGTGTACGACGACCTGGATCGCCAATGATTTGACGACACACTGCACAAAGACTAGATACAAAAACCACTCGCTACTCGTGGTGTCCCCTATTTGAAGCACTGGTACACGTTCCATGGCGATCGCAAACATGGCAGCCATTTCAGTTGCTCACCTCCTTCTCACGGCAGTCGCCGTACCTCTCATCTCTCTCCTCTTACTATCCTTGGTGAAGAAGAAACCGCAGCAGCTCGATGGCCGCCGGAAGCTGCCTCCGTCGCCGCTGGGCCTGCCGCTCCTCGGTCACCTCCACCTGCTGGGCAGCCTTCCCCACCGGAGCCTCCGGTCGCTGGCCGCATCGCACGGCCCGGTGATGCTCCTGCGGCTGGGCCGCGTGCCCACCGTGGTGGCGTCCTCGGCGGCCGCGGCGGAGGAGGCCATGAAGACGCGCGACCTGGCCTTCTCGGGCCGGCCCAGGCTGCTAATGGCGGAGCGGCTGCTGTACAGCTGCGACATGGCGTTCGCGCCCTACGGTGAGTACTGGCGGCAGGCGCGGCGCGTGTGCGCGGTTCACCTCCTCAGCGCGCGCCGCATCCTCTCCTTCCGCCGCGTCCGCGAGCAGGAGGCCGCCGCGCTCGTCGCCCGCGTCCGCGCCAAGGCGACCGGCGCCGGCGTGGTGGTCAACCTCAGCGACGCCCTCATCTGCTACTCCAAGGCCGTCATCTCGCGCGCCGCGTTCGGCGGCGGCGGCGGCGACGGGGAGTACGGGCTCGACGGCGACGACGGCGGCGGGGGAGAGAGGCTGAGGCAGGTGTTCGCCGACTTCGAGGAGCTCATCGCCGCTTCTCCGATGCAGGAGATGGCGCCGTGGCTCGGGTGGGTCGACACGTTGACGGGCCTGGAGGCGAAGACGAAGCGCACTTTCCAGGCGCTCGACGGCTTCCTGGAGCGGGTCATCGCGGACCACCGTGACCGACGTCGTCCATCATCAGTTGGACGCCGTGATGAGGTTCTCGACGGCGGGGACGCCGACGATGATCACCGGGATTTCGTGGACGTGTTGCTTGATGTCAACGAGATGGATAAGGAGGCCGGGCTCCGGCTCGAAACGGACAACATCAAGGCCATCATCATGGTACTAGCTAGTTTGTCGAGTTTACCATTCAAATTTTGATCAGTTGTACTTAATTGGAGATGCAAGTCCTATATTATGTTGCTTGTGTTTTTGCAGTCACTTGGCTAGCGCTTTCTGATAGGTCGTTATTGTGTCATGCATCATCAGGACATATTTGCTGCCGGCACCGACACGGCGTTCACAGTGTTGGGCTGGGCGATGGCCGAGCTTATCAACCACCCACACGACATGCGGAAGCTCCAGAACGAGATCCGCGCCGCCGTCGCCGGCCGCGGCCACGTAACAGAGGACCACCTCGACGGTATGCCGTACCTCAAGGCCGTGATCAGCGAGACACTCCGGCTGCACGCGCCGGCGCCGTTCCTCCTCCCCCGCGAAACCATAGAGGACACCGAGCTGCTGGGTTACCACGTCCCGGCCGGCACGCGAGTGATGATCAACGCGTGGGCGATCGGCCGGGACGCGGCGACGTGGGAGCGCGCCGAGGAGTTCGTGCCGGCGAGGTTCGCGGAGGCGCCCATGGATTACAGCAAGGTACTTGGGCAGGAATTCAGGTTCGTGCCGTTTGGCGCCGGGAGGAGGGGGTGCCCTGGAGCTGGGTTCGCCGCGCCGACGATCGAGCTCGCGCTCGCCAGCTTGCTGTACCACTTCGACTGGGAGACCACGCCGGGAAAGCCGTGTTTGGACATGAGAGAGGAGTACGGGCTGTCCGTGCGGCTCAAGGCGCCGCTCGTCCTAGTTGCTAAACCATGGTTTGGCCAGTAGTATTTCGTCCTACTCCTACTTCTGTCTAGTAGGGGAAAAAAATGGTTTGTATGCGTTCCATGGACGGCACATACCGTTCACTGTGAGCCAAGAATTGTGCTACATAGTTTGTATGCGTCCCAAGGAGAAGTTCTGAATCATGACCCACTTTGTCACTGATGGTTACTACACAAGAAAAATAAGACAACAATAATTCTGCTTGGAAACTCTGATGATGTTCTTTCTCAGGCAAGATATTGGTGAGTTGAACATATAAACAACAAACAATATTTGAATCCATAAACTAAGGCACAAGCGTGGATCTTTCATGATTCCTTCTATAAAGAGGAAGTAGCCCGGATACACCTCCGGTATCTCCAATATCTTTTTTTCTTGAGGTTGCATAGCTCAGATCGGAGGGAGTAACTGAAAATCAACCGAGGTTCCAACACGAACAGAGAATGTAAAGTAAAACAAGTGCTGGATGTAGTAGAAAATGAACTGTCGAATTTTGCATAATGGGATTACATTCTTGTGGGTGACTCACATGTATAATGTGCATGTCATATTGTCTATACTTCGTATATACCTTATCTCTTCTCATCCTTCCACTGACGATGTAGTGGAAAACGCTGTCCTTCAGCCCTGGAGAAAGAATAAGAACTCAGAAAGTTGCTGAATTAAAAGGCAGTGTATGAAGTCATCGAAGGAGGAACAAAGACTCACCCCACTTCGCCACTTGGACTTGGCTCCCCAAGTGGGGTATCTTGCGCGGCAGTACATTTCTCCTTTATTCCTGAAAAAAAAGGCCGAAACGAAGCCAAGTTAAGTCATTAGCTTAATTAGTGTTTCGATAGGAGGTGACGTCCCGTTTGACTGAAATGCTCGTGATGACTTCATGAATCTAATAAGTGTGTGTTCTTGTGTACCGTGTTACTCGGGAAGAAAAAAACAAAAGTTAAGTCGCAGGGCTAGGGAAGAGAGACAGAGTTTGGACACTTACCAATAAAAACGGTCGCAACAAGTGTAGATATGGTGGATGAGAGTGTACGGAGACGGCACGGGCCCCTTCAAGAAGTTGCCGTCGGTAGCCATCGACCAGGTGCCGCTTGCAAGATGGTATTGTCCAAGATAGTCGAACGAGGGATGCATCATCACAACAGAGTCGGCGGCGATGGTCGGATGCGCCTTGGAGGAGACGCACACGCCCCTTTGCCAAAGGAAGAGGGAGTTGCCTCCGATGGAGTTGAGCGGGACGGATCTTCCAAGGATAAGGTCGGCGAGCCTGTGAACTCGAACCTCAAACCTAGAGTCCTTCGTGCGGGCAACCAGGAGAATCTCCGACTCGCATTCTGCCATGTAGATAGGTGGACCGACTTCAGCATATGGGCATGTGGCGATCAACTTTGGTGGCAGCAGCACCAGCAAAGAGGAGGTCTTGTCCTCCTCATGCGACCGGACACGTAGACGCTGGGGCGGGTCAAGCATCCAGATCCGACAAGCTTTCAAGAAGTAAATCTTGCCTTGGTGTGACAAGATTTGTGCCATGGGCCTTTGGGTTTCCCAACTCGAGAGCGTCCACTGCTGATCCTCGGAGGTAGCGAATGCCACACGTGGCACCCGATCACTCTTGAAGGCAAGCATGGCGGTGACCACTCCGTTGTCGGGGCTGAAGCTGACAGCAGCGCAGACCTGCCTCATAATCTGCAAGAACTCGATTTCTTGCATGAAAGCTCTCTCCTGCACGGGGTGGAAGAGCGGCGTGAGCTGTGGCCGGAGGGTGGCGAGCGACGGCAGGTCGACGACGTCGCCGGTGAAAGGGTGGAGGAGGCGGACGGCCATGTCGTGGTCGCGCTGCAGGAGGAGGAGCCCGTCCACGGAGTCCATGGCGAAGTGGCGCTTGAAGAGCGGGAGGCGGAGGGTGGCCAGCGCGCCCGTGCGGAGGTTGAAGAAGCGGACAAGCCCGCGGAGCCGGGTGTGGCCTGGGTACAGGCGGTGGCCCTCGGGTAGCATCATCCAGTGTCGCGGGTGGAAGCGCGGGTCGACCACGCTGCGGCCGCGCGGGCAGTCGGTGATGCGACGCCACCGCGTGCAGACCGCGCGGAGGCGGACGTAGTCCTTGAACTCGCCGGCCAGAACGCGCTCGGCGATGAGACGAACTAGATCTTCGTGCTCTGTTAAGAGAGGCCGTGGTGGAGGTTGGAAATCGACGAGCTGGGTTCTGCTCTGATCCAACAACGTGTTGGTGTCCGGGTCGGAACAGGACTGAAGCAACAACAAATTAATCGCCATGGCTTTTTTTTTTTTTTTTTTGAGCATGATTTAATCGCCATGGCTGCCAAATCAAATGTGACAGATATGCAAAAATCTGATACTGGCATGTGAAGGCCCACCAACAATGCGCATCCTGAACGCAGCCCAGCGTGCAGCCCGCTCGTTCTAGTTGCTAAACCATGGTTTGGTCAGTAATCCGTGCTACGTACTACTTCCGTCTAGAACAAAAAAAATTCTTGGTTCCATGGACGACACATACCGTCTACTACATCATGAATTATATGCTTCTTGGTTCCCAAGGAGAAGTTCTGAATTATGACTGGACTCATTTGGGTCTACTGTAAAAGATAAGTACAATCCAAAACTCAACATACATCAAAATCTAAGCACTGATGGTTAGTCACTACAAGCCAAGGAGAAATCTGCTTGCAGGTAACAACAAGAAATATTAATGCTTCTTCTCATCCTTCCACTCAGGATATGGAGGAAATCTACTACAAATTTTTGGAAAACAGCTGAATAGCGACAAAGAGACAGCCGCGCAGACGTCCTATCTCATAAGCTGTAAGAAATCGACAGTATCTTTCATGAAAGCTCTCTCGACGGAGATGATTGAAGAGTGGTGTCAGCTACGGCCGGAGGGTTGCGAGCGACGGAAGCTCGCCGGTGAAGGGGTGGAACTGGACTGATGCCACACATCGCCATGGATGGCCCAACTGTGACAGGGGGCATGCACCTGGACTCGCAAAAATCTGATACTGGCATGTGAAGGCCTGCCCACCAACAATGTCCATCTGATTACCCGCAAAAAAAAGAATGTCCATCTGAATGAATGCCAGCATGCAGCCCACTTGCGGTTGACTGCAAGCTGCAAAGCCGCCATCGATCGTCGAGGAAGAAAACAAACGGCGGCGCTTGATGTTGACGCACAGAACGATGCCAGAAACAACGATCTGGAATCGTGGATAGATAGGAGCACCTTATAATCTGTGATTGCCTGAACGGGGTAAAACGTGTAACCGCCACCGCACGTTTTTTTTTTCTTTTTTCACCGATGCACGGGAGTTCCCTGTTCCCATCGAGTTGAGTTCCCATGGTCCACGCATATCTTTCTCAGAGAGAGACGCACAATGTGACATCTGCATGCATATACGTACACGGCACACACTTCACGGTGCACCAGCACGGCACCATCATCTTTGGACTGTGCCGCCCGCCATGCGCGACTATCGCTCCAAAGTAAGAAAATCACGTGTTACACCGCGTTGCATCGCTTGTTTCTGGTGCGTCAGCTAGCCATGATTATCCCAAGTCGTTTAGTAAAAGATCGATGCACTGATCCTGCCTCGGTAGATCGAGAAGGAGATGAACCCCATGACAATCGCTATGGCCTCATCGTACGACCTGTTTGTGATCCGTCAGCTAGCCATGACCGTTCCAGGTCGTTTGTCATGCATGCATGTCACTAGAAGCTAGATGCACTGAATCCTCCAAGGTAGGGACGGACGAGATCAACTGTACATGACAAAAGCAACATGGCCTCTGGTAGATTCCTCGTATCTGACAGACATTGGACTCGTGCCTCTGGGGATTCATTGACGAGTGTGCCATGTGGACCTCATGACTTTGTTATGCGCGCCCCGTGTCATATGCCTCTAGAGACACATGGAACCTGGAGACATTGGACTCGTACGTGACTACACACATGACTGTTGTATATATCATGTCACCATCCCACGCTGCGGCTGCGCATACGCACACAATGGCGTTTCCCAACTTTGTTGCCTTCCTCCTCTGCTTCCTCGCGCCTGCCTTGTTCTTCCTGATCATCAAATCTGGTCGACGTCTGCGGCGGCGCCAAAGCATCAGCGGCAGCAACAGTAGTAACGGAAGAAAGAAGCTGCCGCCGTCGCCGCCGGGGCTCCCGCTGCTGGGCCACCTTCACCTCCTGGTGGGCTCGCTGCCGCACCGGTCGCTCCGGTCCGTGGCGGCGTCGCACGGCCCGGTGGTGCTGCTCCGGCTGGGCCGCGTGCCGACCGTGGTGGTGTCCTCGGCGGCGGGCGCGGAGGAGGTGCTGCGCACGCGCGACCTGGGCTTCGCCAGCCGGCCCAGGCTGCTGATGGCGGAGCGGCTGCTGTACGGCGCGCGCGACGTGGCGTTCGCGCCCTACGGCGAGTACTGGCGGCAGGCGCGGCGCATCTGCGTGGCGCACCTCCTCAGCGCGCGGCGCACCCTCTCCTTCCGCCGCGTCCGGGACCAGGAGGCCGCCGCGCTCGTCCGCCGCGTCCGGGCCAAGGCGACCAGCGGCGCCGGCGTGGTGGAGCTGAGCGACCTGCTCATCGCGTACGCCAACAACGTGGTGTCGCGCGCGGCGTTGGGCGACGAGGAGAGCGCGCGCGGGCCGTACGACGAGGACCGCGACAGGGGCCGCGAGCTCAAGAAGGTGTTCACCGAGTTCCAGGTCCTGCTCGCCACGGAGCCCATCGGGGAGCTCCTCCCGTGGCTGGGATGGGTTGATGCCCTGAGGGGACTGGAGAGGAAGATTCAGCGCACGTTCCAGGCGCTCGACAGCGTGCTCGAGAAGGTCATCGACGACCATCGCCGCCGGCAACAGGACGACGATCACCAGGATTTCGTGGACGTGTTGCTCGACGTCAACAAGAATCACGAGGAGTACGGTATTCGGTTCGAGACCAACGAAATCAAGGCCCTTATCCTGGTAAGTAATGCGGTATTTTTGTGAGTAAACTTTGAAGTTGTGAGTGCCCCCGTCCACGAGTACCTCCCTCATGTATACACGAACGGCTTGCAGGACATGTTCGCGGGGGGCACGGACACCACCACCACGGCGATGGAGTGGGCCATGGCGGAGCTCGTCAACCACCCGCGCGCCATGCGCAAGCTCCAAGACGAGGTCCGCGCCGCCGTCGCCGCCACCGGCAGCGGACAAGTAACAGAGGAAGCCCTGCAAGGCGACGACGCGCTGCCGTACCTGAAGGCGGTGATCAAGGAGACGCTGCGGCTGCACGCGCCGGTGCCGATGCTGGTGCCCCGCGAGCCCCCCGCGGACGCGGAGATCCTCGGGTACCACGTCCCGGCGGGCACGCGCGTCGTCATCAACGCCTGGGCCATCGCCCGGGACCCCGCCACCTGGGGGGACCACGCCGACGAGTTCCTGCCGGAGAGGTTCTTGCCGGGCGGCGCCGCCGCCGCCGTGGACTACAAGGGCCAGAGCTTCGAGCTTCTGCCGTTCGGCGCCGGGAGGAGGGGCTGCCCCGGGATTGGGTTCGCCGAGCAGAGCATGGACGTGGCGCTGGCCAGCTTGCTGTACCATTTCAATTGGGAGGCGGCGGCCGGGACGTCGGCGTCCTTGGACATGACCGAGACCAACGGGCTCGCCGTGCACATCAAGTCCGGTCTGCCGCTTGTCGCTAAACCGTGGATTCCCTAATTCATTCACTAGCTTTTACCTTTATGCAACAATCTGTCGTAGCAGGAGTATCCTATAGTATAGCAGTACAATCAATTCGCTTGTTCACATCAGGGTTGCACTGCACCAGAAATAAACGACAACGCATCTGCTCGGCTGTTTGTTGCATGCTCCGATGGAGCTTCCAAGGTCGGTCTGCAGTTGGCAGAAATAAACGCAATACATGTGATCCGGCACTGTTTGTTTTCTTTGGCTAAAATTTTAGCCCTGTAGAATTTTGTTATTTAAGAGTATTAAATAAAATCTAATTATAAATTTTTTTTACGGATGATGGCTAATTTACGAGACGAATCTAACGAGCCTAATTAATTTATGTTTTGCTACATTGATGCTACAGTAACCATCTTCTAATTACGGTTTAATTATCTTTATTAGATTCGTCTCGTGAAGTAGTACAAAATTCTGTAATTAATTTTGTAATTAGATTTTACTTAGTATTCTTAGATGACCCAAAAAAAACAGAGGATATCAAAACTCAGGGACCACAAACAGAGGATATGGACATGAATCAGTAACAGTCAGCTTCCAATTGAATAGTATCCTAACTAGAGCAAGAAGAAATAAAGAATGTCGCGGTAGTAAATTGAATGGTATCCTAACTAGAGCAAGAAGAAATAAAGAATGTCGCGGTAGTAAACCCAGCCATCATTTTCACGAAGGTTGGTAACTTGGTGCGCGTAGGACTGCTAAGGAGATCGCAACGACAAGACCCCTGAGGTGGCCGCGGCAGAGTGCCTCCTGAGCACGAATCATGATGCATTCATTCTAATCTCCGTTGCTTTTTGATGTTTTTTTTTACGATTTTTTCTCCATTTATTTATAAATTCAAAGATTACGAAGATGCTTTTGGTTTTGGGCTAGCTTGGTTTATGCCCCTGAGTCAGGCGTCGCTATTAGGCGTCTGATTTTGGACGCCTGAGGCTGCGATCTGTGCCTGACGGGTGCTGGTCAGGCGAGGGCAATAACCAAACTGATTCTCTGTATTTCTTCACGGCTGACTGCGTTGCCACTCCCCTTGCCAATGCTCCTGTGATCAGCGAAGCTCCCCTCACCGATGCTTTGAGCTCCTCGTCCACTTTTGCATATCTTGTACGATCTGATTGAGGTAGTGTTTGGATTGATGTATGGGCTCGTCCTGCACGAGACGATACTGAATCTGACAACGGTTCGACGTTTGGTTCATTGAATCACACGAAGTGGTGCAGGACAGCCCCATTCAGATTCCACGAATATTCTTCGAAGATGCCGCACCATCGCATGCGGGAAAAAAGGCCGCACGACGCAGTTCAGGACGAATCGCTGCGTTTCCCTTCACTGCTCGTGACTCTTCTCTCGCTCACCTCTTCTTCCCGAGCTCCTCCCGTTCCCTCCCCGCAGGCTGCCACACCCGCTTCCGCCTTGCCGGCCGAATCTGAGTCAAACGCCCCCAAGAAAATCAGTTGTGCCCTTCCTCGCCCTTCCCTTCCCTTCTCTTTCCCCTTCCCCTTCTCTATTCCTGATGAGTCGATTTGGACGGGGCTGCAGGTTGGACGAACGTCGGACGGCGACATGCTGTGCGCCTGTGCCTGATTTGGACGGGGCTGGATGTTGAATTCGTCCTATTAGAAGCAATCCTTTGCTTGGATTCGATTTTGCTTGCAAAGAATGGAACTGCTCGCTCACCATGTTCGATCTTGCTTGCGAATTGTAGATGCCGAAATAGGCTTTCAGATTTCCTAGTCAATGCAAGATTAGTGATTATCATGTATGCCTAATTATCATGACGATGCACTGATTTTTTGTAATTTGTAAGCATAATTTGTTCTCTTAAATAAAAAACAATATTAATCTAATTTAAGGTGTTAGGAATATTTTTTTAAAATTGAGGCAGTTATATATGGGGTAAAGCTACCACATATAAGGAGGAGGTTATCATACATAGTCCATTCATACAACCAAACATGAAATTGTACCATTCTGTACCATTTCATACATTCAACCAAACAAAAACATGTATCATCTCGTTCAGACAACTAAACACCCTATTTGAACCATCCTATACAGGACCATCTCATCCATTGAATCGTTCCATACATGATGGAATTGGTTCAAGCAACCAAACACTACCTGAGTAAGTCGCTTGAATGCCTCATGTGAATGGAATTCTGATATAGTGCTGTTGTACCCACGAACTGTTTATTAGTTGATTTTTTTTATCTTTCATTTATAGAACTAGTGTCAATAGACATGTGTTTAGTGATATATGTGTTTAAGAATTAAAAAGTATATCATATTTTTGTTAAAGCGCCTCTTTTATGCATGATAATATATATTTATAAAAACTTGCATGCTCTTTGTTCTGCCACGTGTCATGTTATCATATTTCACCATTTAGTTCACGTAGTATTTATTAAGTATTGATAAAAAATTTACAACCATAGTTTTGTTATCCTTGTTTTTAGCACATGCTTTTCTTCCATTCGTAATGCATCATCTCAATTACATGATGTGGTGTGTCGTGTCCCGTGACTTGGAACTGTGATTTTGTGGCCTAGAGTGAGGCAAAGATCTTCATGTTTTACTCCAATGTCATTTTTCCTTTTTTAACAATATGTGTGGAACAATTCTAGAAAAAAGATTGGCTCGTCAAATATGTTTTAGCTAATATATACGATATATTGAGATAATATAGTATCATTTTAGTGCACCGACTTATTTAAGCTCTATATTCACGATGAAGTTACTCAACACCATCCAGATCCCTGGTCAAGTCAGAGAAAGACTTGTAACCCCCTCGCTAATAGAATGCATTAAGTCGGAACATGGGCTCTTATTCCATCAATCTCCACCATGGTCGTGGAAGTGATGAAGAAAGAGGGATCTCCTACAGGAAACACAGAAGTATATGACTACGTGGTTAACAATCTCGACTTTCCTGCAGATTGGGACACCTTAGTGAAAGAAAACAGCATGCTCGGTGTCTTCTACTACAAACTAGGCGGGTTCAAGATGCTATAGGGAGACCCGACATCCGATCTGAAAGCTGGAGGGGCGGTGATGCAGTTCAACCGCAACACTCCCATGCATTGGGGACGAGGGGGCACGTGACGATACGGCGCCATTCGGTTTGAGGTTGAGGAAGGAAGATTGAGGTAGCGTTGATGACGTATTCCGTACTGCCCAAAGTGAATCTACCTATGGTGGCGGCGCTGAACAGCCTCGGATACCTCCGTGTCACTGATCTGGAGCCCCTGTTCCCAGCGCAAGTCGTGAGGAAAACAGTGAATCAAGGCTGACGACATTATTATAAACTGTTGCCTCCGTGGTAAATATTCCTTTATCCTGGTATTCGGTTCGAGACAAACGAAATCATGGCCCTTTATCCTGGTATTACTTTTAAATGAGTACCAATAGATTTTGTAACTGTTCCAAGTGTTTGAACTTATAAAGAGGATTTCAAACTTTAAAAAAAAATAAAGTTTCACTCTTGAATCAAAAGAAATGGTAGTCTCTGCTGAATTCTAAAAATTGACAATCATTTAGGCACAATACTCTGACACCTTTAAATTTCACATAAAATGCTATATCTTGTTCTTGCACTAAACATTAATCTATGTGTGTGTGCGCTTATGCATCCGAGGAACATCCGTCGACTGAACCTATATGCAAACAAAATTCGAAGAAGCTACAAGTACACTTCAAGCGCTCTTAAATAATGCTAAAAAGTACCCAAAAAAATTTAAAAGCGATAGAACATCAGGAGAACACTTGCTGTACTGCACGTGAACTTGATCATTTTAAAAAAGGATTATGAGCCCCAAGCAAATTTGAACAAGAAATTGAATATATTTTTCACTTGAATAACATCACAGGAACAACCTGTGCTAAACAATCAAAGCCAAAGAAATTATGCACATTCATTTTTGCCAAAAAGAAAAATGATCTTCAAACAACCTGTACCAAATCAAAAGAACACCTATTGAACCGACCAATTGCCAAAAAGAAAAAGGGGAAATTTGCTACAACACACTGGAAAGATGTGGCTTTAGCCACACCACACTCTAACTTTTGTATTTAGCTGTGGCACACTTAAAAAGTGTGGTTTCATAACTGCAGCACACTAAATAAGAAAAAAGTGATTTTTCCAACTTTCCTATCTCATTCCACGAAATACATTACAATTTCAAATTTTGCACAGAGATACATTGATTCATTCTCTATTCATGTGATTTTCTGCAGATTTTTTCGTGATTGTTCACATAGTTTGTTTTACAGAACAAAAAATATTCTCAATGAAAAGTTATCTAAATTATCAATAAAAGTGTTGTAAAAAAACACATGGATATAGAATGTCACAATGTATCAATGTGCAAAGTTTCAAGTTGTAATGTATTACGTGTAATGACATAAAAAAAAGTGAAAAAACATGTTTCCTTTATTTAGTGTGTTGCAGCTATGAAACCACACTTTTTGAGTGTGCCACAGCTAAATATAAAAGTTAAAGTGTGTTGTGGCTAAAGCCACATCTTTCCAGTGTGTTGTAGCAAATTTTCCCAAAGAAAAACTGATCTTCAAACAACCTGTACCATATCAAACCAAAAATCCCAAAACACCAAACTATTAGTGGATCTGTACTCCTACTAATGAAAAGGATTGATAGAACAGGCCTTCTCGATATACTATGTAAACAAAAGATGTGTTTAATCAGATCCTTTCATTCCAAATGTACTCTCACTAATATTGCATTTCCAAATCCAGTCAACCCATCCTTATATACTAGCCACCTCCAAAAAGCAAACAGTTTAAGCACGTGTATCAATTAACTTGACAGGGCATGGAGACAACAACCAAAATCATCAAGTGCGATACAGTTGACAACGGGCCAAGCAATCCAAGATATTCAGAACTGATCATGTCCTCCACAAGTAATATCTCAACCAATTTAGCCAAAGATGGAACAAAGCGAGCAGAAGCACATCTTCATCGCAATTCATACAGAAATCTCTTTCTATACTGGTTAATCACATCTGCTACCTACGATTTTCACTCCCAAGCAAACGGTACTAAAGAATGCAAGTTGTCTAGCCTTTTTCTAACAAAACAAATCCAACACGCACACAACCACTTACCAATTTGCTGGAGGGCCTAATCAGATGGATTAGTTGAACGCATTCAAATCCGGTGGCGAGATGGCGTGGCTGGGTTGCAATGCCTGTGTCCCTCGAACACGCCGAGCCACATGACGACTCGACTTGCAGGCACAGGAGGCGAGGCGGCCTGCTTGGCGCACCACATCGTGCTGTAGGAGTCGGTCCAGCCGGCACAGGGAGAACGGCGCGGAAGAAGCTCGTGCTGGTCGCCGCCGTCGAATCGAGCTGGGTTCGCTGCGCCGACGATCGAGCTCGCGCTCGCCAGCTTGCTGTATCACTTTGACTGGGAGACCACGCCAGGGAAGCCGTCTTTGGACATGAGCGAGGAGTACGGGCTGTCCGTGCGGCTCAAGGCGCCGCTCCTCCTAGTTGCCAAGCCATGGTTTGGCCAGTAGTATTTCGTCCTACTGCTACTTCTGTCTAGTAGGGGGAAAAAATGGTTTGTATGCGTTCCATGGACGGCCCATACCGCTCACTGTGAACTAAGGATTGTGCTGCATAGTTTATACGTGTCCCAAGGAGAATGTTTGTGGCTAGAAAAAAAAAATGGTTTGTATGCGTTCGTTCCATGGACGGCACATACCGTTCACTGTGAACCAAGAATTGTGCTACTTCATGAATTCTATGCTTCTTCATTCCCAAGGAGTTGTTCTGAATTATGACTGGACTCATTTGGGTCTACTGTAAAAGATAAGTACAATTCAAAGCTCAACATACACCAAAATCTAAGCACTGATGGTTAGTCACTACAAGCCAAGGAGAAATCTGCTTGCAGGTAACAACAAGAAATATTAATGCTTCTTCTCATCCTTCCACTCAGGATATGGAGGAAATCTACTACAAATTTTTGGAAAACAGCTGAATAGCGACAAAGAGACAGCCGCGCAGACCTATCTCATAAGCTGTAAGAAATCGATAGTGCTCTCTCTACGGAGATGATTGAAGAGTGGTGTCAGCTACGGCCGGAGGGTTGCGAGCCACGGAAGCTCGCCGGTGAAGGGGTGGAACTGAACTGATGCCACACATCGCCATGGATGGCCCAATTGTGGCAGGGGGCATGCATCTGGACTCGCAAAAATCTGATACTGGCATGTGAAGGCCCACCAACAATGTCCATCTGATTACCCGCAAAAAACAAATGTCCATCTGAATGAATGCCAGCATGCAGCCCACTTGCGGTTGACTGCAAGCTGCAAAGCCGCCATCGATCGTCGAGGAAGAAAACAAACGGCGGCGCTTGATGTTGACGCACAGAACGATGCCAGAAACAACGATCTGGAATCGTGGATAGATAGGAGCACCTTATAATCTGTGATTGCCTGAACGGGGTAAAACGTGTAACCGCCACCGCACGTTTTCTTTCTCTCTCTCTCTCTCTCTCTCTCTCTCTCTTTTACCGATCCACGGGAGTTCCGATCGAGTTCCCATGGTCCACGCATATCTTTGTGTGAGAGAGAGACGCACAATGTGACATCTGCATGCATATACGTACACGGCACACACTCCACGGTGCACCTGGCCTGCACCATCATCTCTAGACTCTACCGCCCGCCATGCGCGACTATCGCTCCAAAGTAAGAAAATCAATCACGTGTTTCATGGTACCAACACCGCGTTGCATGACTTGTTTCTGGTCAGCCATGATTATTCAGGTAACTTGTTTCTCATGTCAGTAAAAGATGCATGATCCTGCCTCTGTAGAGGAGATCAGAAACAAGCACTACGGCCTCGTTCGTTGTAGGACCTGTTTCTGATGCGTCAGGGAGCCATGATTGTTCCAGGTCGTTAGTCATGTCCACTAGATGATGCACTGAATCCTCGGTAGGGAAGGACGAGATCAACATGAGAAAGCACACCACCATGGCCTCTGGTAGATTCCTCGTACTACTATCTGACAGACATTGGACTCGTGCCTCTGGGGATTCATTGACGAGTGTGCCATGTGGACCTCATTGTGACACCCCGTGTCACTCGAGTCTAGCTGGTGCAAAGAACTCCAATTGAACAGAACGCAAAAATCAAAAACCATTCAAATTTGGAAATCAAATGTTCAAATAATTGTTAAACCTAAGCTTGTGAAGGAATTCAAAATTTTCAATAACAACTTGAGCAAATAAAAATATCTGTGGATAGCCCTTCTCAAACAATAATTTTTGAGAATTTATGGTGATTTTATAAATTCATTTGCTAGCTCAAATAAATGCTCCAATTTTAAAGAGTAGCCAAATTTGTAATGCAACCATTTGAAATTCCTTTGGGTTTCAGATGTGCATGTTGGCCAGATGAAAGAGCTCATTGAGATCTTTCCAACAAGACCAAATTTGCAGTTTTTGGAGTTTGTTTGATACTCCAAATTGTGTACCAAAGTATGGGGAAAACCCTGTTCTGATTAAATCGGGAAAGAGAAAAGATACCTGTGGGACCCGCTCGTCAGCCTCTCGCTCTGTTTTCACCTGAACCCGCGAGCCGCGTGGACGCCGTTGTACGGCTCCGCCGCGCCGCCCACGGCCGCCCTCGCTCGGACAAAATGCAGCCCAGCTCCACTCCCTCGTCGCCTCATCTCCTTTCAGCCTGAGCCGCCGCGCGCTCCCTTCCTTTCCTCGCTCCTCCGAGCTAGTTCCAGGCCGCCATTGTCGAGCTCGACTTGTCTGCCACCATCGAGCGACGCCCCGGTCGATCTGCTCCACTCCAAGCACCGCAGGACCGTACTCAAGCTCTATCATGGCCGCCAGCCCCTCTGCTCCGTTGTGAACTCACGAATCGGACGTCGTCTCCCGGTCCGGCACCCACCGCGCCATCGTCACATTCGTCCTCCACGGTGAGCCCCTCGTCGATTCTTTCCGCTCTGAGATGATGCAGGAACCCACGAGCCTGTCTCACCCTTCTTTGCATGGGTTCCACAGCTCAACTCACTGCCCCGCCGTTTTTCCCCGCCGTCTGTCGCAAGAACGCGAGAACCTCCGCGGCGAAATCCTACTTCGTGCCTCCTAGTCGTCTAGGAGCTCCACTCCGCTCTTCTACCAACCAAGGTGAAGCTCCCGAGCATTTTTCCTTGATTTTTGATGCCTCCCACGGCACGGGGACCTTGCCGAACCTTGCCCGGCCGCTGTGCTCGTCCCCGGCCGCTCTCCTGTGGTCCCCGTCGACCCCAGAACCCACAAATGGATGTGCGCTGAGCTAAGCATCGTTCCAGTATTTTTATTGGATTTTTTCGTGGTCTTTTGGGCGTTTCCCGGCGAGCCGCCGCCGCTCCGGCGAGCTCCGGCCGCCATGGCCGCGCCCCCAGCTCGACCCTGGAGCTGGGCACACCAGATCCCGTGCACCATGAACTCTGTGTCCATCCATGTGGCTCAAATCTGTGTGGCCGACCCTTTTTCCTTTTCCGGAATATTAGTTTAATTCCCCAGAAAATCTCAGGAGCTTGTAAACTTCATAGAAAACTTAATACAGCTCACAATAATATGAATCAAATTTTTATGGCTTCCTTGTGACCCGCTCTGTCCACCAAAATGTCAAATCACACAAAATACGTCCTCTGTTTTCTGTAAAAATAATTTTGTACAGATGATGTTTAATTCATAATTAATTATCTGTTACTCCGTAAATCCTGAAATCTGGCATGCCTGTTAATCTACTGTTAACACACCTACAGAGCATTTTTCCACTATCATAGCTTACTTAATTATTTTCTATGATTTAAATCGTTCCTGCATTGTTTAAATTAATATAAATAATCTGTAAAGAAACAAATCATCAAACTTCACAGTAAATTACTTCCAGTGGTGGATTTCACCAGAAAAATGCCAATGGACATAAATTAATGTTCTAAATCATATTATTCATTTAACCTACCCAAGTTGATTACTGGTGAACTTAATTAAAAGTTAATGAAGGAAATACTCCAGACGAAATTAATTAACAAAGTTAATCATTTACACTTACAGTGTAAATAACTGTCCTATCAAGTAATTAAATTATTAATTGCATCATATTCTTGCATCTAACTTTGCATTATTTTTTTGTCATAACGTGTAGTGACAGAGACGACTCCGGAGCCACTGGACTTCCAGCTGCCGGAGGAGCAGACCTAGGAGGTGCAGGAGGAGGAGTCGCAGCAGGACACTGACCCCGCTGACCCAGCTAGTGTAGCTCCTGAGCCAGGCAAACCCCGGTGCATGCCTTCCTTATTCGAATTTTATTTTCTCACTTGATTGGGGCTAGTAATTGATTGTGCATTAGGTTTATTAGGAGTTGATGTGAAACCTTAGAACTGCATTAGGACTACCCTTCCTGATCTACCTTGTGTCCTATTTTTGTAGATGTGGTCTAGGATAACGTTAGAACTTGCTATGTTTAGGGACTAGCGAACGGTAGAAGACGAGTGGTAGGTCCCACTCGTATTATAGGAATCACCCTGAATTGTACTAGATGGATTTAGGATTTTGTTGAGACCGGACGGGGAATTGCTTGTATAGAATGGTTGGAGAAGGCTGGGCCTTCACGGTGGTGTAGCCCCGTCTGTGTCGATTAAGGACCGTTCGTTGTTGACCCTGTTGAGCAAGTTCGAACGTACTGATCACATGCTAGTGTTTTTATGGGCCTAGTAAACTTAGTAGCTTATGTTGCCCTGGTGTCTTGCGGATACTTGCACTTTTTATCATGGTATTCGGGAGAGAAATGATGCTTCCCAATCGGGGCGTACGTCTGGGACGGGGACCATGCGGGAAGGCCTTTCTCGAGAGGTGTGAGACCCAGCCAGCTCTAGGGGGACCTTTGCGAATAGTTGCCACATGCGACTTTACGCGTGTGTGGCGTGTGGTCAGGTTTTCTCCTGCAGGATGTACATCGATGCCTGTCGCTCTCGGTCAAGAGCAACCTTGCTCACTGAGTCACCTCGTAGTGTGATATGATTGATGATGATGATGCTAGTCTATTACATTACTGTTATTTACATATTTTGCTATATATACTGTCACCGTTGATGTATTGTTACTTATACCTGTTCTAGATATATGAACACTGCTTTATTGGTTAAGTACTTAATTGGAATTAAAAACTGAAAAGTAAGGACCAAGTAATTAGTGCGCTTTTATGCAAGTGAGTCAGCCTAACTCCTTGTAGCCTTTGCATTCTAGGAGTCAGCTGTAGTTAGCCACGTTGACGGGTAAGTCTTGCTGAGTAACTAGTACTCAGGGTTTGGCTCTTTATGTTTTTGTGCAGGTATAGATTTCGCTTCCGCTGTTGCTTGATGAAGTTTCTCTAGGTCCACATTGCGGGCTTCGATGTGCGGCCATGTATCGTCGAGTGGTAGAATTGGTATAGTCGAGACTTCCGCTGTGCTACTCACGTGTTTTAAATCATTTAAGACTTGTAATAACTTAAAAATGTAAATTTGTGCTTTTTATATGCTGTACTGTTGTGTCTGTTCATCAGCGCTTTACCGACTCGATCCTGTGAAAAGCGGAGACGCTTCACTCATGACTTTGTTATGCGCGCCCTGTGTCATATGCCTCTGGAGACACGTTGAACCTGGAGACGTTGGACTCGTACTTGACTACACACACGACTGTATATATCATGTCACCATCCCACGCTGCTGCAGCGGTGCACACGCACACAATGGGGGCGTTTCTCAACTTTGTTGCCGTCCTCCTCTGCTTCCTCGCGCCTGTATATATCATGTCACCATCCCACGCTGCGGGCGGCGGTGCATACGAAGCACGGTGGTCACACACAATGGCGTTTCTCAATTTTGTTGCCTTCCTCCTCTGCTTCCTTGCGCCTGCCTTGTTCTTCCTGATCATCAAATCTGGTCGACGTCTGCGGCGGCGCCAAAGCATCAGCGGCAGCAACAGTAGTAACGGAAGAAAGAAGCTGCCGCCGTCGCCGCCGGGGCTCCCGCTGCTGGGCCACCTTCACCTCCTGGGCTCGCTGCCGCACCGGTCGCTCCGGTCCGTGGCGGCGTCGCACGGCCCGTGGTGCTGCTCCGGCTGGGCCGCGTGCCGACCGTGGTGGTGTCCTCCGCCGCGGCCGCCGAGGAGGTGCTGCGGACGCGCGACCTGGGCTTCGCCAGCCGGCCCAGGCTGCTGATGGCGGAGCGGCTGCTGTACGGCGGCCGCGACGTGGCGTTCGCGCCCTACGGCGAGTACTGGCGGCAGGCGCGGCGCATCTGCGTGGCGCACCTCCTCAGCGCGCGCCGCACCCTCTCCTTCCGCCCCGTCCGGGAGCAGGAGGCCGCCGCGCTTGTCGCCCGCGTCCGAGACCGATCTTCCGAGGAGGGCGCCGTGGTGGAGCTGAGCGACCTCCTCGTCGCGTACGCCAACAACGTGGTGTCGCGCGCGGCGTTCGGCGACGAGAGCGCGCGCGGGCTGTACGACGACATGGGGCTCGACCTCAAGAAGGTGCTCACCGACTTCCAGGTGCTGCTCGCCACGGTGCCGGTCGGTGAGCTCCTGCCGTGCCTGGCCTGGGTTGATGCCCTCAGCAGGCTTGAGAGGAAGATCAAGCGCACGTTCCAGGCGCTCGACGCCGTGCTCCAGAAGGTGATCGACGACCACCGCCGCCGCCCGACCACGACACAACAGGATGACGATCGCCAGGATTTCGTCGACGTCTTGCTCGACGTGAACAAGAATTACGAGGAGTACGGCATACGGTTCGAGACCAACGAAATCAAGGCCCTTATCCTGGTACTAAATAATCCGTCGATTTTGTACCTCCTGGTTGCTCATCATGTGCTTCTTGATCAACGGTAAAGTGCTGGCATCTGATCCTCTCTTGTCCAGGACATGTTCGCGGCTGGCACGGACACCACCACGACGGCGATGGAGTGGGCCATGGCGGAGCTCGTCACCCACCCGCGCGCCATGCGCAAGCTCCAGGACCAGATCCGCGCCGCAGTCAAGGTCACCAGCAGCAGCGGACACGTAACAGAGGAGCACCTGGAAGGCGACGACGCGCTGCCGTACCTGAAGGCGGTGATCAAGGAGACGCTGCGGCTGCACGCGCCGGTGCCGCTGCTGGTGCCGCGCGAGCCCCCCGCGGACGCGGAGATCCTCGGGTACCACGTCCCGGCGGGCACGCGCGTCGTCATCAACGCCTGGGCCATCGCCCGGGACCCCGCCACATGGGGGGACCACGCCGACGAGTTCGTGCCGGAGAGGTTCTTGCCGGGCGGCGCCGCCGCCGCCGTGGACTACAAGGGCCACAGCTTCGAGCTGCTGCCGTTCGGGGCCGGGAGGAGGGGCTGTCCCGGGATTGGGTTTGCAGAGCAGAGCATGGAGGTAGCGCTGGCCAGCTTGCTGTACCATTTCGATTGGGAGCCGGCGGCCGGGACGGGGTCGTCCTTGGACATGACCGAGACCAACGGGCTCGCCGTGCATATCAAGTCCGGTCTGCCGCTTGTTGCTAAGCCGTGGATGCCATAACTCAGTCGTGACTCGTGAGTAATATAAAGGATGCTAAAGCTTATGTTTTGCGAAAAAGCACAATGTATTGGCCCATGCACTGATCCGGCACTAGGACAGGACAGACGATGATGGCACCAACAAAACAGAGGAGGTCAAAACTACTACTTCAGGGAAGTCTAAATTAATTTTGATCGTGTTATTTTGGTGTATTCAATAAAAATGTAAGTGATGGCAATATGAAATTTTTCCATATACATTAGAAAATCCACGCTTCTAGCTGTAGATGATGGACTTCAACGCCTCGTCCTTGCTGTTCCAATCATCCATTGTTCAGAAAAGGGCAGGTGCAATCACTATGTGAGTTTCTTTAATCTGCTATTGTACTGCCTTTGCAAAGCATGGTAAACGATCGCATGTCAACAAGCTGAATGATCTACAGCAAAGCAAGCAATGCCTTCCAAGAATAGAGGTCAGTAATACATTTTCCCTCGCAAAAAAAAAAAAAAAAAACCAAGAATAGAGGTCAGTACGTCGTGGTGTGATGCGGTGACCAAGGATTCTGATTCGTGACCGAACGGTGGCGTGCAAGCGGCGCGGTTTGCGGCGGCATGCGGCGCGGGCATCCGCATCCCGCCCCGCTTGCAGCGCTAGTGGTGACTACAGCCAGGCAGGGGCAGCGGCGTCGTTGAAGACAATCCTGAGCGCGCTCTGTGGCTCATTAGTTCAAGACTATTTTGTACTTCCGATGGCGCTTTTTTCATGCTATTGCTCTTGTCATGACCAAGGATGCATAGGTTGAAGATGCTCACTTCGGTCCTGGTAGTAGGTTGAACACTGATAAATCTTGGCTTGCATGCACTAGCGAAGCCAAGTACTCCTACAGGTGCAACGAACACACCCACAAGTTCGCAGTAAGCACCCGATACTGAGGGTGTGTTCGTTTCACCGTTTAGACCCCTCTAAAATTTAACTCTAAAGAGAATCTTATTATTTAGGAGTATTAAATAAAGTCTAATGACAAAACCTTTTTACAGATGGGTACATCTTTACGAGACGAATCTAATGAGCCTAATTAATCTATGTTTTGCTACAGTGATGCTACAGTAAATATCGTCTAATCACGGCTTAACTACCCTCGTTAAATTCGTCTCGCGATTTAGAGGGGGGTTCTGCAGTTAGTTTTGTAATTAAACTTTATTTAAGACAAGATTCTTTGTGTTTAAACCCCTCTAAATTTTAGACTCTAAAACGCCGAACACGCCCTGAGTAGGATATGCAGAAAGTTAAGTTACTGATGATGATGATCAGGAACAACCTAAATCGTTCAATCAGATGGCGAAGTGGCGCGGCTCTTGCTTGAGAAGAAGAAGTGTGTCTGCTACCTGTCTTTCCTCGTCGCTGTCGCCAGCGACGCCGTCCCCCTCGCCGGCGACACGAAGCTTAAGGAGAAGGCGCGCGTGACCGTCAGGTGGTGGGGAGGCGAAGCTTAAGGAGAAGGCGCGCGTGACCGTCAGGTGGGGGTGGTAGGGGTCTCTACGGAACCTACAGCAAAATCCGGTGCCGACAGGTGGGGCCGACTGTGCCTTCGTCTCCAAACCAAACCCGCCGCGCCCGGTCGCCGTCGAGGCTGACTGACTGCTCTCGGACGTCCTCCCTTCCTCGATGGCCGCGGCCACAGGGCCTCCCTTCTCCTCCCTCGCTCGGATCACCCCTCTTGCCTTGAGCCAGCCCTGATCCCCCTTCGGGCTCGTTCGGTTTCGCCGGGATCACTGTCCGATCCCCGTGGATTTGGCTGGCGGGGACTGAGCTCCGGCCCGACGAGGAAAGGCCATTCGTTTGCGCGCGGTCTGGAACCTAACCCGCCTCATGTCGGCCGTTTCCCGGCCATCTGGCCCGGGAACGCAGCCTCCTCTACTGCCGACTCGAGGAACGGTCCCCCGCTCGCTCGCGACGGCAACGGGGTGGTGGTGTCAGGGCGATGGCGGCGGCAGGCGGTGCTGCAGTGGTTCCCGCAGAGGCGCGACTCGGCCGCGACGGCGACACAGCCATCTCCCCTCCGTCGCCCATCCTTCGGTTACACGCCTCCCTCTCTTCCTTCCCCTCTTCTCTTCTTGCTCGGACCTTGGTTATTGAGGACGGCGGGTTGCATCGTTTACGCTCTTGATCTCCTCGATTTTGTGTGGTGCTCGATCTCATTGTGAGAGATGCAGCTTTGTTGTCAACAAAAGCCAAACTAGCTGCTGTGACTGGTGCTGCTAATTGGACTGTTATTCTCTTGTGCCTCTAAAGATTAGATATACACCGAGTTCCTTTGTTTTGCCGCACACGCAACTTGTTCATGCCTGAGACTTCGACTAGTTCATGAAGCTATGTACCTTGTTATTTCTGAACATGTTGGATTAATTACTTTGTCATTCCTGAACATGGTGCCTGAAATCTCTCGCTCCTAAGATTTCACAAGCTAATGTCAAGAATTGTTGACAATAGTCAATGGTGAAGTACTGGGATGAGATAATCAGATTATCAGTCTTACAGTTCTGCTTGAGTTACATGCATGTATAAAGGCATTTTCTGTTGATCAGGTTATCAAGTCATATATGAGGTTGTTCCCTGTCAATCACTTCAGTCTTCTGTCAATTGAGGTAATCTACATGTAGCTTTAGTTCTGCTTTACTGCTAGCTTTACCTTTGCTAGCCCTTTGTCATGTATTGTGTGTTTTTTCAATCTTTTGCTTCCAGCATGTTTATGTTCTCGAGAACAAGCATCTGCAGCTGAAAATCCAATCTTAGAAACTGTAGCTTATCTGCCATCCTTGTGTAGCAATGTGATGATTTCCTTGTGATCGTGAGCAACTGGAAATTTTGTCAGGAGTGCAACTGAAAATCCAATCTTAGAAACTGGTAGCTTATCTGACATTTCTTTGGAGTTACCATCAGCATATGGTGTGTTCTGTAGATAGGTTCTCATCTATTTGGCCTTTTGCGGTCTATTTCTGTCATGAATCATGAAGTAAAGTGTGCATTTCCTGCCGCTACATACAGAGCAACATACAAAGCTAGTCTGCAACCGTGTTATTGTTCCCTTCTAGTCTGCTACTATTTTCCTGATATTGCAGTAGTTTAAATAAATGCAATAATTGTTTTTTTTCTTCTCTTGAGATATGGAAATGTATATTCAAAGCTTGGCACGATAAATGAAAGCATGCATGGAAGCATATTGTTTTAGTGCGAGAGGTTTGGTGTACACAATCAAACATGCTACAATTTTGATGCAATATTTTTTATTCAAGGATTCCGAGTCATTAGATTGTAGCCAAGTTTAGCTTCTCTTCAGTTATGGAGCGTGTATTCTAGGTTCGGTATACACACTGAATAGGTAGTATAAATTTTGTTTAATGCAATCGTATCCATTCAAAGATTCCTTTTCAGATTGTCGTCGGGTTTGCATTCTCTTATGCTGCAAGGATGGGTATAGCATGGAAGCTTTTTAATGTGAAACACTTTTTGGTTGTAATTCAAACATGCTTTTGCATGTGTTTTGGCACTACCCACATTTTTATGTGGCAAACAAGGGAACACACCAAACATGACATTACTCTTAATCTATATGATAGATATGATATCCTTGTGTTATTATCGGCTATTAATGATGGAGGACTAGTGTAAATCTCAATGTAGAACATAGAAAAAACCCGCTCATATATGTTGCATGCATATCGTGCTGCAATATTTGTAATTTTTTTTTGCCTCATATTTAATGTATGATTCATAATCCAACATCTCTTAGAATTGTGTTTATTTTTATGTTAATGCGACAGTATCCATTAAAACATATTCTTGTTTGCTATATTGTTTTTTCTTCTCTTGAGATATGGAAATGTATATTCGCAAAAAAAAAAGAGATATGGAAATGTATATTAAAGCTTGGCACGATAAATGAACAATGGAAGCATATTATTTTAGTGCGAGAGGTTTGGTGTACACAATCAAACATGCTACAATTTTGATGCAACATTTTTTATTCAAGGATTCCCAGTCATTAGATTGTAGCCAAGTTTAGCTTCTCTTCGGTTATGGAAGCGTGTATTCTAGGCTCGGTATAAACACTGAATAGGCAGTATAAATTTTGTTTAATGCAATCGTATCCATTCAAAGATTCCTTTTCAGATTGTCGTCGGGTTTGCATTCTATTATGCTGCAAGGATGGGTATAGCATGTAAGCTTTTTAATGTGAAGCATTTGTTTAAGAATTCATGAACATTAAGTAGGGGTCAATTCTTCTTCTTCTCTCATACCCTATATATAGAAGTATGTACTCGAACTTGGTATAACATAAACATCATATTGTTCTAATGGCCTTGAAAATTGTCCTACGTCTTCTGGTCCTTGTTTTGGTTTTTAATATATTGGCAACACATCAAACTTGGGCCGAGCAAGAGTGCTATAACGATAAAGAATTGGTTAAAGCTCGGTGCAAGGAAACCATAGCAATTCCGGGCCCCTATGTCCCTCCTACACCCTCATGCACTAGTGCTGTCCAGCAATCTGATATGGTTTGCATATGTCGCATCCTCAAACCTGAAGAAGAGCTCCATATAAGCATACCCAAGTTTCTTCGACTTGCACGCGGTTGCCACAAGCCAGTCCCATTGCCTGGGGAACAATGTGGAAGTAAGTAACACTGATTATTATTTTACTTTTACAAAAGTGTTTAGTGACATGGAGATTTCGACGATATATATTAAAACATGAACTTTTTTTTCAGCTTATACTGTTCCACCACCGTCACCATCGAAGTCACATCCATGAGAACTGGTCAAGGCAATGCAAGCAACTCGAGGATGGAATATGAAAACTAGATGTGGTCTTAGCTTGCTTTTGTTGTTATGGTATAGGTGAATGAATAATAATGGAAACAATGTCTTAATAAATTATATGTTGGTTCAGTTATGGAAGAATAATTTCTTGATGGATTGGGGGCACTTAAGAACAATTATATCGAAGAAAGCGATTTGAAATATATTTACAATATAAAGAAAAGTGGAATATTTTCCGTGAGGATTAGTTATATGGATATTTTATCACCCTGCGACTCTATTGTTACCGTCTAGTTTCAAGGCGACAAAGAACACACATGAAACTCAAACTAGACTTCTAATACATTAATATAAATCAAGAGAATGCATGAAAACACATGTAACTCTTGATATATAACAAGAGGAAGATTATTCTATTCGAAGATGGTCTGTGTTAGCTTCGGTGATCGTGTAAGATGATGTTGTTTACATAAGTTACGAGCATAGTTTATTTAGCCATTCCTAATATTAATAAGTAATATTGGATGAACTTAATTGCACAAAAAGTAGAAGTGCATGTCTAAACTGCGGAATGCTTCACTCTAGCTTGGAACTGTTTGAGCCTAAACTGAGAAGGCGTGAACTTTCGGTGCAAGCGAACTAATTTTCCTTTAGTAATAACATTAGCAAAATGTCTAGGGGGTCTTCTTTTCATTTTCTCATGACCCGAATCGAGCAAGCATGATTTTCATATCCGAAAAGATTTTCAGGTTTTCTTAAAAGAAATATTGTATTTTTACCTTATATGTCCGTTCCCAACGTTTTTATGCACATAAATAAACAGAACCAAAAGGCTTCACTCTGCAAGAACGGGTAAGATGTTGACATGACAGACATCCAAAATGCAATTATAACACGAGATTACTGAATTTGGTTATGATAATATAATAATCAGTAATATTTTCTGTCCCTGTAATCTCCTCTCGAACTCTCCGTTTTCTTTTTGTTGATGTCAGGACAGCAGGATTAGTGCAAATTTCCTAACATCAATAAAATATATGGAGGGAGTATTTCTTAGACCAACTCCCTGCGCAATCACCTTGTCTGAACATGAGGAAATTAACTTGCACATCAACGTACAGAATAGAGACAGAAGGCAATGGCAGCTCAAAGCAACTCTCTCCGTGGAGGCCAAGTCTCGTAACTCTCGTCAACAATTAAGCCGGTCATCGCTCAGGCAAAAAGGGCAGATCACATCATCATCTTTGCTCACGAAATTAGACATAGGCTCGGGCCAGCGCTCAGGCAAATTAAAAGAGCAGTGTCATTCAGTCATTGGAGACAGAGTCACAGGGATCAAATTAGAAATTAAAGTCACACATCTAAAACAAGAAGGAGATTAACAAGTCGAAGCATCTGCAAAATAATTGAGACCCAACGGATCGTCGAGCCTCATTATTCTTGCTCTCACTCCCAATGTACGTAGAGTAAAAAAAATAAAAGTCATGATAATAATAAACAACAGTGATAGTATTTATCATCTTCTCGGACGCCGGTACGGTGCACACCCCTCCGGCGCCTTAGACTCTGCATGCATGCTTTGAAGGCCCGTGCCGGTGATCATGTGCCTCGTTTGATTCAGTACTAGTATCTAGTGCATGCTTGAGTTCTTCACAATGCAAGGTCAACTGATGATGGTGATGTGATAAAAATGAATTTATGGCGTCTCGGGGGCGTCCTTGAGGTCGTACTGCTGGAGGATGAGTCCGCACTCCTTGAGGGGCTCCTTGCGGAGGAAGGCGATGGGGTTGCCGTAGCGGACGCCGTTCTGCTTGATGCCGTTGTTCTTGGTGAGCGGGACGCGTGCGCGGTCGCGGAACTTGTCCACCTCGGAGCAGGCCGGGTCGGGGCTCTTGATCAGCATCACCTCGCAGATGTCCTCCTGGAAGTCCTGGTCCACCTCCAGCCTGTACCACCCGAACTTGTCCGTCGTCGCGTCAGCCTTCAGGCTCTCCGGCCCGTTCAGGAACGGACGGCACTCCAGCTTCACCGCAGCACCTGCATGTTCATAAATTTGTAAAGATCATGCAGTACTACATTGCACATATATATTTGGTTGGTGAAAGATCGATAGAAGAAGAATCACAGACCGGCCAGCGGGGTGGAGACGTTGGTCTTGAAGCCGGCGCGGCAGGGGTCACAGTACACCTCGCCGGTGACGGTGAAGCCCTCGGCGAGGCCGGCGAGGGCCGCGGCGGCCAGGAGGGCGACCACGATGGATTGCGACAGCGTCGTCATGGCGGGTGCGATGATGGTAACTCACTCGTGTGTCACACACAGGCAAGGGGAAGGAAGGAACGAGACAGGGGCACCATTTTATGGTTATGCAGGGGCGCCCCCCATGGGTTGCTAAAGCGGGCGGCGGAGCTCGTTTCCAGGCGCGGGAACCTCTGCACCATCCATCCCCTTGCTAAGTTTGCTTTGACCCCCATCGCAGGCATGCAGCTGCTGCCGCGAGTGATTGCCGCTCCATCGTCCTTCTGGTCTTCTCAAAACGAGCTGCCGGTGGTAATCGAGACACGAAATGAACCACCACGGTACAGGACAAAGCAGAGCCGGAACAAAGTTCCATCGGCATCTCCAGCTTACAAACATACGCATCCCTTCCTGCACAGGAATCACATATTTTCCCTCCCCACATGAAGTACCATTCCTTTTCAATGGCTCGCGCAAGCAAATAAGCTAATTTACTGAAACAAACAAAAGTATCCGGCGATCCATGATGATACATGACATTGAAACGACTCGAAAAAATTATCTTCGTTGATACTGATGTTCAGTTTTGCTGCCATTGCAATTCGCTTAAACAAACATATGTTAGCAGCAAAGCGTTTTCTTTTCCCCGTTTTCCTCTCAGACCAACAAGAGTTTACAAATGTTGATCCAGACCAACCATACACGACTCAACAAGTCAAATCAAACTTTACTCTTCTGGTCTTCGATCTTTTGGAACGACCTACTGAACCATTGCTTCCAAGAAGCATCTCCTTGTTGTTCGATCCATGACAGGAAACAACTGTCTAAGAGGCAGAAAAAGTTCACATAAAGAAGCTGGTATCGCACGGGGATGAAGCGGAAGTTTGCGATTTGCACGGCCGGCCAGATCAGTCCCCCTAACACTAGAGCAGGAATAAAATCCCTTTTCACATCATCCTTCACCTGCTCTACACTCCTTCCTGAAGCGAGACCCACATATGAGAAGAACAAAATAAGATCTAGGGGTCCAAAGAGCATGCCATCCGCAGCAACTTTCGAGGCAACAAATTTGAAACTGTTAGGCTGATATCTCCTCCGGATGATGCGGTCCAGGTATTCATACCTACAGCAACATCAAAGCCTTAGTGCTTGCAAGTCATATGAAATAAATTAAAAACAAGAGATATTTGCTTTAATCTATAGTAAATCACTACATCTAGAAAGCACACATCCCACAATATCTTGAACAACATTTGCACATGAATGCAACAAATAAGTGAGGACACTGTGGAACCGCCATGTATTATAGTGGGAGCCAGTTCACATAAATCACATTATTTTTCTTTCAGAAATGAAAACCTGCATGACCATAATTTTTCATAGCTTCCATACAGCAGAGTATAGCCAAGTGGTCAACTGTTAACTATTCTACAACACAAAATAGCATTGATTTAATACACATCTACGGCAGGTAATGCAGCCCACAAGTGAATGTGCAACAAAGTGTGCGTCAAGGAAATCAGTGCACTGATGTGCACACTTAAGAACAATAAAGTACAGCTGCAAATTACAGCCCAAGCCCAAGCTACTTCCACTTGTAAATATAAATATAGGCAAGATTCAATAATACATGAACCGCTAGTGCACTTATGAATACAGGCAAGATTCAGTAATACATGAACCGCTAGTGCACTTATGTGTGAATGCCTGTAGTGCTTAATACTATACTGTCCCATATCATGTTAATGCAATCATATATATTGCAATCCATTGTCTCCCCCAATCACATAGGAATAGTCATGGTAAAACATACATCTCAATGAGCCTTGGGGGCTAGAAAGTACCACAATGTATTCGAGCAAATCATATGTTCTCTAGAGGGCTTTAATTTTCAAGAATTCGTTCAGTACTCATTAATACTATAATAGACCATAAACTGCCATTCGTGTTGATTGCCTAAACTGAAGAACATAAATGCAGAATTGGGATTACAGCCTATCATTTCTACATCTTGTGCTTTTGTTACTAGTCAGAGCATGTTTGTCCTTTTATCTGCTTCATGTGCTGACAGTGTGAAACCGAGAGGGAGTGTTATCGCATTTTCTATAGCAAAGGAACTCTGAGAGCGTCTTATCAACTATTAATGATCATACGGAAGAATAAAACATCTCGAAAGTAAACAAAGCACGTCCTCAAATGGAAGGGACTAACCAGTAATGTCCAACTGGTCCAACAAAAGCAAACCCAAATGAACTTGTGATGCCAACCCGCTTCCAATCAATTTTGAACTCTTTATCTTTATCCTGAAAAGGAAACAGTTCCTTTCAATATACAACAGTGAAATGAAAAATGAACAAACTTAGAAGTAGAAATTTTAAAAGAAAATGAAGTTGCCAATGGAGGCATGATCATTCATAAGGGACCCATGTCCAAACAAAATGCTCTGAATTTCTTGAATTTGAAACTCATATTTGAACAGAGGCAGCATGAACAGCAATAAATAACATTTTCAGCTAAGTGGGTTGTTCTAATCAGTTCTGTAGCTGTTACCAGAATGATTCTATTTATCGAAAAAAATAAACACAAAGACCAGATGCAAGTAATTCAAAGGTTGGCTTCCTAATTGGAAACAATCATTCTAATTCGAATATTCTTCACTGACTGGAAACAGGCCAATGGTGACACCAGAGCTTCTGAATTCTGAGCCAAAACAAAAACAAATCGAAACCACCACACTGGTTTCAAACCTGAAGAACAAACAATCATATCCAAAGCTAAAATAACGGCCAAGCTATGCTATTCAAGAAAAACGAAACAAGCAGGTATTTAACCAATATCTAGACCACCCACTTCCTTCTTATTTTGTCAGACCAAATAAACTGAACACGCAACAAATCCTTCAAAGTTCCGGGAACCAAAAGGCTAACGGCAATAAAGATGGTCAGCAAATTCACTGAATTTGAAGGTCAAGCTACTTGTAAGATGGTCAGAAAACCTCCATCTTACGAATAAAAAGTAATTGACATCTATTTTTCATTCAATATAAAGTGAAGCACCAGATAACTCGAGTGACATCAGACATCACTGATTGATCACTTCCTAGCTCGTTTTTAACAACCAACCTCCTACCTCTTACCAGAAGTACATTCTAACATGCAAAGAATCAAATTTGACAAAAACAGATTTCAGCATTTTAAACATAAGAGGATCAAATCTCAGCAACAAATCTTATGGGATTAATCTCACTCCCTCGCAGTAGTTTCCCATTGGACGTTCTGGTTCCTTCAGAGGAAACCTCAGCAGCCGAACAAACAATCAGCAAATCCAACCAGTATCCACACACAGAAGTTGACAGCTTGGCGCTATTGAGTTGCTATTTCTTGGAACCCATCAAATATCCAACCTTTTTCGAACTGACTAAACAGAGCCTGCGCATTGAAAATGACATCTTTGCTAGATGCTAGGTAGTACCATACAAACACAAGTTCCATCTCGCGAGGAAAACCCACGTTCCGGGCAAGTACAGGAACAGCTAACAAATCTTGGCGTGACCCCCTCCAAGAGCAACCAGAGGAACGAAACGGTGGGGGTGGCTGATTTGGGCTACCTCGGGGGTGTTGACGCGGCGGTCGGGGCGGGCGGAGTAGTGGGTGACGGCCTGGGCGCCGGTGTCGCCAAGGGCCCAGAGGACGCCGGAGCTGACGACCTGCGTGCGCACCGGGTGCGTGGCCAGGCACTGCTGGTACCATCGCCATAGCCGCCGCATCCCAACGAGCGACGGGGAGGGGACGACGGGAAGTTGAGGAAGAAGAGGAAAGGAAGCAAGTGCGAACTGCGAAGCCTTCCTCCCTCTCTTGATTCCTTCTTTTTCCTTTTTTTTTCAACTCGAGGACTGGATTATGCGAGTTTTAGGGTTAGGTGAAGAGAAGAATGGATGGGTTGGCACGGTCTAGTTGAAGGAATATTCAAAGACAAGAATTGAATTTTAAAAAGCAGAGAGCCTTTGATGGTGGGGGAGATTTGTGAGACAGGCAGATCGAGTTTCCATGGAGGGGAATACATGTTTCCTCACCATCTTTCAAAGAAAACACTCTAAAAAAAAGATAGCACTCAAAATCCACTAGAAAAAGATAGTGCTCAAAACAAAACTTATTAACGTCTTAACTCTTCAGATTTTTTTTTTCCAAAAAAAAAATCTTCTCTTGTACTCTAAAATTTTCTTTGTTGCATCATGGAGTACTTTTTTTTTTTAAACGATGGAATGCTTTTTTTAGCTCAAACAAACAAAATTTTGATATCCTTGCCAAACAACACCACGTGTGCACAAGATGTGCTTTCTTTTCCGAACAGTTGGGTAACAGGGTGGTGCCATTTCCATGTGCCCTGAATGAATGATTATTCTTTTCTAATGTCACTTGGATATCATTTTTCTTTTGTTATTAGGAAGTAGAATGAGATAAGGATCATAATTTTTATTTCTTCGATTTAGTGTGCACGGCTGTGCTACCTGTCGGGTTGGTTGCTTGTTCCGTCTGCGCTCCAATCCGCAACCTACAATTTTGTGATATACTTTTAGGCTTTAGCCCGTTTTTGTATAATCTCAAATATCCAATGGCGTGTGTGCATACTTACCTGGCACCACACTAAGCTTCAACAGGCTATAAATAATTTCCTCATCTGCAAATGGTACTTTTAGACCTTTTGCTGGTCTAGATGAGCCGACCTTTTTTTTTCTTTTGAGGGGCCATTAACAAACTAAATTAGTTCCAGTTCATGTCCCTTTTTTTTCTTATTTCTTTGTTCCCCATTTGGACATTTTTTTTACTGTTTCATTGATCGGAATAGGTCCAAAGATTATCCTGGAAATGCCAGTTGGTTGAATCAAAGTTCCTTTTTTTTTTGTGCAACTGCTTGAATCAAAGCTCCTCTTTTTTTTCCCTAATGAGAGAATCAAAGTTCGTTTGAAATTCGCATGCGAAGCGTAGACATCAAATCTCAATCATACGGGCCTTACTTGTGGACTCGCCCACAAAGTACCTTGTTAAGTTACGGCCCATTTAGGCGTTCTAAACCCATTCATCACATCATAACCCGCGACGCAAGCTGCAGCGTGCCGAGGCCCGGGAAAAGTATACGACGCTGCACACTCTTGCAGGCTGTCGCCATTTTGCCCATCAAATGGTGTCAACTTCAAATGAGTTGTTCTTGCTGAATCCAAATGCGGGAGCACGGTTGAGCTAGTTTTACAGTCAGAGCATCGAGTCATTCATCAAATCAAGCCGGTGTTCTTCATTCAGAGGCCAGGAATGTTGTGCAGTCCGTGTCCGCAGCAATGGACCTGACCTACGAATCTTTTCTTTTCTGTTTTTGTGGAAGACCAGTCCTAGCGGGAAATATGTGCTTCGTAGACCGATAGAAATTGCTTGTTCAAGAAAAAACAAAATCTGATCGAAAATCTGATAACTGAAAGTATGAAACGCTTATGCTAAAACGACGGTGGCAGGGCAATATGATACCAGCACCGTATTTTTTTTTGGTTGATCTTGATCAGGTCATGAACAGCCTGATTAACTATGTACACGATCACAACCATTTATTAAGCCCAAGAAGAAGAAGAAGGTGAGTTCCTTCCTTCAGCAGTTCAATCGGCTACCTATCTCAGTTGTAACTGCAAGCACTCTGCCTGAACCTAACCGGCTTGGAGCTGCCGGATCCTATAACAATCTGGCATTTCACACGCTTTGCGTGTGACACCCTTACAAGCTTACCGATCACGTATCCTTTGGTTCTGACGTCCAACTCCAGCGTCAATGGCACGGTGCCTCCGGTGTTGGACAGATCAAGCGTGGCGCCGGCTCCGTAAAGAGGCGTCTTCTCGCCGTGCAGAACCACGGAGGCGACGCGATGGCTGGTCCTTGGCTGGTAAAACTGTTTAAACTGCAGAGCAAGAGGAAGGATCAGGTGGAATGCTATTGAAGAAACTGCAGATGGGAAAATCTTTCTGGCTCGTGAGTAGGTGACTAATTGGTAGTCTGAACTGAAAGATGTTAATTACCTGACCATCGGCGATTGCGATCTCCGAGTACATGAGCCGGCTCGAGCTTGAAGAAACGTGGATGCCGAACATTGTGGAAGGGTTGTGCACGTTTATGTGCAGTGAGCAGTTCAGTGTGACCAGCTTCGTGGGCACCCCGGTGCCGTCGGTGCCTGCTCCCACATAGAAGTTGTGCACTGTCAAGCTCTGCAAAACAGAACAACCAAGACTGTAAATACTACATGAGTCCATTGCGGATTAACGATGGTGACCTGAATGCTATACCTGATAATAAGGAGAGGACAATCAAAATAATGGAGCTTTTTACCTTGACAATGACGCTAGGCTTGTAGTGCCGAGCAGCGCCCCAGACGATGAGGCAAATCATGGTGAACACGAGCACCAAGACCGAGAGCCAGAATGCGACGACGCAGAACTTGGGCAGCTCCTCTTCCTCCTCATCAAGCTCATCGTAGGCGGCTTCCTCGTCGATGGCGGCGTCGACCTCGCGCCATCCCTTGGCGGAGCAGTTGAGGGGGCGCTTGCGGCCGGCCCTGCTGGCCGGCGAGGAAGAAGAACGGAGGAAGCCGGAGTAGCGGGTGGCGGAGGAGATCCTGGAGTGGCGGCCGGTGGAGGGGTGCGAGGGCGACTCGAGCGGGCTGTTGTTGTACACCGGCGTGGTGTGCGACGTCGACGACTTGTCGCCGTCGGCGTCGTCGTGGGAGTCGCGCGACGGGCTCTGCACGTAGTACGCCGGCCGCTTTGGCGTCTTGGGCGGCGACGTCGTCGCCAGGCTCGTCACGTCCGACTCCGACGTCGTGTGCTTCATTCTGTCTTGCTGAAACTACCAAGTCCCACCACCACTTAGCTCTTGCTGAAACTAATACTAAACCTGAAAATTTAATTTTTTGCAGGGAAATCAGGGAAAGCTTCTCAACTCTGAATATGGCTAGTTGGCTACTTCGCAGAGGAAGGCAAGTACGTTGTGCAACAGCTGTGGCAGAAGATACAAAATTTAGGCAAAGACATAACTTCTTTTTGTCCAGATTTGTTGAACATTGCCTACAAGCTGTAGCAAGTGACCAGAAATTAATTCTGGCTTGTGCAGCCACACGGCTTTTGCAAGATATTTTTGTCATTTCAGGCAATAACGTCATGCTATCTCCAAGAACAACTGGATTTGGACTCTTGACATGCAGTAAAAGGGGTCAGGATTACATCATGGCGAAGACTATGCGTGCGCGGTCTGACGAGTAGAACAAAATCGTGTGCTCGGGTTGTCTGCTGAAAGTAAAGGAGCATACTACACATAGAAATCCAAAACTGTCTCACAAATCCATTAAAAGAAAAATAGAGTATACCTTGCCTTTCAGATCAACAGCACCCATGAAGTAAAAGTAAAAGACTTGCAGGCATGTTACTTCGTGCAACTTTGCAAAAGGGAGACCATGAAGCACTTTCGCGTCGAAAATATGTTAGAAAACTGGCAAACTGTAAAAGACATGCGCCACGTGTAGCACCAGCTCCGCAGTGCTGATAGGTGGCAATGCTACTAGCAAAGCGGCGACGCTTGATCCTGCCACATGTCATGAGGAGCAAAAATCCTTCCTCGGGATTGTAGTGTTTCTGGAGCACAACAGAAGGTACAGAATCACGGATCACATGCCGACGGACTTTTCGGGTCCAGGTTAAGTTGAAGCAAAGAAAGAAAAAAATAAACACGCATAGAATTCGATCAGAATTATTTTTGTAAAGTGTTGATCTTCAAATCTCGCAGAACTGCTAAGCTGAGAATGAAAGGAAAGACATAAAAAGTTCCATGAAAAGGGCCAGAAAATTTAAAAGTAGTACTATGATTCTCCCAAGCATTTCAGAGGGGCATGATCATTTATTACTGATGAACCTTGAATGCACCAAAACGTAACCGCGACTGACGACGATTCAAGAACCCATCAAGAGAAAGAAAGACACGACGCAAGAAAAATTCAGATCCTCCAAATCAAGGCAGCCGATGGAGGATAACCCAACCCTGAGAAATCGAGGCGCTGTTGGTGATATCTCTACCGATGACACGAATGCGAGCCAACCCCGATCTTAGAATTCAGATAGAGATAGAATACATCCGTCCCCCAACAGACGATCGAAACAAGGAGAAGGAAGAGGATCTCGCGAGAGTGAACCGATCGAGAGACGCTTACCTCTCTGGGTGGGTCTGGCCAGGATCGATGAATCCCACGACAACGAGGAGGAAGAAGCAGTGGCAGCGAGTGACAGACACAGAGATGGAGAAGAGAAACACCGGGGGAAGACAAGAGGACACGGAGGAGGAGCTCACGCGTGGGCCCCCACCTGACCATGCATGCAACGCGTGGGCCCCGACCCGTGGCCCCGCTAGCGGGTTCGCGGTGGCGGTCTGCGGCGCACCGAGCTCCTAGTCCGGCGGGTCAAGTTTTGTTCCGCTGACCAAGTGGTCCCAGAACGTGGAGCCCACCTGTCAGTGGTGGAGCGAGGGAGAACGAACGACGGCACACTTGTTCTAGAAGCGGCCGCGGGTACTAGTGGGGCCAGACCATCAGAGACCGAACTGCGTGCCGTGCTGCGTACTAGAGTCAAACAAAGCCGTGGCGTCGGATCAACTTGGAGTGTCCGTGGCTCGTGTTTTGCACACACGGCTGCTGAGCAGTGGAGCAAACAAAGGCTCGCTGTATTGCACGGCACATGAAGAGAACACGTCTGGACAGAGAGGTCTTCTTTAGTGCTCGCTTTCGAAGCGCAAAAGCACCGATGTCAACAAACAGCAATGCTTACCGGCGACGTCGATCATGTGTGTGCTGGTCCTTTCCGCTTTCCGTTTTCAGCTACTACGAGTTGCACCCGCTAGATCTGCACAGTACGTAGACTCGGTCGTTCACCATCTATGGGTGGTTGGTTTGGTTGGATGCACCATGATCATGACGGGATCGTGCATATGTCGATAGAGACGACTTGGGTAAGGTCATGTTGTGCTGCAGGAGCATGACCATACAAAGGCACACAGTGCGACGTGGTGCATATGTCACTAGCTGCTTCGTTATCTGTCTATCTATCTCGAAACGGTGCATTCATTGCCACTTATTGACTTATATATGCTGTGCTAGTGCTACATTTTGCGTTTTCTTTTCGATGTATTATTTGCATTTGGTGTTGCAGGCTATGTTCTGTGAGATCAACAACAACACGGTGCACAATTCAGGCCTAGCATTTTTCAGAAGCTATACAGACAGGTCAGGAAACCATCCAAACAGACAGTTCTACTGAGAATTCATCAAACTTGTAATGCCCGAGAAGCACACATCAAGCGCTGCACCTCGGACTGTTTATTCACAACACGTCAAAAGAACTGACTGATTCATCCCAAATCCTGAATACACAAAGCATCCGTCTCGCGGACCTTCACTCACTCATTGTACTTACACAAGAAACACAAACACATCTCAGACGACAGGAGTCAGCAGCGGCTTGTTGAGAACGTGCGCCTCCAGGTTCCCGAGCACCAGGTCCGCCATCGCCGTGCGGGTCTCGTGCGTCGCGCTCCCCACGTGCGGCACCACCACCACGTTGTCCAGCGCGAACAGCGCCTCCGGCACGTTGGGCTCGTCCTCGAACACGTCCAGCCCCGCGCCGCCCAGCCGGCCGTCGACCAGCGCGGACACGAGCTCCGGCTCGTCGACGTGAGGGCCGCGGCCGATGTTGATGAGCACGCCCTTGGGTCCCAGGGCTTCGATCACCTCACGGTTGACGATGTGGCGAGTCTGCTCGTTCAGCGGGCAGGCCACCACGAGGATGTCGCTGTTGGCAGCCAGCTCAACCACCGTTGGGTAGTAGGTGTAGTTGGGGTACGCTTGCTTCGTTCTCTGGTAGTAGTTGACCGGACAGTCAAAAGCTTCCACTCGCCTGGCAATAGCGAGCCCGATCCTGCCCAGCCCAATGATGCCAACTTTTTTGCCACTGAACTGCAAAGGATGACAAAATATTTCGTCAAAAAATCATATTGAATAAATGTTCATTTAACAACAATGTGGGAGAAGGGAGAAATCCATGACAAGACAGTGAAGACTGCATGCTCTAACCACACAGGAAAAACAAGCAAGACTGATACAACATGCATGGAGAAATATAAGCATCACCTCAAACAATAAAACAGAGAGTTCAGGAACTGATACTCTTATTTATCATGGTTGGCTGAAAGCCACCATACCATATTGTTTTACAAAAGAGAAACAGCAGGTTCACATAGATGGGTGAAGCAAAGCATGGTAAACTTGAAATAGCAAACTGAAGAGCTGAGACTACAGAATGTGGTGGTAATCTACTCATTTGGGACTCCTAAATTCCTAAGAGCAATCAGATTACTGGAGTGAGTAATGGCTTATTAAGTGCATGCGCCTCTAAATTTCCTAGAACCAGATCAGCTATGGCCCTGCATGTTTCTTCTGTATCACTGCCCACATGAGGTACTAAGACAACATTATCCAAACCAAACAGCTTCTCCGGAGCAAAAGGCTCATGCTCATAAACATCAAGGCCTGCTCCTCCCAAGCGCTTCTCAACAAGTGCAGAAACGAGCTCAGGTTCATCCACATGTGCTCCACGGCCAATGTTTATGAGCACACCCTCTGGTCCTAGTGCATCAATGACTTCACGGTTTACAATGTGATAGGTCTGCTCGTTAAGTGAACATGCCACGACAAGCACATCACAGTTGGCGGCCAGATCAACAACACTCGCATAGAATTTATAGTTTGGAAATGGCTTCTCTGATCTTGAATGATAGCTGATCGGACAATCAAATGCCTCAGCTCTCTTTGCTACAGCTAAGCCAATCCTGCCAAGGCCCAGAATGGCAACTCTCTTACCACTGAACTGCACGAAAATAAAGAGAATCATTTTTTTTTGGTTCTAACAAATGTTATTTTAGTCTATGCATCCACCAAGGTGAGACATGAAATCAGTGCCTTTAACTTAGTTCATGTTTCGCAATGCGCAGTGAGTACCCTGATACCTCAGTGGTACTAGCAACAGATAAAGTGTGCTAATAATGTTTCTCCTGAAGACAAGTTCACCTGAGATTTTTATAATGCACCTAAGTCATTATCATATCGGCATAACATGGTAAGCAACTCACAAAAAAATGCCGCACATATATATATGACCTAAAATGTGGTTCATCTGATGGGACCAATCATACTAACCTGGTCATTCATCTACCTATCCATTAAGATAGTTCAAGTGGCTACACGATCTCCCTTAAAAAAACGGCTTAGTGATACGTGGGCTGTGGCTAAGCTGCAACAACCAACCTCCAGAGTCTTTGCTATGTTTAACCAAACTGTAACCTCACAACCAGACCTCGTGTAATCAGAGACAAGGCTAAAAAGTTTCATTGCGGTCAGTTCAACTGATAAGAAGTGGATGCTATTGAAGCCGAAAACAAGAACCATGGCAGCGACATGCGGACCACCCAGAATTACTGTGCACTGTAATCATGTGCGGATGCAACAATTATCTCTATACGACCCCTAGAAAAGTCCCTGTGCTTTGATAACAATCAAATTTCAGTCAAATAGGATCCAGAATTTACTACCAAAACAAGCCCCAGCAATTCTGAAAGCGTTACTGTTTAATCTACCGAAAGCACTTTGCAACAGAAACTTCTCAAGTTATAGCATTCACAAGGTATAAAAAATTTCAAATGAACCATCTAAAAATTGACAAACATAACCAATGATGTGAGGAAAAAACAGGTCAGCCAATATCCTGCCCGCTTTGATTTCCTCCTAAATTTGTTCTCCAATTAATCACACCTCCCTGTTCCCTTTTATGCCATCTTCTATACTGCTGCCAAATAAACCTGTATCCTCACTTTACGCAAACTGAAGTACTAAACGCTAAGGACTACACAAATGATTAGTTACTGTACCAAAGTACTAACTAATCACATTCTCGAAAAAGTACCAGTCGGATAGTTTTTTTAATCAACAAATCAATCAACATTAAGAAAGGGATATTTGCATCAAGTGGTACTATTTGGAGCACAGCAAGGAATAGAACAGGGGAAGAGAAAACCGGACCCGAGTGGTGAGAGTGTAGTCCCCTTTGGCCTTCCACAGTCCGGCGCGGACGTATCGGTCGGCCTGCGGGATCCTGCGGAGCACCGCGATGGCGAGGCCGACGGCGAGGTCGGCGACGTCATCGGTGAGGACGTCGGGGGTGTTGGTGACCCGGATCCCGCGCTCGCGGCACTTGGCGAGGTCAACGCGGTCGATGCCGACGGAGAAGGACGCGACGATCTCGAGCGCGGGCAGGGAGTCGATGAGCTTGGCGTCGGCGCCGTAGTTGGCGTTGCCGACGACGGCGCGGATGGCGCCGGCGTGGGCGCGGAGGAAGTCGTCGCGGCTCTCGGGCGGGGAGTCCCAGAAGCGGATGAGGCGGAAGCGGCGGTCGAGCTCCTGCTCCAGGTACGCGTTGAAGGGGTGCAGCAGCAGCACGCCCAGGGACTCCATGGCCGGCGGAGGATGAGATGAGAAGGCGGCGGGCGGGTGGCTGCGAGCGACGCGGCAGCGGCGGGATGTGTAACACTGTTGGGTGTGGTGGGTGTGCGTTGACAGTGACGTCACCAGGGATTCGTGGTGCTCGTGCTGTCGCCTGATGGACGGTCAGGATGGGTCGGTGCTTTTTGTCCTGGCTAGGGCCGGCCAGATTCTGTATCAATATTCTTCGGATCATACATGCGAGAAGCTTTGTGCTGCTAATGGCCTTTTCGGTTCTTCTACATGGATCTCTTGCGCAGAAAACACGAATTATGTCATGAAACTTTCCAGAGATGCTAGAGTTTTATAAGACAGATAATTCCATCGCATCATTTTCATCCAGTTATCAGGTATTCTTCAGTCTTAAACGGTGTGCTTTCTCATATCAGGAATTCTCCACCCACAGACTGTATTCGAGGCAACTGCCTCATGCTGTTCAAGATTCATCAGTTGTGTAACGGCAATTTTTTTCTCCATTTAATTTTCCATGAAATTTTGCACAAAATTACAACTGTTTGATGGTGAATACAGAACATCACCAGTTCCTAATTTCTTATAGTGTAAGCAGTACAATGCGGACCATTACACAGACGCAAACTACTTGAAACCTAACGCAAGATATACAGCAGAACAGCACGAGCTGCGCGGTGATATTCAGACTGAAGTTAGATCGTCATGATGGAAGAACCACTTATGCTGTTGCTAGATCACTCAGGTCAACACGGCCAGAGCAGCTTCCTCAATGAGCAGGGATAGAATGCCATCCCCAACATCTCTGACGAAGCATTCCGTTTCTTCCATGCAAATCCAGTCCTGCCATCCCAAGTCCCACACGCCGTTTATTGATGTGTCTGTGCACCAGAGATCCCTCTCCAGCTTCATGTGGAGACTATCTGTTGTGCCACAGGCGTCGGCGTCGGCATAGCTGTTCAGCTTTCTAATCCCATTGCTGATGTCTCGCAGCAATGCCTCCAGCGAGAAGTATGTAGTTGCCCTGCGTTTTCCGCCCTGAAAACCAGTGTGACACAAACTGTTTTCATGACCAAGTTTCCGTTCCAGTTGCTCTGCTGCTGTGTCCAAATAGAGCTCACGATTTTCCATTTCAGCTTTGGTAGTTCCTTTATACTGGTTGGTCAGATGATTGTATGAGCCGATGCCCATGAGTTCTGCAGCTCGGCGAAGGAATGATTGATCACTTAGGAGAAGCAAACTGATCTCATCTTTTATCTCATCTTCCTTTGTAGGGATCATGGCTGTTGACGGGCTAGTGACATCTTCATCAGCCGAACTGATTCTTTCACCGCGGCTGATGTATGTAAAAGATTCACTGGATTCACTAAAATCGTTCTGAATATCTGCAATGAAAAATGATTGTTCAGCACAAAAACATCTTGGTATAAATAGGTGAAGTAAAATAAAGAGTTGTCACGTTTTGAACTAGGTTAAATACAAAAACTGTAACAGAAATTATATCATAACTCACAGCAAACTCCTTACCATCCACAGAAGATTCTGCATCCCAATCGGCACTATGAACGTTTTCATCGCTAGGTGTTGCGCTATGTTCTGTAGATGGTCCGTCACTTTCATCCAGGACATGAACGATCTCTTTTTGTATTTGATAAGCCTGTAGAAGGAGCAAAAATGTCTGAGAGTGTGCATGCATATATCAACTTAGTCAAGGTCTGAATGAATTAGCAATGATTTCAGTTGCCATAAATACTTAATTTTATAAGGATGCAAGCAATGATTTCATTTGCAATAAAGATTTAATTTTCTGAATAAGGACGCAAGCAATGATTTCAGTTGCAATAAGTTTGTGATCTGCGGCCAATCATTTAGCATTCTTTAAAGTGGCATCATATGTGAGATTGAACAGAAAAACCAAGGATGCATACCACTAATTCATCAACAGTTGAGCTCTTGACATTTCTCCTGGACAAAGTCTTCTGTCTAGAATTTCTAGGTGCTTTCTGCAAGATGGGCTTCATTGAGTCGTCGTTACTTGGTGCAGCCAATTTCTTATCAGGCCGTTTTAGTATTTTAGCATTACGAGATGCTGGGACTGCTTTTTCCTTCCCTTCCTTCCTCCCTTCTCTGCTCCTTTCAGTTAAGTGGGATTTTTGTTTCTCTCTGGTTCTCCTGTTGAGCTCAGGGGTCTCCTTTGTCTGCTGTTTTCTGCTTGTATGAGAAACAACCTTGATTTCTTTCGAGGATTTTCCTTGAACTTGTTCAATGTTCCTCTCTCTGTGAACTGATTTCATCGATCCAAACTCATTAATCCCTGGGGTATCATATGAAGGACCGATGACATTATGTGAACGAGTATAATTCCCAGCATTGTAACGTTCTGGTGGAAGCTTTTCTGATACATGCATCTCTGTATCAAACCGAGAATCCTCTCCTAAAAATTGTGGTAGTAGCCTCTTTGATTTGGGCATTTCAATATCGAACAATGCTCTTGGTGAACTTACTGTTTTAACCTTCTCGTCTTTCATGATGGAATTATCATTTTGCGAGGGCAATCCATCAAGGCCCATGAGCTTGGCTACCAAACTTGGTGTGGACTTGTGAATTTGCACTGGTGCACAAGATGGAAAGGATCTCGGAACCACCTTTTTCTGCTGAGTACTCTTGGACACCAAATAATTGTTTGGCGCGTACCTGGCTGACTGGCTCAAAGAAGCCTGCTCATTATTGGAGTACACCGACAAGAGGTTCTTCTTGTGCAGGCTATCCTTGGCTAGATTCTTCAACTCATCAGGAGAATTCCTTATTTGCCCGTGCAATCCATTGCTGACAGTCCTAGGTAGTACCTTCTTGGCATTTGATGGTCTCAGGAGGACTTCACGGATTATGGTATCAATATCTGGAGATTTTTGTCCAGTCTCTGGTCTTCTCTTCTTGTCTGATTGCCTCATGCTCTGTGATGCTGCTTGAAACCTCTCCAGCATCGCAAGGGACTCCTGGAGGTCCATGGCGCCTCTTAGGAGGTCCTCAGCAAAATGCTTGGAGAGTGAGGGAGCCATCAGGTAATCTCTCTCCAATGACATTGACCTCTCCTCCCGGTAGCTTTGTGAGGAGCTCCGTACCTGGCCTTGGCAGCCTCGATAAACTGAAGGTTGCAGTGTAACAACACAAGGGGCTGCACACTGGACTGTTTCAGGACAGCTGCCATCTTTGCTTCTGGAGGGAAGGCTCTTTGAAAGGGATCTGCAAACCACTGATCTGAAACCTGTCTTGATGCATATTGTATTTTCTGGAACAAACAGAAGATAAGAGGAACAAACGCAATGAAATGGTCAGATAATAATAACTAGTACTAAATTTCCAAGTGAGTAAACATGATCTTGTCTATCCTGGAAAATAAAAACAAGCAAGATCTTCTCGTCAAGAAAGGACGGCCAAACTTACATTATCTTGAGAATATAATTTATGCAAGGGAGATGCCAACTTCGGAGCTTGTTTGCTTCAGGAAAATGGTACTTGTCTGAGCTCTATAGCCTCAAGAAGAATAAGAAGTCAAGAGAAAACTGCAGTCTGCAAGTGACAAGAAATCTATTCTTAGTTTCAGAAGGAGAAGCAGATATAAAAACGGGATGTCGTGTGATTAACTATCATATATCGCAAATGTCGGTCTTTTGCAAGAAACAGCGACAGCTGAAATAATTAAATAGGCGAGGACAAGCAGGTGAGGAATTGGTTTTCAGGAAAGCAACGGGGACTTTATTTCTCCATGGAACATCTCTGCACTCACTAGCCACCTGATGGCCTTTTACTGATACATCGTTGCACCAATTTCACATTCACGTGTGTCATGTCAACTCAAAGACGATGAACTCACAGGCGGTGCCTGCTTTTTCTCTCTCGGAAAGGCAAAATGAAATTAAGATGCAGGAGGGGGTGGTTACTAGTTTGTAGATGCCATGAATCCCCTTTGCTAGACGAAGAAACCTCCTGCTGTGCTATCAAATTGGACAAATCCTAAACCTAACACACTTGTCCACTGTCCCCAAATGCAGAGAATTCCACCGACATTCCTATTCCGAACTACGAGCAGTTCGACCAGCTAGGCAGCTAAGCGTTTCTTGAATTTTCGGTTCATCTGAACTCTTAATAAACAGAACAGAAGCCTTCGTAACTTACCACAACCAAACAATTGCAGGACAATAACGCCGCACAACACAGGAATTTACTGAAACTTGCAAGAAGGGGGCAGAACTCGGAACCACAAGCACCCCCGAAACCCAAGCTAAAACGAAGAGACAAGAAAGGGAAAAAAGACTGCACCTTCAGCTGCTCGCAGGACTGCAGGAATGGCGCCTTTGCCTCTTTGCCGGAGTGCAAGCCTGCAGCTCTCCCTCCCGCTGCCTCCGAGGTTGCTGCAAGTGGTTCGTCTGTGTACTAGGCAGGTAGGAGCCCCAAGATCTATGCAAAGAGGAGGCGAATGAACTAGCCTACTGCAACTGCATGTGGCCTCCTACAGTGACACGCATTGACATCTCTTGCTGCTGCCCCTGCTGGCGCCACCACAGTACAGTGCTAAGCTAGCGGCCGCGAAAGGTCGCGCCATCCACGTCCATCTTCCCTTTTGATGCGGAGAAGTGGGGACAAGGGTTAGCCGCACTGGGCTCCTCATTTACTTTGACTAGGCTCTTCTTTCCTGGTCCCGCTGCCTCTGATCAAGGGATGATGATCACCGGAGTCATGCTACTGCAAAGTGGGGCCAATTTGTCATACTCTGGCAAGTACCACATCCGAAAGCTACAAGGACGGATCACAGGAGAAAAAAGGGCTTGTTGATACCCGTGTCTACATCTGAAAGCGTGTGAGGCTGGGTGGTTGGGTGTCTGAACGCTCTGAATTTTCTTAGCGGCGGCCGGAGGATTAATTACTGTTATCAGTAGTACTGGTGAAATTAACATCTCATTTGAGTACATATCCGTGTTACCGACAAATGCTGGGCGGCAAGTTTCGCGCCAAATTTGTTAGAAAATGAAAACAAGTATCCTGCGCTGCAAATGAGAAATGAATGAGTACCATTGAGCTGCTTGACGAGTATTTTAAAGGAGAAAACAACCGACAAAATCTTAAGAAAGGCAAATGCATACGTCAATGAAAAATCAACCAAGAGAAACTCTGCTTGGATTTCTTATATCGGCGTCCAACTGTCCAAGAGCCAGTCATGCTTTTGTGCCTGGCTTAATCATCCATTCTGTAACAGTGAACACACATGGGGTAATAGTACGTATCATATACGCACTGGGATCTGGGCATTGTTCAAAAAGTACTGGATCTCGAGACCTCTGATCCAGAAATACTAGTAATACTCCATGGTGATCTATAAGATTCAGACAGCTTTTTTGGCCCGTCACCGTGAATCACATTTGCTCCTTTGTTTAGGCACACGTTGTCGTTGATTCGGGTCAGTGGGCCGGCCGGGCGTATGGTATGGTCAAACAAAACAAGCATGCATGTGCCTGCAACACGAATTTCGGATCGAAGCTGCGACGACTGACATTGATCCCCTCCCCTCACCCACCGCTGCACGTCCGGGCAGCACATGGTGATGTCGCATCGCTCGCGCCTCTCAGCTACTATACTGTAGCACATTTTTGTGAGGCTTGTTGCCTCCAAGTCAGCGAAAGACTTCAAAAGTTGCAAAACATCCTTAGGCCCCGTTTGGAAGTCAGCGAAAGACTTCAAAAGTTGCAAAACATCCTTAGGCCCCGTTTGGATTAGATGAAAAACAAAAGATATTTAGGCCCCGTTTGGATTAGATGAAAAACAAAAGAAATTTAGGCTCCGTTTGGAACGCAAGAAATTCACAGAAATTTTACAGGAATTTCACAGGAAACAGTTCAATTCTCGCAGGAATGGAGAAGAAATCCTCCATTCCAAACGGGGGCTAAGAGGATTCAGTTCCAGAGGAAAGGAATGCAGCAGATGCGTTTGGAACAAAAGAATTTACAGGAAACTTTCCTGAGGAACGGGCAGCAGAGGTGTATTTTTAACGCTTGCTCGCTTGCTCGCACATTAATCAAGTTAATTAGCTCCTGTTCTTATCTCTTGTCTGCAGTGTTTCACCTTTCGGAGGAAAAATTCACTCGCACACTAATCAAGCTTAGTTCCGCATGCAACAACATAATTTAACTGACGTAAGCTGATGTACGTACCTATATGTTTAAATTTTGGGTTTAGCGAAGACCAAATGCCATAAGCAAGTAGGTAAAGGTGACAAGATTATACTAATTCAATTTAGTGTATTGAATAATTATAACATATGTCGACTATAAACATGCAATTTTGTTGCAATGCGTCTTCTTCCCGTGTTTTCATTTCCTACATTCCAAACGCCTCAAGTTATCCATTTCTCTGTTTTGGATTCCTACGGTTTTTATCACTTTTTTCATTCCTGTGTTTTCTCTATTCCTGTATTTTTTTCTCTTTTCTTTGTTTTTCGTTCTTTTATTCCAAACGAGGTCTTAGTGTGTCTCTGACAAATGGTGCAGTATCACATCTATCGTCATCGCACGATAAGATGATATGCTGGACAACACTAAAAGATTGAACATTTTAAACAATTAACTATCGTGTATGCTGGACAAAATCTATTGATTCATTTAATATTTAGTCAAGAAAACAAGCCACCACGCTAGAATTATCATATTAATTGGAGAAAAAAAAAAGAAATGTTGTCATTACGAAAATTAGTTCAAAATTGCTTCACATGTTTAGAAAATTACCCACGAATATACAGACGAAAGTAAACTTGAAAAACAAGAGAAGGCTATTGGTCAAGACAAGCTTCTTCTCCGCAAAGAAAACATCTTGTTTGGCGATATCCCTTTGCTTGAAAGTCAAAAGGAGCTCAAAGACAGAAAGCAAAGTTCCGCTCAGGTTTTAAAACCGAAAGTCGGTGCTTAGGCAAGGGGTTTCCTTTTTTTTTTCAATTCTCAATATGGATAAAAAAGAGCACAACATCCGCATTGGTCACCCCGTCAAAATTTGCCATTGCCAAAATAGCCCAAAATACTTATATAGAAATTATAAATTAGACAGTACTGTTATGAAAAAATTAACTGAAAATAATGCTGACAAAAGATGATTAAAAAATTTAGTATAATACAATACTAGTCGCTCAAATGCCTGAATCATCATACTAGTTAAGTGAAAATCATGGAAGCCCATCAATCTACTGTATTAGTTACATGAACCTGAGCTAAAATAAATTAGTTACATGAACCTAGCTACATTCTCTTACATGCTCGTATGTGAGGCCATAAACTACTTTGTACTTTTTCTAAACTATAACAAATTAATACAAAATGGTGATAGAGCATATGCCCCCCTCCCCCCTTAACTAACCCTTGGATCCAACCTGCGTTATCAAGTAAGATGAGAGTGGGAGGACGATGGTCCCCTGTCGCCCCCCTCCCCCCTTTCATTTGGTGACAACTCCATTGTGTTTTCCTCAATCGGCGATGATGCAGATCCAAAGATCTAGCCTCATCGAACTGTTTTGCGGTAGAGCATTGCTCTTGTGCAAATTAAGAGAGGAGCATGATAGAGTGCATGCGTCGTGCGACGAGTCGGCGGGGGGGGGGGGGGGGGGGATCGAGCGGAGTTGGGAGAGTTTTAGTTAATGTTGTATTCTTTTTAATGTATAGAAAATGAATTGAAAAATTATTATCATATTAATATCACCCATTAAAAACCGGATGAAATATCTCATTAGGGTGAAATAGAATTATGGATCGCCTCTGTATCTCAGTTCATTTGCCTTTCCTTTCTTTGTTTTTTATTTTTTATTTATACCTCATACTTGTTTTTAGTCTTTTTAATATAGAGTAACTTTCACAAACCCATCAAAATTTTGGTTTTATAGTCACAAACCCATCAAATATAGTGCATGTTTCACAAACCCATCAATAATTCGGAGTGTTGTTTTAAGAAACCATAATATTTTAATCTCATATTGTATCTCGTACTCTGGTCCCATATGTCAGTTGCATAGTGAAAATACGAAACCGTACAATTTGGTGGATGAGTATATCCAGGTGACATGTGGGACCAGAGTATGAGATACGTTATGAGTTAAAAATATGATAGTTTTTTGAAACAACATATTAAATTATTATAGTTTTGTGAAACATGTACTATACTTGGTGGATTTGTAACTATAAAGTCATAGTTTTGGTGAGTTTGTAAAATTTATTTTTTAACAGGAGTATATCGTCATTATTAGGGCCTCATAGAATATCACGAACAAGCTTCGCTCGCGCGAAGTCTACTGTATTTGATCACTGTTTTCACTGCACAAGGTTTCCGGCAGCATGATAAAGATGCCAACGTACTGCGAATCAGTAATCCATTCAAATGCGCAGGCAGGCGGATCAGCTGGGTACGAGTCGATAGAGAAGTACCAACGCAACTTGTGCTCACTGCACGGACAGACGGGACCGAGAGGCCATGTATAAACAGCGTGTTTATTTTTGCGAGGATGATGCCGTCCTTTATTAAGTAGTAGGGAGTTGCTGTTGCTGATGTTCAACAAGCCACGAACGGCGTGTCAACAACGATCGAGGGAATTCGGCTCTTTCTGCTCTCATTATCGAGTTCTAAGGTGTAAGGTAAAGACATGCTCTTTTTTTTTTTTTAAGTAGCAGGCAAAGTCGATCTCTGAAGCTTAATTTATGAACCCAAGCATGCACCCCACAGTCCGATCACGAGCCTCCCATGGCTGTTCGCTTTATTTGCAAGATCATGAGAGACAGGTCATCAGTACCCATATCATATGTATGTCGTACAACTTAGAATGTGTTTGGATGTAGATATTGGCACCTAGGAATTGAATTGGGACCCAATACCAAATCTAAGGAATTGAATTGGAACCTAATACCAAATTTTGTGTTTGGATGACACAGAAATCAGGGAAATGGAAATGAATCACAACAGAATACCAAATCATGTTTGGATGTCTAATCGGTGAAATTGGCTTCGGCGGCCATGGAGCTCCGCCCCGCGGCCTTGGCGCCCCGCAGGAGGAGGAGGGGGCCGGTGCGGCGCCGGCAAGGACTTCGAGGGGAGGGCGCGGCTCGACTCCGCGGCAATGGCGCTTCATCCCGTCTGGGGTCGCGGGCGGCTCGGGCTGTCTTCGTCCTTCGTGAGCTGAGGAGATGGGACGGTGGATTGAAGAGTCTGGGAGAGGCGAGCGGGCGGGACGAGATCTGGGGAGAGGCGAGCGGGCGGAGACTCGAGGGGAAGAGGACCGAGAGGTGGCCTGCGGCTGGTTTCCAGCGAATACAGAGCCCTGACCGTCGGAATTGAGCGATGGGGTGTGGGGGCACGGGAGGAGGCAGCTCGGCATTCGATCTGATTTCTGCGACCCAATTCCAAGGACATCCAAACAACCGAATTGGACCAAACCGAATGCCAATTCCGAATTCCAGGGCTCAATACCAACATCCAAACGGGGTGTTAGAGAAAAGTGAATGCTATTAAATGAATCCAATTTAAACACTTGCCTATTTAATTACTACTACTTGATATATTTATTGTACAGCTTTCAACATTAATCCTTTAAGTTCAGAAGACATTTATTGGAATATACATTCAACAATCAATTTACTCATACTAGTACCACTATTTAGTTACATTGTGGAAAACTGGAGTAGTTTCAGACTATTACCTATGAGTGAAATGAAAAATACCAGTACAAAACGTCTGTCTTGCAAAATCTTTATAAGTCGTCGAAAAAATGTCACACATCAATTGTTTTACGTGTTTCATCTGTACACCGAACACAAATCCGTAAAAAAATTGGCTCTCCTTAAACACTCTATTTCTTAATTCGATGACAGCACCTAATCGTTCCAATGACGTGCTACAAGATGTCGTTTACTTCTTGTTGTATACAGGAGCGTAAAATGAAGTCATTGATTTATCCTGTTCCCAAATTCCAAAATAACCAAACGAACCGGTAAAGGCCGTTGAATTTGAGAGCCTCGCGCGGCCAGCCACCTGCCCCAGCCGGTATCCACCCGTTGGCATTCAAAATTTGCCCCAGGGGCAGCACCGTCGGCAGAACAAACGGCCCGGATCGAACCGCTCTCCACGTAACCAGCCCCAACCGTTGATCCCACACCCGCTCTTCCGCTCTCCTCATCACTAGAGAGCAGAGAAACGCAAATCGTCAGCGTGCAAAGGGGAAACGGCCCAGGGCAGTAGCATCTCGAAGGTTGACGCCTCCGAAATTTGAAACCTGCGAGGCGAGGCGAAGCCGTCGAGAAGGCGGCGCCTGCCCTTGCCTCTCGCCGGTGGCGTTGGAGCGGAGGCCCGCGGGATTGGATGCGGCACGGTCGCCGGAGTTGCTCGCTTGTCGCGTCGGCCCCGCCGCACGGTGAGATCCCGCAGCGTTTTCGATTTCGTTTTGGCACAAGTTCAGTGCTCGATTTGAGGAATCTGGGATTTCGATTGTTTATGGGTGGGATTCTTGGTGGCGGAGACTACTTGGGTGGAGTGGCGAGATCTCGCCGAACTCGGAGGTCCTGCTATCAAGCCGCATTTGGCCGGCTCAGATTTGGGTGAAATCTGGGCCAAAACACTTGTATACCTGCGTTTCGCTGCGATGCTAGGATGTGAGAGAAGGATCCCACTGGGTTAGATGCCTAACAGGTTGGGTGAAGGAACCTTGCAACAAGGGAATCGGTATGTGTTGCTTGTTACTCATCGAGAGTCGAGACCTTAGGTTCGTGATGATGTCTGGGGAAATGGGGCTTTAGGCTTTGTCTTTTCTAGATGATTATTACTCAACTTCTGCCGCTATGTTCGTGTTATATCGGCTATTCTGCTTTTTATAGCTTTGTCAATGAATGTTCTTATGACATAGGCAATTCTCTGTTTTCAATAGTCCAACAACGGCTCCAAACCGCATTCTGAAATATTGCTGCTGTTACTTCGAGTTGAAATGATCTCATTTTCATCCTTACTGTTCCAGCCTAGGATCGCTTCTTGGGGCTTGACACTATAATGAGTGTTATTGCCGTCCGGGACTCCTGCTACAGAGTGGGGATTGGTCGTTCAGTCTTCAGTCGCCATGACTAGTGACAAGGGAAAGGTTTCAAAGAAGGTTGGAGAGGTTTCTGGACTTCCGCAAGCTCCTTGTGAAGGGGGAGTCAGCCAAGAGCCGCAGAGGCAACGATCGCTTAACGGGTAAATATTACACCATGAAGGTTTTTCAGAAAACATGCAGAGTGTGCCGTAATATTTTTCTTATTGTTCTCTGCCTTTTTTCCTTTAGGAGGACCACTGGTCCAACACGGCGTTCAACTAAGGGAAATTGGACACCTGAAGAGGTATGTCATACATGAGCCTCATCCTATGTTTTCTTACTTGCTTTATCTCCTCACTTTGTCTGATGTTGTGCATGCGTGCTATTTGAATGCAGGATGCTATATTGTCCAGAGCGGTTCAAACTTACCAAGGGAAAAATTGGAAAAAGATAGGTAAGTTTCTATAAAACGCTGCTATATGCAGAAGACTATGAAGTAGGTCAATTTTCTCACTCTTTGTTCTACAGCCATGCCATGTTCTTTAGCTTCATTTTAACTTTATTTCTAAACTTTTACTCTGTGTTTTGAATTTTGAATATGTGATGTTTACATCACAAATGGCACATGAAATCCATATGTATGTTGTTGTGAGTTTTCTAATGGGACTATGGGAGCAACAGTAAGGAAGGGCCAAGGCTCCAATTTCCCTAGCATGTGGGTAGAAACACAAAATTTCTTCACCCACACGTCCTCCCCATTGTGTTTGTCCAGGGTACCGACCTTTTGCACAATCTATGTGGGGTTCCAGGACATTTTGATCCCTAAGTAAAACTGCACTTCATACTATGATGTTATTTAATGCTTGTCTCAGGAACAATGTAGGAAGAATGTCTTATGCTCTTCTTCCAAACCATGGTCCGCATTTGTACAGTTACCCATTTGTTTCTTTTATATATAGCACAGTAGGGGCTGCACTCTGTTTCGAATTTTTTTTTAATGTTGTTTAAAACAGTGTTCCAGTTTTGTTGTGATATAGTTATCATACAATTCCTTAGTGCAACATGGCAAATGATATGAACCAAGCATCATATTCTTCAAAATCCCGCTGCCATGGTGTGCCAACTTATATAAAGGATAGCATATTCTTGTTTCATTAAACTATGCTTCCCAAGCGTCTGTTTTTTCTCCTTGACATACCCCCAATCCTTGACACAAAACCTTTTACCTTTCCAGCGGAATGTTTTCCCGACAGAACCGATGTGCAATGTTTGCACAGGTGGCAAAAAGTTCTGAATCCTGAATTGGTGAAGGGGCCATGGTCCAAAGAAGTAAGCACACTTTGATTTGTTTCCGATTTCTGTTTTGTTTTTAAGTATGTTGTTACACATCCTATCGTCACCGATCCAATACTTTATACCTACACTAATATCTTGTCCTCTGTTTCTAGGAAGACGAAATCATTGTTCAGATGGTACATAAATACGGGCCAAAGAAATGGTCAACCATTGCTCAAGCCCTGCCAGGACGCATAGGAAAGCAATGCAGGGAACGGTATGGCATGGAAATTTTCTTATTTATTCAACAAACTTGCATCTAAGGATAATTCATTAAACGGTGCACCAGTGTGTTTTTGGCTTTTGTTTGATTCGACGACCTATGCTGGCGCTCCCGCATGCCTCTGCAATGCTTGTTCTAGTTCAGTTTCCGCCAACGCATGGGCGAAACTAGGGTGGCGAAATCCTCCACCAAATCATTGGCGTGCCCTTGCGATGGCGTGGTGGGCAGGGCCACGAACCAAACCTGCCCTCAGTTCCCTCGCAACCAAAGTCAGTAGGACATTAAGACCTCATGTTGAACAAACAAATACCAACAGTGGTGCATACAGTGTTTGCTTTGACCTTGGATGCTTCTGCACTTGATTAATTTTATTAGGTTATTTTTGTTTATTTTAGTGCTGATGACACTGTTATCACTACTACCAGAAGTGCCACAGCGGTGGTTTTACTGAATTAGCCACCTTTGGAAATTTTAGTTTAGCATGATAACATTTAGCCTTTTGCTGCTGCTATGCTAGACAAATCCTTTAAATGCTTTTTTTTGTGGGGGTAAAAGAGAAACATTTTTGCGGGGTTCAGCAGGGTGGCAAATAAAGTATATCATTGCATTTTTTATATGCTAATGATTAGTTACTGATGGAAATTTTCATTTCTTTACATGAACAAATGTTTTCTTTCATGATGATTTCTTTGTCCGAATACCTTCTGCATATTGATCGCTGAAAACCTTGAGTTAGTTCAATTTAGATGTTTTATTTTAAAATTGTTGTCTTATTTGACTCACTCAGCTTTTGGTACTACAATAATTCACTCTGGTATAGTTATTGTGAATATCTTTTCTCAAACAAGTTTTTTGTGAATATCAGCCTTCATACACTCTGCATGTTGATGTCTGATACAATTTTTATATATAAAAAATCTCTTTATTTGACTCAGCTTTTGGTATTTCAATAGCTCGCTCTGGTCTGTTTATTGTAAATACCAGCTTTCGTATTATCACTATGTATGTTAAATATTTTCCGGTGACGCTCTAATGATGAAACACATAATCTGATTCAGGTGGCACAATCATCTTAATCCTGCCATAAACAAGGAGGCATGGACGCAACAAGAGGAAATTACTCTCATTCATGCACATCAAATGTACGGAAATAAATGGGCTGAATTGACAAAATTTTTACCTGGAAGGTAACTAAATGCTTCCCTTTAGATAAGCTGCCCTGCCGGTAAATTTTTATGTATGATGGCAAAAACTAATATTTCTTCTCAGCCAGGGGCTATTTTACCCCTGATAAATTATGATACTATTAAGTAGATGTTGAAAACCAACTCACCCTTTTTAATGCCAAGTGACAGAGGTTTTACAGTAGGTAAATCAAACATACTTTACACTAAGTATGCTTAGCTTCCAATTTTGAGTTTCTGACACATCTGTCGACTGTAACTGCTGATTGTTGGTAAATAATGGCCTGTGTAAGACTGAACCTGTAATTTCAATTTATCTTACCAGGACCGATAATGCCATTAAAAATCACTGGAACAGTTCGGTAAAGAAAAAGGTTGATTCATACATGGCTTCAGGATTATTGGCTCAAGTCCCGTGCCTCCCTCTGATTGAATGCCCTGAAAATTGTGATTCCTCATCATTGATGAACCAACAAAACATTGAAGATAGTGATTGCAATGCAATTGGGGAGGTAGAGAATGCATCATGTGGTAGTCAATCATCATTTGCTGAGATCTATTGCTCTCAAGTGCAGAACACCAGTGTGGCTTTGAGCTGTGATTTAAAAGTAAATGTGGATGACAGCAACAGAGATGCACAGAACTCTTCCATGTGTCAGGGGGTAAGCTATGCTCCTACAGAGGCTGTAGTATCTGCTTTGTCTGGTGGTCATTACAATGTTTCTTCCTCCAACTTTGATCCGGATAAACATTTGGAAGAGGAGTTTGATCAAAGAATGAATCTGCAGATGGATACGGATGAAGTACCAAGTAATTCTCTGTTTGCGGGCAACCAAACTCATTGTAGCTCAGCAAATCAAGAAAGGTCTTTGGTACCAGTTGATATCACCCAGGAAATGCATCTCTCTGTGATACCAAATGTCTCTGGTGCTGAGCAAAACCTGCATTCAATCTCTAACTGTCTGGAATCAGATATTTGGCAAGGTATTTCCCTACAGAGTCTTGTTTCAGGACCTGATACCGTTGCTGCTGATCTCCAACCAGAAATGTCAATATCTGCCCCTTTAATATGTTCTGATAGCTTGTCTGATGCACCAGAAAATAGACCTGAGCCGAGAGAAATGACAGATTCTCAAGCAGAGACGATCGCAATCTCAAACAACTCTTTCTGTGATACCGAGCAGTCTGTTAAATCTGGCAGCAGTGATGCGGCTTCCACGACGATGGAATGCATGACACAATGTGGTGACCAACGGTTGGCAGATGCCAAAGAACCTGTGGCCAGTACTGAAAAAGAACAGTTCACGAAGGACAGTGAGAACAACCTGGACGAAAAGAAGGATGACAGAGCCCTGTTCTACAAACCTCCCAAGTTTCCAAGTTTAGATGATCCATTTGTCAGTTGTGATCTTGTACCTTCTGGCGACCTGCAAGATTTTAGTCCATTTGGCATGAGGCACTTGATGCGATCAGCCATGGACAATGTCCCCACTCCTTTAAGATTATGGGGCTGTCAAACAGACGAAGAAAACTCTGATGGTCTGCTTGCTGCCGAAAGCTTTGGATGCACCCCATCAATAATGAAGAAAAGACACAGAGATCTATTGTCTCCCACACCAGATAAAAGGATAGAGAAGAAATCTGGGATGGAAAAGGATCGTGGGATATCGGACACGTCCCATAAGAGTGTTGCAACATATTCCAAGAATGTCCACCCCATCCTGCAAGGAAGTAATTAGTTCTAAATCAAAGCCTGCAGGACTAATTGTTGAAAAATCATCGCCATGCATCAATGCGAGTTACGAATATGTGAACATGTAAGATGCTCACTGGTATCACCTTTTCCTTTGTTTTAATTAGAAAGTTTCTCTTGTTTAGCAGCTATTCAGTTCCTATTATATGACTAAATTGTGGTAGGCATTATAACAATTTACAGTGGGTGAATGACAATTCCCTCCCTTTTTAGTTGCTAGTGGTCACCTTGCGACTTGAATTCTTTTGTAGAGTTGTAAATCCACTGAACTACACTGGAACCTCATAAATAGTCATCTTTTCATGTTCACACTTAGTTTTGTCCATCAGTGGAAATTTTGTTGTCCGACGAAAATAGCAATTTAAGTAGAATGGAACTGGAAGCTGCTGTTTAGTTTCAATGTTTAAGAACAATTGAATATTACTAACGCATTGGCAATTTGTTATTTTGTAATCCTATTCTGAATCACTGCTTTTGCTAGATTGGCCGATACTCCAGGTATCAAAAGAGGTCTGGAATCTCCTTCAGCATGGAAGTCTCCTTTGTTTATGCAATTTCAGGTAAATTTCGGTCTTTTTCCTTTTCATTTTCTTACTGCAATTTTTGTGTCATAAATAGATCAAATGTTTTGTGGTCATATATCCAGTAAATTATGTTCTTAGTCCTGCGGAAATTTCGCTCAGAATTCGACCAAAAACTTCCTCTCTTCCAGACATCCCCTTGAATCAAATGGATGAAGTTTTCTGTGATGTTTCTTTTTTTCAAGTTGCACAATACGTAGTATTTATTTGTTTGTTTCTGCTGACAAATTTATTTATGTTCATATGATTGTACCAGGGTTCGTACTTGTTTAGCCCAGGAGATAGAACGTTTGATGCATTAGGATTACCGGAGCACATGAGTGTGCATTGTGCTACTGCTGTGACGGAGGCCCATGATGTGCTAGCAGGCGGTAACAGGAACACTGATGAGGAAAACAAAGAGAATATTGATGCCAAGAATGAACCCGGGACAAGCAAATTGCAGACCAAAATCATAGTGAGTGATTCTCACTTCGTATTTTAATTTGAATATTGTTTTAACTCAATATCAAACATTCTAAGTCAACTTAATATTGCAGGCCGAGGCGAGAATCTTGGATTTCAATGAATGCAACACACCTGCAAGGACAGCAGATAGGAAACTTAGTAGCAGTCTGGGGAGATCCGTGAGCTCACCCATTCTTTCGTCGCGTAATCTGAAAATTTTCCGATAGGTAGACTTCTGTAAGGGATACATTATATATGGATCTAATAGTACAACACCTGTATGTAGCATGTTCCTAGACCTCATTGTTATTTATTACTGTGTATTATCACCGTTATGATGCGTACAGTTTCAGCTCAGAATCTAGCTTCCAAATGGCAGCAGGATCCGTGGACTGTTTTAAACTTTATTGTCATTCAGTTTAATTTAAGTTGATTATTGCTAAACATTTACATTTGGGACGTTTGGGGCCCTTTGGCGTTTACGGTGACGCTGGTGCAGCCTCCAGTCTCCCGGTCCCGGACCATTCCGCTGAACCGGTCACAGTTTGGCTTGTTTGATCAGAAGAAGCGTTCAGAGACATATTTACAAGAAACTTCGTGTAACTGATACTCAGTGGAGTATTTATCTAAGAGGACATATCAGGTGCACAAAGAGTATTTGGTGCACATATGCATAAATTTTTTAGACCGTAAGATCTAATCTTGATGGCCTGAAATATTAAAAATTTGGAAAGTCTCAGTCATGATTTTAGCAACCATAAATCCAGATTTTGTTTCCAAAAACATTTGCTTCTTCAATGGAAGTTCCCACCCATGATTTTAGACGTGTAGATGCAATCTAATGGCTCTTAATGAGTTTGTGCACATATGCACTAAATACATCTTGTGCATCTGATATTTCCCCTTTATCTAAACACCTGCATTGCCAATGGAAAATCATAATAGACAGATTTTGCATAAAAGAAAGGATAAAAGTTCATAATAGATAGATCACAAATTCACAACTGCAACCCAGATATTTCACTCCGTCATTGGCAACACGGACCTATGTTCGTGTCAAAAAAAAAAAAAAAAAAAAAAAAACCGGGCCTATGCTGACATTTTTTTTAATGCTTCAAACATCAGCATAAGGCATAGTGTTAAGAATTTCTGACGGCACAAGCAGCATAATCCTGAGATTGGACTTCCACATTCATATTCTTCGGCACGAGAGGAAAACACAACGATTCAAAAGTCTGAAGCATTTTGTATTTGATTTCTACACATGTGATTGAAATACGATGCACCACTTTGGCACTTGGTTTCATTGTGAACACACATTTATCGCACATGATCTGGGTATGTTGATCCGAGCAAGGAGATTATAGCTTCTCAATAACAAGCAATCAACAACGAGACCATTCTTGTTTGTTGGTACGCCCACATAAGTATCAAATTCTAATTGCCTGAACGAGTTGCAAGCTAGACTTTTGGGCCAAAAAGGAAATACAAAATGATTTGTTCACTAAGCGACATGGAGTACAGAGGTACAACTGCAACTCGCTAATAAGCAGCATAAACGCCTATCCCTATATAACAGCAAAAAGGAAGCCGTAGCATTTCCCTCCGAGATCACCATCAGGCTCAGTCAAGTTGTACTTTCTCCAATTCACCAATCATTTCCTCAAACTGTAAGACATTCAAGGGCAGAAGGTCAGGTTGGATGGGAACAGATGGGTAGAGTTGGAACAAATCAACATGAACAAATTAACATGAACTGGGATGCATAAATACCTTCAAAATTTGTCTCAAAAAGTAATCACCATGACGCTTAGTAGGTTTAGACTCCACAACATGAATAACATCCTGCACGATCACATGAAAGGTACATTTAATTAGTCATTACCAACTAAACTATCCATCCAGTCAAACATTAGTTTACGTTCAGACACCAAACTTTGCTAGAGTGACGGACAAAATTGCAGTTTGAACTAAAAAACATATATTATTATGTGAAAATGCACACAAAGCTTTTATATTATGGATAGGCACAAATAAAAAGGTTCCAAGATATCAAGTTACACACATCACAAACAGTCATGAATTCAAGTGTATCTCTAAGGGAAAGCTCACAGTAACTCAAAGTAGCTCAATGAATCAGTGAGTTGATATGGGCAAAGGAAAATCAAACATTACAAGTATTACCTCAACAATGAAGAAATCAAAGTCGGCACTGGATACTATTTTCCCATCACTGTCAACTGCATTCATTTTGTGCTTGTATGTCATCAGAATTGACCTGCACAAATAGTTGCAATGTAACAAACACAGAACCGCCACAAATTTCGAAACAGAATACAATTTATTGCTTGAAATACAGACCTTAGTGTTGGTTCATCCACTTCCATATATTGGGCAAGTTTGCTAATGGTTATTGTCGAGTATAGTTTCAGGTAACTTCGGATCCCAGAAAGCAACTGCTGCTGCTTCACTTCATAGAGAAACAACTTCAACTGAAGACGGTATGCATCCTGTGTTAAAGAAAAGTACTGTGAGCAACAATGAGCCAGAAATGCCCTAAAACCTAAGTACACACGCACCAGAAGCAGAGTGATATTCTGATTTTGCCCAGAAACATTACCTGGTTATAGTTTGTAAGCGGCTGATCCAGAACTGGAGGTGATGGAGTGATGAACTTGGGGCAAGCATACGAAAACAGTTCATCATAAGCAGCGTATGCTTCATCATCATACCTCTGCATCTTTGTCATTTTGTCATTATACTTCTCTTTCAGCTGGGTAGCAACATTTTCATCAATAAGCTTGTTCTGTGGGCACAAAGACAGGCAAATTGCCAACAATGCATACATCTGCTCATTTTTCTTCAGTATCTGATCATACTGAGGGGACTTCTGATGGTACTGCTTGTACTTGAGGATATATAGCAGGATTTTGTTGAATTCTCGAATGGAGTCAACATACCTAGATTTATGCATAAACATTACATGTTATCAGGGCAACATATTCACTTCTTGGGGGCAGTTCCATGCCGAGCAGGTAAAGAACAAAAGACTAGGATAAAGTTACATGAAATTGTTCTAATATATATCTGGACAACTACAATGACAGTCATAAGGCATTAGCACTGATTAAGCACAAGGGCACAAGACCTAAATTAGCAGACTAATGTTGCTGCTGCGAAGAGCATATACGACTGGTGAACAATAGCACAATCCTTCAAATTTTTGCAAGCTGAGGATTTACTTAATGAAGCCCCTGATGGTTAGGAAATGCTAAGGCTCATCTAGCAGGAAGAGTGAGTGTTTAAATAATAAGTTCAAAACTGATATTTACTGAGTCCCCAAATATCCCCAACAAGCACATCAACGAGTGTATTATACAGTCTATTTCAGATTTAACACAAAGAACCATACACTAGGAGTTCCAACACTTATGCCAACAGTGCTAAGTTATATATCTAACATAACAAACTCGGTTCCTAAGTATCCAGAGGCCAAGAGTGGTGAAGCAAAGTAGGCTCTCACCTGCGCATCATGAGGTTTGCAAAGCCATAGTGATAGATGGTGGAGATGTGACTCCCAATGACAATGGTGTAGACCCCCTGCTGGTTGAGGTCGATGGGCGCGAGGCACTTGAGCCCAGTGTGGTAATCCCCGAGGAGGCAGTGTATCCTGAGGAGCCCAATCATGCTGTAGTAGCCAAGCATCTTGAGCACATTGCTCCCGCCCTCGTAGTCGTAACCATCGGTGGCTGTGAACTGCTCCAGACCCTCCTTCTCCCTCTCCAGGATCTGAGTGATCATGGACTTCTCCACCAGAGCTTGGAGGTAATTGAGAACCCCGTACACATTCCAGGCCTGCACATATTCGCTTGTTCAGGCGCCCATTCATCGGGAAGGCTGTGTAAGAACACCTACTATTGAGGAGTGGGAATAGAGAGAGAGAATGAGAGGCTGACCTTGTCGAACTGCTTGAGCTGCTGCAGCTCGTCCTCAGTCTTGTTCTTGAGCTTGGCGCGGTACTGGCAGAAGCTCTGGAACTGGTAGACGAACTCGTCGACCATGTCCCATAGCCACTGGTTGGGCAGCTGCATGTTGACGACGCCATGGAGGACGACGCTGAAGAGGTCGCAGTAGTTGGTCCAGGACTCTGCGCGGTGCGCGGCGGTGAGCGGGGAGAGGCGGGCGTGGGCGTGGCGGTACCAGAGCTCGCGGTAGAGGAGGAGGAAGACGTGGTCGCCGTCGCAGTAGGGCGCGACGGCCTCGGCGGATGGCCAGGGCGCGTCGCGGAAGAGGCGGTCGGAGAGGCGCTGGAAGCCGCCCTCGTACATCTGGTGGATCTCGTAGACGTTCTTGTCGCGGATGTGGCGGTAGAGGTGCACGACGAAGGTCTTGACCGAGTCCGGGACGTAGTTGGGGTCGTAGGCGTCCACCGCCCCGGCCGCGTGCGGGGATGGCGCCGGCGGCGCGCCGTCCTCCCGGTCGTAGAGGGCCGCCATGGTGGGAGGCGGCAGCAGGGACGGGGGGCTTAGGGTTCCGCGGCGGCGGCGGCGGCGCGGGGAGGGGTGGAGTGGGATGGGGACGAGAGGGTGGTGCGGGGTTTGTGTTGGTTGTGATGGGGTTTTGCGGGCTCGGGCCTTGCGGACTTGCAGCGGAGGTGGACTCATGGGCTGTTGGATCGATCACGAGTGAAGCGGAATCATGGGCCGGTAAATTTCGCGTAATCGGCCAGCAAATGTTGTCGTTTCGGCCCGTGATGTCTCCCGCGTAGTTGGACTGGTGGTGCTTGGCGCGAGGCCGTGTTGCGTACGAGGAGGATTTCTTCGGTGTGCCGTTGCGAGCGCGGTGCGGTGCGGCGGAGGTCGGCTGCCGCCGATCGTGTTGCCAGTCCACGTACGGTACGGAGCGCCAGCTGGACGTGAATGGCTGGCTTTCAACCGTTGGTCCTGCCTGCCACCCGCCGGAAATGGAAATGGAATGCGATCAGCGTCATGATCTTCAAACGTGGCGGCTGACGGCGTTAAAAATGGCAGGAGTACGTCGGCAGAAGAGACCGTGGTAACCTAGTAGTAACTGTTTTAACCGAACCGATTCGTTTGTTATGCCAATGTTAATGAGTGCATTAAACTAAACTCGAGAGCCTTTGAAAAGAGAAGAGAAGATTCCATTTATTATCAGGCTAAACTAAGCTCAAAGTAGGCGGGGACAGCTCACGTCGCTGAGACTGAGAGAACAAACACACGCGCTGCCAGATCCATCATCCAACGAAACATCCAATCCATGGCCACCTAACTGCAATCTCAGCATCACCATTGCTGGCCACCACCGTTAAAAAGCCCTGCTTTCCATTTCGCACGTTCTGCAGCAGTCGGGAACACACTGTACAGCTAATTCTGCAAGAAGGGGAAACTCAAAATAAAAATAGAAAAAAATCGGAGAAGAAAGTAAAGAAAGGCAAGAGAGCCGCCCACCGCGAAAGGAACGCGGCCAATCTGGTGCGGAGGTGGTGGTGGTGGTGGTTTCGAGCTCTCTCTCGGGCCACCTCCTCCGATCCCTCAATCCGCCCCCGGTGGCCGCCTCCCCGCCGGCGTCTGCTCGGGTTCCTCCTCTTCCTCGCCGGCGGAGGCCATGGCGGGCTCCATGGTGGACCGGGCCACCAGCGACCACCTCATCGGCCCCGACTGGGCTAAGAACATGGAGATCTGCGACATCTGCAACCGCGACCCCGGGTACGCACCCTCTGTCCTTTGCCTCCCTCGATCCACCGCGGATTCGGTCTCTGTTTCCCTCCCCCTGGGAGATTCGGTGCGATATGATTGGTGCAGCTCAAAAAAATGATTGGCTGAGCTTGCCGACGGTGCGGTGCGGTTGCATCAGGATGAGTGGGCGCCCCTGCGACGGCATATGTGCGTTATTGTTCTTACCGGGGCTTGCTCTGAGTCGGACGGCATGTCATTTTATGTCTTGGAACACCACGATTCTGGAAATGGCCGTTTTGGTGAGAGCTTGGTATGAGCGGGATGAGTCCAAACGGCTGCAATTTGAGTAATTGACTTGGAATCCGGTAGCTTACGTGAAGGATCATTATTTGGGAGTGCTGAATCTGGTTGGATGATCCATTTGCATTCTCATTTCCCCCCAAGATGGTTGTGCAATCTCTGGTCCTATTGGCTAGTTTCTGCTCTTCTCATTGTTGGATAATACTTTGAGAGTCGCTTGTGATTAATGCTTTGGTTGATTAGAAGGAGAATTGGGGCATCCTAGGTAGCTAGTTCAATGGTCAGAACACGTAGTCAGTCTCATTTTCTGTGGCTCAGCATGTATTGGAGGACTATGACCCAAATATCATTTTAAAATAAGCGGAAATTAGTGGCCTAGTGGTAGTCCTACTCTGATAGCAGTTTTTGTATTCTAAACTGAAATGTTTGAATTACATGTGAAAATGGTATTAGTTTTGTGCTATGATTCTGCTGCCCGGTGAATTTAGCTTATGGGGTACTACTATGTTTGAGCCGTAGTCGATGACTGTGATCTGAGATCAAATGGTCTACATGACTCAAACAAAACATCTTTACGTATAGTGTTATAGCTTAGATTAAGTTACTCATGCACATTTTATTTGTTTCTATCATCAATCTTATATCATTTATTGATGCTTCATATCCATGCTGCTAACAGGCAATCAAAAGATGTCGTGAAGGCACTCAAAAAGAGGATCTCGCATAAAAATCCAAAAGTTCAACTTCTTGCACTAACTGTAAGTCTATTTGACACCTATTCTTAGGTGCAGTCGGTTATCCTTAACAGTCAGTGAGGAAATCTTTACATGCTATGTCTATAAAGTCAACAACTGCTTGGTCCCCTGCCATTATGTACATCTGCATTTTTTTTTAATTGTGGCTAGTTATGTTCCAATTCATTTTTGTACCATCTATCGTATGTTTCATGGGTTAAGTGATTACTCTCATGTAATAATCATACTATGCATCCTGCACCACAATCGGCACAATTGAGCATGGTGATGGATCTTGCTGAACAAGCTTGTCCTGTTTATTAACCTTCAAACTAGTACAAATTCATTTACCTTAACTTAGGACTACATTATTTTGACTGGTTGGAGTTCGAAAACTCTGTTCTATTTCTTATGTTTTTTTTTTAAGATCCAGCTGATGTTGCTGGTGTAGGGCTCGATTTGTAGTGAATTATGTCTTGATGATGATGTAATGTCTTGCTGATGATATGTCTCTCTTTCAGCTATTGGAAACTGTTATCAAGAACTGTGGGGACATACTCCACATGCATGTTGCAGAGAGAGATGTATTGCATGAGATGGTTAAAATAGTGAAGAAAAAGGTCCGATTTATGTCATGCTTGTTGAACTAGTTTTGTAACTGTTTTCGTAATGGTCTGCTGACTTTTGGTGACATTTTTCTGTATGTTACAGTCTGATCAGCGTGTCAAAGAGAAGGTATTGGTGCTAATAGATACATGGCAAGAAGCTTTGGGGGGACCTCGTGCAAGATATCCACAATACTATGCCGCATACCATGAGTTGGTGGTATGTTTTCAAAACCTAATTAAATTTGCGGGGTCCTAATCTTTGTAATTAGCTCAATTGGCCTGCCATGAGAACCCATTACCAGAAATGTTCTTTGATCTTATGATCGATATTTTTGATATTTTCCTTGGCATGGCATTCGTTGGTTCTATTAGAACAATGGGCATTTACCTTTTTGTTTGACATGGTTTTGATCTTATTTCTGCCTGCAGCGTGCTGGAGCTGAATTTCCCAAGAGAGCTGAGAGACCTGCACCATTATTTAATGGGCAGGCTCAAGGAGCAAACAATATGCGTAGTCCTGATCAACAGGACGAAGCTGAATCTTCAGCTGCCAACGACTTTCCTGCTCTGAGGTGTGCTTTGTTTGCTTCTCTGTGTTGAGATGTCCTTTTCTTTTTGTTGACTTCACTGAAATAGCTTATCATGCTATCATTTTTGCTGTCTCTTACTGTAATAATCTGTTTTCACAGTAGTGCCATCATGGTTTTTTTATTCCACGATGCATATATTTTGATAAAGTTACAATATTGTGTAAATTCATCTTTCGATAAACATTTTTTATAATGACATTGTAGTGATTTTGTATCATGAGGTAAAAGCTGAATGATATGGTGGAATTAGTGTCCTATGATATTCCTATTCCGTTCAAGTTTCTGCATGAGTGTTCATTTGCAAATTGAAACTTTTACTATTCTTAGTATATCCTGAGTCTTTTTGGCACTATATCTGACTGTAAAACATTATAAATAGTTTTTCTTGTGGTGCCTCTAGTGGGCAGTAGCCCGGGTATCTTTGTCAATAATATGTACGTTTTATCCGATTTTTGCCTGTTCTTACCGTCGTTTGATGACCCACCATGTTGCTTCTTTGCATGAATGAATTTATACTGAACAAATACTTGTATTTTCAGTGTAACAGAAATTCAGAATGCTCGTGGTATCATGGATGTACTAGCAGAGATGCTGAATGCTTTAGACCCTGGCAACAGAGAGGTACCATAGTACCCTTAGCATGCCTTTGTTTATTGCTGAAGCTTGAATTTAAACACTTACATACATAGAGTTGCGACCAGTGGTGCAGCATGCAAGTCTGATTTTTGTTTTAGGGTTTATAAAGATCGTCCACTTTGTTCCATTTTTAGTATGTGCTGATCATCTTTAGGTTTAGAGATAACCTTGTTATAATAGTATGTTGTACTGCAAAACATGTTTGTTCATGATTTGTGATATAACGTGCCTAGGGCCTCCAGGACAAGTCTTATAGGTATCCAACATTTATACCTTATGTAACCAATTAGATACCCTCTGTGTATTGGATTCAGAAGTCATCACTTAGAATACCGTTACCTGCTATGTATTTACCATAGTGTGTCCTGGTGAAGACTGGTACAAAAGCATGCAAAATGGATTGTACCTAAAAACAGAAGTAAAAGGGATTTCTAATTAAAAACGGTAGCTCTGGTTGGTTTTCTTCCAGTGTTGATGTCATCCTCATGTAACAAGGATCCACCTACATACTTAATAGTATCCTCCTAATTTGTTAAAGCTACTGATGATATTTTTCACTTACTCTGCACATAGGGACTAAGGCAGGAGGTTATTGTGGAGCTTGTCGATCAGTGTCGCAATTACAAGCAAAGAGTGGTGCAGCTAGTTAATTCTACTTCGTGAGTAAACGATTATTCGAATCTCTTACATTTTGAATATTGCTTGGTCAACTCCAGCACATTCTACTTTTTAAATTGGAAAATAGCGTCCAAAGTTGGTTTCAGCAGTGATTTTTTGCACCTAGCGATAACATGTGTGGTTGTTCTCTGTGGATATTGTGATGCTGAGACCACCGGACACATAGCCATGCTAATAATACAATGTTGCTTGGCACATTTTTCAGGGACGAGGAACTTATGTCACTGGGGCTTGCACTGAATGATGATTTGCAGCGTGTTTTGGCAAAACATGACGCAATAGCAGCAGGAATTGCTGTTCGAGTGGAGAAAAAACCGAAGTCATTGCAAGCACTTGTAGATACAGAGGATGCTGCAACTGCAAACCAGGAGACTAAAAAAGAGGAGGCACTCGTAGATATTGAGGATCCCACAAGCCAGGATTCTAAACAAGAGGCAAATCAAAGGTTCTGAGCTTCTCCCATCTCTTTTGCAGATTCTTTAATTCTCCATAATGTTTATAGCGATGTTAATTCATGCACACAGTAGGGGCTTCCAGGCTTCCCCTACTGTAATTTCCTCAAAAAAAAAAAAGTTAATACATGCATGTGAGATTTTGTTTATGAATGATGGAAACAAGTTAAAATGTAGTGCTTGATCATTGTTCTGTATTCAGTGATACTGTCATGAATGGACCTTCATAGCCAGGCATTTTATATGATCTGATGTTCTGAACTATTGGTGCTATATAGTACAGTCAATTTGCTCTCTCTTTTTGCTACTTAATAGTTTTCTCATATGACTACTCTAATTACTTTCTTTCTATATGACTTGTTTTGCAACAGTACAAGCGATCAATCTCCTTTTGAGCAATTAGCTCTTCCGGCACCACCAGTGACAAACGGCACAGCAACCTCTGCACCAAAAGCTGATTCTGGGATCGATCTTCTTAGCTGGGATGATACCCCAACTACAGCAGAAAATCCCCTTGCTCTTGTTCCAGTCACTGATCCGCTTGCTGACTCTACTTCATCAAATCATAATGCACTGGCAATTGTTGACATGTTCTCACAAAATAATGCCGCCCACAGCAACGCTGCGCCAGCTGACCTCTTTGGTATCAATTCAAGTTCAGTTATTCCGGGATCTCAGCCGTACAACACACCAGTTCAGCAACCTTTACAGTCACAACAGCCTCAGCAGGCATTACCCTATGCAAATGGGACTGCTGTAAACCCTGGAGCATCTTATGATCATGCTTCCCAGTTTAATAATACGAGTTCTGGGTGGAATGGTCAAGTTGCCAACCCCATGGCGCCTGCACCACAACAAGCAGTGAACTATGGTATGGCTAGTCATTTAGACCTTTGCTTGCTATCTTCTTCCTGAACTACTAGTTCACTATTAGGGATTCGTTTTTGAAGTGTTTTCCTTTTCTCATTTAGAGCTTTGTTCTGTTTGTAGAAACTATGACTTAGTAGCTTAACTAAATTTTGTAGATGATCAAAGTGGAGATCTTCCCCCACCTCCTTGGGAAGCTCAGTCAGCCCCAAGCAATGAAGCGCCAAACGGCCATTTGGGAGGTATGCAACCTCTCCCAACACCGTCAGGCCAGATGGGTGGCATGCAGCCACCGCAGCCGCAAGTTAACCATATGGGAGTCCCACAAACCCAGCCGATGTACAACAACCAACCAGGAGTCGCGTTACCTCAAATGATGCAAACACAGATGCAACCAGGCTTTGGGAACCAAATGGCGATGCAACCTGGCATGGCTGGAACACAGATGCAGCCAGGCTTTGGGAATCAATTTGGTTCAATGCAGCCAAATTCCATGGCTGGCATGCCATATGCCGGCATGCAACCTCCACAAATGCTCGGAGCGCAGCAGGCAGTCATGATGTATCCTCAACAAATGGCTGGTGCACAGTATGGAGCAATGGCTCAACAGCAGCAAATGTATGGTGGTCGGTTGGCGGGGTATATGCAGCATCCTGCCGTAGCAGCTGCGCATTACTACAATCAGGGAACGGCAACATACGGTGGGTATCCTGGTGCGAACGATCTATCTCAGAAGATGTATGGTCTTTCAATGCAGGACAGCTCGTACATGGGTATGAACTCGTCCTACCAGCAGAACCAGACAACACCCTCCCCTTCACCCTCCATGGGGCAACCCATCAAGCCAACGAAGCCAGAAGACAAGCTTTTTGGTGACCTACTTAGCATTGCCAAGAAACGATGACGAATCGACGAGTGGAAATGTGGTTCGTTTGGTCTAATATATTCTCTCATCTATTTTTGCAAATTTTCATGTGGGCTTGATTATCTTACACTTGTAGCATTGTTAAATGTATAAGTTTCAGTTTTTGTGTCCTTGCTGTGGCCCTATTGATTTCATTTGATTCTTGTGCCGTGTACTGATCACGCCAGACAGGAAAGCTGGTAAATGATGATTCAATAAAGAGGTGTGCAGTACCTTCTTTTTTTTTTTGTCATCCTGTGTTGTGCTTTTCCTGCAGGATTTCACCCTGAGACCTTTGATACTCCAAGTACACCACCTAAAAAAATAAAGCTGTTTCTAGGAGTATTCGGGTAGCTACCTGGTAGCCTTTGTCGCGGGGTAGCACGTGAAGGGGAAAAAAAAAAGGAAGGGAAAGAAAAAGCAGCGCGAAGCATGATTTGTTCATCATTTTGACATTGCGTCGTGTTGAGGTGTCCATGCTGCGGTATTCGGTTAGACGTATCTTTCATGCTCTCGGCCTGTATCTATCCGTGGCCATACCCCCAAACACGCACCATCCCGTGTACTCATGCATGCTGGGAAGATCGGTCCTGGTAGGGCATGATGGATTAATGCGCGCTGATGGGTGATGCCTTTGTTCTGGTGATTTGAGTTTAGTCTCGACCCATGCATTAGCCACCCAGTCATCAGTGACGATGGGTCAGTGCCGTAGATATTGAGGAGCGAATGGTGCTGCCATATGGTAATGCTAAGGTCAAGAGAGAGATCTAGAGAGAGAAAAGAGCATATTCTAATCAGTTGGGGACGTGTACCAACCAAGCCGATATGGGTGTAGGTCCCTGCATGTGCTCTCTCTCTATATACTCCTCTGGTGGTCGGATCAAATCCGATGGATGGTGGTGCCAACTTGTCTGGCCTGGCGCTCTGGGTGCTGGCGTGCTGCCTGCCTCCGATCCACCGCCCATCGCCGCACGTACAAGAAGCCAACGACGCCCTAGACGCTAGTACTAGTAATGGTACTAGTACACTGGCCTGCATGAGAAATGAGCTGACGTGGCGCGCAATTCATCGAGGAGAGCCAAATAAGCAAATTATTTAGACATGACAACGCGAGTTTTGATGAGCAGTCACGGTGCCTTAATTACCAAAATGGCTCCATCAAACTACACGACCGCTAAAAATCAGGGTAGGCTTGCGAGCCCGCTAATGGTAGGCGACGTGACGTTTGATAGCGACGATTTCGTTAATCTCGATGATTCGCTGGTTCAGTCTTCTAAAATGCTCATAGAGATAAGATTTGTGAATGTTTATTCATAAAGGTAAGCGTGTTGCTGCTCTTACAAATGGCCTGTGCTAGTTGTACAATTAATGCGTAATAGCTGTGAGGCTTGCCAGATCTGTATCGGCTCACGTACATTATTTCCTTGCATGCACAACAACAATTGAACCACTGTGGCGGTGGAACAAAAAAAAAATACTGTAAGGTGGTTTTGATGAACCGCCGCTATGCAAAGGTCACCAAAATTAATGTTTGTAGTGGCAGTTTTCAACGCCTAATCAACCCCAAAAAAATCATTTGGCAGGCATCGGGACCATGATGGGTCCTGCCTCACCGCCGTCGAGGCTAACGGGGTCCTCCGCACCGCCATCGCTGTGGTCAAGGTGTCGCGTCCTCCGAGCGCACCGCTGGGTCCTGTGTCGTCAGACCATCGAGAGGCTTGAAATCCCGTCGCGCTTCGCGCCGCTGTCGCACCATCCAAATCCGCCGCCGCGCCCTCCGAGAGTCGTGCCCACTGCAAGGGTAGCGCGACGCAACATGCGATGAGGAGCAAAAGCCGAGGAGCGAGAAGGGAAAAGGAGCAGGGAAACCAGGTTTTGGGGGGGGGGGGGGGGGGGGGTGTTACTTGCTAGGAGAGGAGTGGAGGTGGTGGGGAGGGAGAGAGGGTTGGGGCTACGGGCGAAACTAGCTAGGGTTAGGCTGGTACCGGACGAATTATTAATGGGCTGGGCCATGACCATTGATACAAATGAGCGACGAACAGTCTGGTGAACCGTCATACAATTTTTCTCGCATTTTTAGCGGCGGTTCATGCACACGGTTGTTAATGGCACACGGTTCTCTTCTGGTTCCTCGGGCTCTTGGCTACCGTAGAGGCGGCAAAAAGTCTCAACCGCCGCTACGCTTGTTTTGGAAACGCCGTTAAAGATCTTTTTTTTAGTGATGTCACCACCAACTTTCGCTCTCTTGTTCTTGTACGTGGTATACCTTAATTAGCCTTAGCATCGGGACTTGGCTAGGTTTTGGCGAATCGCAATGTACGATGTCTAGGATAATATATTGGAATGGGGACACATGTATTAATTCGTGTGTGCGAATATACGTGCATCGTACCCGTGACCGTGTTGGACTAATTAATAACATGCATGCGTTCTGTGAACTAGCTTGAAACACGACCCTGCGCGACTTCACTTCTAAAAAGTTTGTGCCAATATATGCAAGTTCGTCCCTCGATCCTCTCCAGTAATATCATTATCATCAGAAAGCAATATTATCACAAAGTAGCAGATCGACTCAAAAAAAGTTAAAAGTGCTTATATCATTTGTAGCAGCGGGTCCGCCGCTACAATTTTGTAGCGGTGAATGATAGTGTGGTCGATCTGCTTCTACAAACTTTCAATAACAGCGAACCATATTCACAATGTGCCTGTCGAGCCTGTAGCGGCGGCCTTCTTTCTAGCCCTCCGCGCTACATGCTTTGCCGCCGTTACATGCCCGTTTCGTGCTAGTATGGTCGTCTACTCCCAAGATATATATTTTTTTTGCAGAGCAAAACTTCAGAGACAACGAGCGATTGGTTTTTGTACCATGCATTTAGATCTTATCATTAGCTAGCTTCTCCTGCGGTAATATGGTCGACCGAGCCATCGAATTATTAATCACTGAGACTTGTTAGCTACAAGCAGCGATGCTTATTGCCTTTAAATAAAAAAATAAAAAAATAAAAGAGGTTACAAGCAGCGATGCTGGTTGGGCAGTGCTGGCACTGATCAGTCACTCACCCGATCGATCGGCACTGTTCCCACTTCAAAGAATTTTTGAAGACCTCCCACTTCAACGCATTTGAGACCGAAATGAAACCTCTTATTTCACATAATAATTATTGCAAGACAGAAATGGAAATGTTCAAGCCTTAATTGCAGGCGTCCACAGGACAGCTAGCATATTTGCACTTCGCGTAATTTAAGGCTAGGGTTTAGTAATGAATGTTGCCTTTATTTGTCTCCCGCTAATTTCTTGTGATTTAATACTCACTATATATTATCATCATTGATGATAACTCTAGTACAAATTACGTACACGTATGTACGTGTCTGCTTCCGTCTCCCTTGCACTGCTTTCGATCGGCCGGGTTACCTTATCATCGGGATTAGTAGACGCACGCACGAAAAGGTAGTATCATGTGGCGTGCAAGCGCACAGTCACGTGTTTTTGTACATATCACAGAGTTTTGCTCCCGTAACATATGGTTTCAATTTTACATAAATTATAGTGAACCATGCATGTTCGTTTAGAACAGAGTTTCTGTAGCATATCTATCTGGGATGGTGATCTTAGATGATGGAATTTACATCTCTTTCAAAGTTTTTTCTCTTCTATCAATAGAGTTGATGTCGTTTGGGTTGCTTGTGTAATCAAATGATGTAATATGACTTAATATCAATGAAATTCCCTTTTCGCAAAAAAGAATATTGAACTGTCAGTTGATGTTGAACCGACAACACAATAAACTGAGGGCCCATGTATGTTTAGAGTCTTGTTAAGGTCGTGCAAAAAAATAAAAATGGTTTCAACATAAATTGACAAAAAATTCTTTTCCAGGCTATGAGAAAAGTATTGGAGATAAAACTTACCCTTCTAAAATTCGAAACTTCCATATTTCACATACTAGTTCTATAATGACCGACATTTTCCTTCTGCACAAATTACACTTGTTCATTGACATATGTTAGGTGAAGCTGCATTCCCATGAAAAGTATACCCTGAATGGCGAAAACAGGCACCTGCGCCCAGTACCAATGCCCATCACCTGCCTGCAGGCTCGACCTGACGTATTGGGTCGCCTTCACCGGTTGCATTGCTACTTAACCAGCTAATTAAGCTACTAATTTGAGCCAGCGTCAAAATAAATAAATCCTGAATAATTTATCTGCGGGCTTAGCTTAAGTACTGTATATAGCCTGCATAAGCGTGTACGTACGCGTGAACTCATGATCCCGTCCTTGACCATTTTACCTCACATCACACGTCAAATCAGTACGGCTTTCTTAACCTGTCCCGCGGACTCTACTATAGCCATTCGTACATAGGATTGAGATCCCACGGGACATGCATGTCTACCAGCTCGGGTATTTTGATCGTCGTGTGCTACTGTATTGCAATGATCGAATCGATCGTTTTCATCTAGTCGCGCGAGTGGGAGAGATTAAAGAATACTATCTGTAATCGGCTGGTGCGTGCTACTCCTGCTTTTTAAACGAAAAGTGGCCTCTAGATGTTTCTCCCTCGACAAGCCACGAATAATCAAGCTAAGATCTGGGAACCTTATTCTATAATTTCGATGGTCTTACCGATGGGACGTCAAGGTTAATTGATTCCTAGGTTTTTCCACCCAGGGTTATATGCTTTAGGTACCAGATATTGTACATATAGTTGAAAGTTCAAACGTTTTTACTTGTTCGGGTACTTGGCAGTAAAACATATTTTGGACTTTTATCGGTACTAAAAAGTATGAGATGATACTACAAATTAATTCACCATCTCTAAAAAGCAATTGCCAAAATTTGGCTACATGCACTTTTAGCTAGTATGATCAATTATGGCAATAAAACTTTGACAATGCATGTATGTATTTGTATGTATAGGAAATATATCTAGAAAATATATGTAGAGGCAATATATCTGAAGAGGTATGTTGAATGATAAAAGAATTTGTTACAGGTGGACCATGGAGTACATGTCACATGAAAATACAAAGCACCCACTGAGCAATGTCACTGAGGATATACAACACATGCTCAACACCATCATTGGGGATCTTAGAGCACGCACTCAACAACGTCACCGGGAATAGATAGCACCCGCTCGGCAATGTCATAGCACGCTCAACGACGTCACTTGGTATAAAGAGCATCTTCTTAATGTGTTGCTGTGATAAGTCTTAGCAAAAAAAGATAACAATTTTATTTTCATTGAGTTCATTAAAAATAACAATTTTTTCGAGAGGATGTGTACTTCAATAGATTAAACATAAAATCAATATTGTACTAAAAATATCTATAAATATTGTAAGCTTGAAATATTTATATTATTGATAAGTAGTAAGTTTACGGTTTCTAAAAATCAGCTTCTTTGCAGCCCTACATACTTAGATCAACGTCAACCATTTCCTCTTTAAATTTGGGTACTATGAATGGGCAACAAGTTACTACTAGAATTTCATGGCTGGTACATTTGTGGTGTGCGCGTTGCAGAAGCCAAAAGAGAGAAAAAAAAGGGAAAAGCTTATCACAGCAGCGGCAAACCACCACCATTATTTTGTCCTTTTGCTTGACACAGTCCCCTCCTTACTCCTTGAATGCTCCAAAGCCCCACAGCCACGGCACTTTCAATTGCTTGCCTGGCACGGGCCCCACCACCGGTCAGACGGTTTGGTCTGGTTAGCTAGGTTTACGTCTGGTTAACCCGCCTCATCCTCCTCTGGTTAGTGGTTAGGGTTAGGGTTAGGGTTTCCTTTTGGCCTGCGTAGCGTAGCGTGGCATAGGGTGGCGTGTGGGTGTGGCTGCGTGGGTGGAGTAAAGAAAGGTAGTGCGATGTGCCTATGGATGGATGGATGGATTGGGTGGTGTGGCATCTGATGCGCCTCTCCCCCACCCATTTCTAGTTCAAGATTCTCTGCGTTCCTAGCTCTGCTATCATATGTGTTGCTGCACATAAGATCTTTTTTCTTTGTGAGAAATCAATATTTTCTGGCGCTAAAAGGAAACCGTTTGGAAATATTTCATGTGTACAAAGGCCAAAAAAGGCTATTTAGGTGGTTTTATTTATAATTCATGTACGCGGTATGCACAACTTTAAGTACATGAGTAGGACTGGTAGAATTGATTACTATGCGGTAGGAAAAAAAATTCCAAAATTATTTTCAGTTTCATATCTCACATGGTTCCAAAGCACACCTATCTAAACTACTATTTCTGGGTATCTGCAAGCAAATCTCGTATCAGAACTTTGTCAATCGAAAACCAATAGGTGGAAAACAAGGCGTTCATCAGATATGTTCAACATGACAGCGATTTATTGCTTTGCATCATTTGCTCCCAAAAAATAATAAGTAACTTTGCACCTACTAGCGTACTCCCTTAATACCCACCTCATATGTCCAGTATATTCCGTAAATATCTATCAATTACGATTTCAACATTATAGGTTGGCATGCAAAAGAAAAAGCATTAAGAGTAGTACCTTTTAGGATCCTATACTATTAATCTCAAGGCGAACCGTCGTTTCAGATATCAAAGACGACAGACTAGAAAAACGGAAGCATGCCTGGCACCATCAATGAATTCCTCATGTCGTTTTCTTGTGATTCTAAGCACATTTTATACGATAAAAGGAAAGGAAAACTTATGACATGCAAGGCCATTATCACACTACTAAATAATGACATGATTTTACAATCCATGTGCTTTATTAGATTCCGCGTCTCGCGTGGTCCGGCACTACCAAATTCAAATTAGGTGTTTACGGAAAAAAGGAATGAATAAAATCAATAAATTACCATTCGAGTTTGATCACATTTCACACATGATCTAATAAACTACTTTGAAAACTTAGCGAAGGTTGTGACAAAGGCCCGTGTCTCGTGTCAACTCGGATACTTTTTGAAACGAAGTCTCAGCGGTTAAAAGGAAATCCTTGATTCAACAAAATCATGCATAACAAAAAAATACAAGGATCATTTTTCACATATGCTTGTCTATGATTTTTGCCGTCGCACGGGTAGGAGGACTATAGGAGGTGAGGGTGCGGCGTGGGCGCAGGCCTGTCCACACAGCCGCAGCCGCATCTGATTAGGCCATCCCTACCCGTCCGTCCTGCATTTGTTTTTTCCTTTCCCTTCATCTCCTCCGCACCCCGGCGCCTCTCTCTCTCTCTCCTCTCTCCACATCTCTCTTCCCAAAACCCTAGCCAGGTGCCTTTCCCCTCCCTCCTCCTCCCCAAATTCGCGACGCAGCCGCCTCCGCCTCGCCGGCCAGCCGCCTCCCCCGCCTCCGCCTCGCCGCGATCTGGTCTTCTGAGGTCGCGGCGCCACCTGCCGTAAGACATCGGGTAAGCCGCTGGCTTCTTCCTGTCCCTTTCGGCCTTTTCTCGCCTGATTTTCTTTCCCCGTTCAGCATGGTTCGATTCGATCTGTTTCCTCCTATTTCCTCGATCCGGTTTCCTTTCTTTTCTCTCCCTAGATTTGGTGAGGACGGGACCTCGACGTGTCGATGTACCCAGCGAGATTTTAGTGGCCTCGGTTCGTACCAAATCCCGCTTCGGTTTCATCGTCGCCTGTTAGGTAGTAGTGCTGGATTTAGCCGATGAGTAAAATATCGTTTATTTTTCCGCTCGCGTTTGATCTGTACGCCTGTTGATTGCTCCAGTCCCTCCCAGCTTATCGATTAGGCGAAGCAATGTTTTCTGCTTTTTCCTGGCGAAGTAGGTTAGTGGTCCAGGAAGGGTGGGAGATCTGCTTGTTCTTGCTCGTATCATCCGACCCGGCGAAAAAAAAACATTGCAATTCGCTCAGCATCATTTCATGGATCTCGCGAGAGGCGCTCGTCAGGTCCGATCAGTGATGGTGCGTTCCCTCCCTGCACTGCAAAGCTTTTTTGGGGTCTGCGGCGTCGCTGTACTGCTACTGTTTCCCTTGCTCGGTCGCTTTGCTTCGTGTGGGGGCTTTCGTCCAGCTGTGGTGGGACCCCATCGGGACCCGAGCCGTAGCTTACTGCGCCCGCATGGAAGCCATGCCCGCCCTATATTTCATGTCGCCAGAAAAGCCGACTTCCCGTGGATTCCTGCAGTGCAGATCGAGCATGCTAGGGGACTAACGTGTCAGAGTAAATCCCATTGACATGCATGGCGGTTAATTATGTCTTTCCAAATGTGGCTTAGCTAATAAGTAATTTACTTTGGGTGTTTAACTATATACTGATCCATGCATGCTGGGGAATTAATTAACTGTCTGGGTTGTATTCGTTACTTGCTTCGCCGGGATGTGTACATATGGCACTTTGTTCTTTGTTATATTCCATGAGCTAACTATATGCATGCATGCATGGGCTGTTCTTTTTTGCTAGCTTCTTTCTTTTGTTTCAGCTTCGCTTTGCTTTCTGTTTCGATAAACCATGCACGCTGTACATCTGTGACAAGTCAATCAACGTGTCGTGTGTGCAGGGATGCTTGTGGTGCTTCGTGCCAGTGCAATACCACAGGACTGACCTGCCAAGGTCTTGTTGCTCCGCTTGTAGCTAGCAAACCGAGGGGTCTGCTTCTACAAGAACTAGAGCACAGCTGCTGAACTTGGTGATAGGCCAGTAGAGCGGCTCCTTAATTATTGAGGTAATCTTTTATGTGTTCAGATAAATTAGGTGTGTGCGCAAAAAAAAAAAAACAAAAACAAAAAACTATTCAGGTGTTTGCTCAAGAAACCAATAGTGCAGCATGTAATTCTGACTTTCGTTTCAGGGTTTCTTCCACCGTATTTTGTTTTTAAGATTATGTGCTGATCACTTTTAGGTTTAGAGATTACCTTTTTATAATAGTATGTTGTGCTGTAAACATTTTTATACACTAAACGTTATGCGTGATTTCTGGTCTAATGTGCCTAGGGCCCTCAGAACACATCTTATAGGCATCCAAAACATGTGTACCCTCTGTGTGTTGGATCCACAATGTGTACCCCCTCTGTGTGTTGGATCCACAAGACATCACTTGACATACCGTTACCTGCTATGTATTTACCGTAGGATGTTTTATTGTGATGACTGTTACTAAAGTATGTAAAATGAATTTTAGCATTACACCTTCAGTTTTTTAATGTTTAGGAGCACCCTTCTGTGTTGTTATAGTTTCATGCTGGCCACATCTGTCTTTTAGCTTATCTGTTTTACCTATTTAGTTTATACTTAAGAACAGAAGTAAAGTGGATTTCTTGTTAAATGGTAGTTCTGGTTGGTTTTCTTCCAGTTTTGACGTCATCGTCATGTAACAAGGATCCAGCTAGTCCTCCTAATTTGTTAAAGCTACTGACGATATTTTTCACATACTCTGGACATATAGGGACTAAGGCAGGACGTTATTGTACGTGGAGCTTGTCAAACAGTGTTGCATTTACAAGCAGGGAGTGGTGCAGCTAATTGGTTCTACCTCGTGAGTGGACGATTCTCTGAATCTCTTACATTTTGAATGTTGATTGGTCAACTCCAGCACGGTGTACTTTATAAATTGGCAAATAATCTCCAAAACTAGTTTCAGCATTGATGTACTTTCTTTTTGCTAGCTTCTTTGTTCCTTTGTTTCAGCCTCGCTATCCTTCTGTTTCCATGAACTGTGATGTCCATCTATATATGACGAGTCATGCAACATCTGTCGTATGTGCAGGGATGCTTATGGTGCTTCATTCCGGTGCAACATCACAAGACTGGCGTGCCAAGGTCTAACTACTGTGCTCGTAGCAAATGGAGCGGCCTGCTGCTACAAGAACTAGAGCACTGGAGGCAGTTGCTGAACCTGGTGACAGGCCAGTAGAGCATCAGTGTAATCATTTCTCCATAAGGTAATCTCTTATGTGTTCAAATAAGTTCATGTATCACCCTAGCTATTACCTCGCATGACATGCAGTAGTTTAGCAAATGTTTAGCTGTTGATAGAGCATGGTTTGTCTTAGTGTAGATTGGCTGAATCTTTTATACCCTTAAACATCTATTGCTATCTGTTATTTACGAGAGCACACGTGGACACTGGTGTGCATTTAAACATGCATGGTGAGGGCATAATGTCATACACACAAAGCAATTGTGTTATTGACATTTGGATTGAATGCATATAGTGCACATATATTTGTTATTGTTGCCAATAACTTTTGCAAAACATTTATTTTGCCTTTGTATTCAGCACGTGTCCCATTGTAAGAGCTACACATACACATGTTTATCTACATCAGTTTAGATGCATGTTCATATTTCTTTTGTATGTGTAGTACATGATGCACACAGTGCTAACTATAGAGTTTTATAAAGTATTTTCTGGAACTCAATCAGTGTTTTTTTTTTGGAATGGAACTTGACTAGTACTGAGATTGATTTAAATAACTTGTGCTTACCCTCTCAGCCTTTTAGTTTGCTAATTATAACCATTGACCAATCGTTTATCGATCTACTCCTTTGTTCTTTTTGTATTTTGATGCCTTTCTGTCCCTGTATTTTCATTAGGTTAAACATCATTCTAAGATATGTTGCATGTTAATGATGATTTGTGCTCTTGTCAGGGATTATGTTGCTACACTTAAGGAGAAGGATCCAGAACTTTACTCTCTGTCCTCGGATTTTCGGTAAAAAGCAGCAGCAAGATGAGCATCACAACTTGTGCCCGATTTCAGTGCCAAAGTTTCGGCGATGGAATTGCTCAGGTTGCCTGGATAAAGTGAAAGTTGGAGACAGAACTATATCTATAGCTGTTTCTACAAAGAGGGATAGCAATAATGATGGATGCTCCATTTCTTTTGTTCGGAGTGTAAGGCCTACAAGTGTTGGTTACACAAGACTGTTTCCTTGCACACAGCGGTCATCTCAAGGGCATGAAGCTGGTGGATCAGATTTTCCTAAGAGTACCCAGGAATGCAATTCAAAATGCAACTCTCCTTCTGGCAGCAAAGGAGCGCTTACTGAGATGGATGTTGATCCAGCAACAAAAGGTACGGTTGAACTAGATGAGTCCATAAGTAGTAACTATTTTTGAATACAATATGCTAATACAATGGTACATTCACAGAGTCACAGGAGGCCCCCAATAATCTTGATGCAGTGGAAAATATATCGAATGATGCTTCTGTGGATGTTTCTGTTTTACCCGATGTTCCTCAAATGATATCGAGCACAACAGGAAATGGTGCAAAAGGTATCTGTGAACTTAGATCTAGACATCTAGCAACTTTTCTTTGCATACAATATTCTAATACAATTGTATATTCTCAGAGTTACAAGAGCCGGTAATTAATCTTGATGTGATGGAAAATATATCGAATGGTGCTTCCGTGGACATTTCTGGTTTGCCTGACATTGCTCAGATGATATCGACCACAGCAGGAAATGGCACAAAAGGTATACTTTATCAATCCCTATCTAGTAACTTTTTTATACACATTATATATATATATATGTGCTAATGTGATATTATATCCTCAGAGTTACAGGAGTCTCCTGGTAATCTTGATGTGGTGACCAATATCTCTAATGGCATTCTTGTGGGTGATACACTTGAGGCTCCTCAAATGTTATCAAGCAAGTCAGAAAATGGCACACATAATTTGAGCAGTTTGAAATCTTATGAAGTGCCAAATGAAGACGAAAATGAAAGAGTTGATGATGTTCTGATTGGTGACTCAAGTGCGCCCAATGTTGCTAAACCAGCTGAGCCCAATGCTAAACCAGCTGAGCCCAAAGGCTCTGAACCAATATCTGGGCACAATGGCAGTCAAGTCCGCAACAGGGGTTCACGTCAAGCAGCTTCAAAAAGAAATGCTGGATCCGGCAGCAAGAAGAAAAATAATGTATCCACTAACCTCTCTGGCATTTCAGATCCCAAATTTTGTCAGAGAAAGCGTAAAAGGACGCGGCTATTGTCAGAACTCATAGAAACTCACCAGATGGGGGGTCCTACAAACTCCATTGATGTTGATCATGCAAGAGTTGATGAACTCTGTGAAAGTGATACGGGCAAGATGTCATTGGAGGTGGACAGGGATAATGACACTTCTGTTAGCAAGCAGAAAGCAGAAGAAACCGAATCAAGAACCGTTCAGAACAGTACAATGCTCAGAGTTGATGATGTGCATGATCAGTCTTCTCTTATGAACTGGCTGAAAAGAAGTCATAAGAAAGTAAGGACTGAGAGAAAAGAGTCAGGGGATGGGAATGTTGATTCTTTTGTTGTTTCAAACTCTACTCCAGGTATATCTTCTGATAATTTGCATCAAGATTCTCTACCCTCAGCTGGGAACTGGAGCCAGGAAAAAGCTCCATCAACTACCAATGCCAAGCATGGGAACGGCAACATGCAGAATCATAGTCAGGGGCCAAATATGCTGAAGGAAAATGCCCTTTGCCAAGAAGATGAACCTGGTAACTCTAAACAGATGTTCTTGTCGATGGGAGAATCAGAAATCTTGGTAAAGAGGAAAGTACCGTCAACTGTGAATGCCAAACATGGTGGTGCAAAATCTGGGAGTATAATTGCAAAGAAAAAGATGCGTAGGGAAGATCACAAAGGTCATACGGCATCTGAAAACACTCAGCGGAGATGTCTGTCAAAGGTACCCACATATATATGCGAATTCTTTCTTTTTAGAATGTTCAGTTTTGGGGGCCATATTTCTATGTGAATAGATAATTATCACAAGGGGGAAATCCTGCAGGGCGATTATGAGAATAGATAATAATACATTTATACCTGTGCTTTGATGTTCTTATGGTTAATCAGCAGGCTTAGTAACTTGTGTCTAGTGTAGGATGATCCTTCGTTCCTTTTAAAACAATAGTAGGATATGAATGGAGCAAGTATTGTACATCAGTGCTGTAGACTAATACTGTTTTTCTTCAAATTATCATATTTCTTTTACCTTGATCCTGATTGGCGGATCCTGTGGAATACTCACATGCAGTTCTTGTGTTATCCCAGGTTTCTCTTGGTAAGCGTGGTAGCCATAATGTTTCTGGCACTCATGATCAGAAAATGGCCATGGATAAGAAGAAACAGAAGCTGCAGGTGCTTGAGAAACAAGCTGAGATCGATGACATCCCCATGGATGTCGTTGAACTTCTTGCCAGACACCAGCGTGAGAGACAGTTGATGACTGACGCTGATTCTTTGGAAACCAGTCACACTCGACCCACTGCAGAAGATTGCGCTCAAATGGCTGCCAACAAGGATGGTTCAATTGATGCATCGACGGTGCTGGACACTAATTTCCTGGAGTCATTGACATCGCAAAGGAAGCAGAAGTTATCTGTCCATGCATCATCAAGCACAAAGGCTGCCAATTTGCATCCTCTGGAGGAGCCATATGCACAGATGTCAGTACAAGGTCACGCAGTATCCAACACTCAGGCTTCTGACAGGCAGATGCAGAACTCGTTGCTGGCTCATGCAGCATCCATCACAGAGGCTGTTCATGTGTATCCTCCGAAGCTGCGTATTCCTGATATTTTAATGTGCACTGAGGAACAGCAGACACATTCACACATGGACAAAGAAGTCACCATCGCATGTGCCTCGCCCACATTTTCACATCACGGTATTGCTGAAGTGCCAACTCGGAGTTTGGGCACCAATAGAACAAAGAAGTTAATGTGGGATTCTTTCAAGACAGGTTCAAGGAATTCATTGGCCTCGTCTTATTGTGCTCCATTCAGATCTGGCTTTCAAGAAGTTGGTTCAACCTCGCCTCGTGTGTTTGGTGCATCTAATAATTATCCAACTTATCCACCAGCAACTGTTGAGCACTACACAAAGAAAGCAGTTAACCAGGCCCCGTTGAGAAATCAAGCAATGGAAGCTGGTAGGCTGTATGATCAAAGAATTGCTGGGCAACCAGGCCTGTATCCAAGGGAAACCATGCCTGCATCACATCTCCTGAGACTGATGGATTCATCAACTGCGTCAGGGTTTACTAACAGGAACCGGATGGCATTTGAAGCTTCTGCTTCACAGTATGTGCAGAATCAGTACAAAGCGTCCCCTAGCATATTATATGGAGCTGAAAAGTTTCCATTGACAACGGAAGACTTCTCACGGCATCAGGTACAGCAAAATTTGCATAGACCTCTTCGTCCGCATCCTAGAGTTGGTGTGCTTGGTTCTTTGCTGCAGCAGGAGATTGCGAACTTGCCCGAGCACCGTGGGACACACACTGGATATAGGGTGGGAATGTATAATGGGATAGCACCAATCGATTCAAACAGGAAAGAAAATTGTGAGGCATTGAACTCGGGAATTCTTTCAGCAAGATGGAATGCCCTGCAGTCTGCTGCAAATCCAGAATATTTGTCACCAAGGTATTCTGAAGCTCAATCTTGGAGCAGAGGCACAGGGAAGGTGGTTCATCCCTTGGATAAGCTTGTCAGACAAGATATCTGCCAGACTAACAGAAATCCAGCCGATTTTACAACTATCAGTGACAAGAATGAGTATATGATTAGCCTTTGAAACAGAGATTACCAATTCTGAAACTGTCATACATTTCATCTTGTTGGTTGAGGTCTGTTGGAGGGAGGTCTGCTGAAGCTTTTGCAAGGTATAAACACAAACATCATTCCTTTCCTTATTTTTTGAAGAAATGTGTTGAACATTTGTTTACTTTAGTGGGATGGAGCTTGCAGGTTCTTTGTATGATAATGGACGCACAGTTTTTTTCTGGAAGGAGGGCTAACAGGTTTGTGTCTGTGGCATAATAGGCTTAGAAGTGATCTGCAGGAGCTGAATACTCTTATTTTGTTTTACAAGAGAAACATGTACTAGGCTTGTGAGCATACAGGGGTTTGCCTGTTTTGTAATTACAACATAGGGGTTGTACAATTAAAGTTGTTGCTGTGGTTGTACAATGTTTGAGGTCGGTAAACTTGTGGCTGTGACATACAGTATGTTGTAAAACGGCAAACTGGCCGAAGAACAGGATAATATATGCTTATCTCTTCTCTTTACCGTTTACCAGGTGTCTCTGAAGATGCTGGTATTCTTATTGCTGAATGCAGACTCTGTATCCTTTATCTGGTGTCTCTAAAGATGCTCATATCCTTGTCTGTTCTTGTTGCCCAATACAGTAGGGATCGGTCCTGAAGATACTCTTGATTGCTTGGTGTCTCCGTGTGTGCGCGCATGTGTATTTTGACAGGAAACATCCTCTGTCAGGTGTTGATTGTGGCAGAACAGAGCCTTGAGCTCAGAAGTGGGCAACCTGTTCCATGCCAGCAGCAGATCTGCAGACGGGCACGCTCTCGCCCTCGTGTTGACGAAGTCTCTGTTCGTTTCATAGGGTAGGGGTGGATAACGAGTCAGCTCGGCTCATTAAGGCTCGGCTCGTAAAAACTCATTCGATAACGAGCTGGCTCGGCTCGGCTCATTAAACTAACGAGCTAAAATAGAAGCTCGACTCGGCTCATTTATAATACCGAGTTGGCTCGTTAGACTCACGAGCTAAGTATATTAAAATTTCGATGACAAAAACATAGATAATTTAAAGTATTTTGTCATTATTAGCATGCATTAATAATACAAAAGTCGTAATATAAAACAATATTGTAAAAAAATATTAATCCAAGTCAACATAGATAAAAAATAAATAAAATAAAAAACATAATCTAACATTGAACATGATTTTTATCTATATTAATCTTTATTTATTTATTGGATGATAAGTTGAGCTTCGCCCAACATAAAAACTACCATTTTGTTTAAGAATTAAAGGGTGTATTTATATATAAACGAGCCTATCGAGCTAATCGAACTGTTCTCGAGCGGCTCACGAGCTGGCTCATTAACAAACGAGCTATAATGGAGACTCGGCTTGGTTCATTAAGAAGACCGGACCGAGCCGAGCCGAGCCAACATTAAGATCGAGCCGAGCTGGCTCGCGAGCCTCGAGCTTTTTTGCCAGCCCTATCATGGGGGTCTAAAATTTAGAGGGGTCTAAAGAAAAGAACCTTATCATTTAAGAGTATTAAATAAAATTTAATTACAAAACTAACTGCAGAACCCCTGATCTAATTCGCGAGACGAATCTAATGAAGGTAAGTAAGCCGTGGTTAGACGATGGTTACTGTAGCATTAATGTAGCATGACTGTAGCAAACATAGATTAATTAGGATCGTTAGATTTGTCTCATAAAAATGTACTTATCTGTAAAAAGATTTTGTCATTAAACTTTATTTAGTACTCTTAAATAATAAAATTCTCTTTGATGTGACAGGTCTAAAATTTAGAGGGGATGCAACGAACGCACCCTGAGATTTGAAGCTGCCGCCGTCGCCCTGCCTTTCCCCTTCAAATCCGGCCACTAAAGCCCCCCGCTCTAGAACAAATCGACACCTCCCCCCCCCCCCCCCCCCCCCCCCCCCCCCCCAACCACGGTATCTATCGTCTTCCCTCCAATTCGATTTAGTTTCATGGTTGGTACAGTTTGGATGGACAAGTACGATTTGAGATGGATCATGGATCGATGGTGATCGATTGTAATGTCTTTCTTAACGTGTAGGATGGCTTGCATATGGTTTTTTTCATAGAATGGGCATAGGGTAGATTTGGTAGGGCCTTTATTTTGGTTTTCTAGTTTTGTTGTAGTGTATGCAATCTAAAAAAAATATAATTTGATTTTATAAATGGATCACGTGGTTCGTATATTTCGCTTTGGTTCGGTGAATGAAGATAAAGAATTTGTTAATATGAAGGAAGATGCACCTTCATTCAGGCACCGTGACGGGTCGGTCGGTCAGGTGCCGTGTGGTGTGCAAGTGGTTGCGCTGCGCGGCAGCTCGAAGCGCGAGCAGACAGCAACCCCACTGGTCAACAGCGAGTAGTCGTAGTAGCAGCCGGCCTGGTCGACCACCTCCGTCAAACAGACACAGCCTGCCTGCCCCTGCGACTCCGCATGGCTGGCCCGTCGCAGCCGCCCGCGTGGATGGCCGCCGCCGCCCGCAGATGGCTGGAGGACGCCGGCGCCAAGGGCGACGGGACTGCCGGCCGGGCGTTCAACGCGCTGCCGCTCTCCGGCGTGCGCGTCGCGCTCGCCGAGCGGGGACGCGCGCTCTGCTCGCTCCGCGTGCCCGCCCACCTCACCGTAAGTTCCCTTCTGCTTTCGCTGTTGTGTGTGTGTGTGTGTGTTGTGTGCTGGGTCGTGATGAATCGATTTCGTTGGTGTGGCTCTGGTCGCAGGACGCAGAGGGGAACTGGCACACCGGGGCCATCGCGGCGGCGGCGGACGACGTGTGCGCCGCCGCCATCATGTCCGTCGAGGGTATCATCAAGGTCTCCGTCCACTACGACATCTCCTACTTCTCGCCAGCCAAGCTCCATGTGCGTACTACCATCTCCACTAATTTCATTCACATGGTCCTCCTCGAGGTCTCAAACAAACCCGGAAAAAAAAAAGCATTCTTTTTTCCTCTCTGTTTCTTCTGTATTCTGAGCGCTAGTTGAATAGTAGTCGTCATCTGGTGCCGTCGTGTAGTCGAGAGCAACGGTGCGTGGCTGTTTGTAGTATTGAATATTGACATCTACTGGGACGTCAGTCCTGCCTAGCCTTGGGTGTTGTTAGGCATGATCCACGTATCAGTTTCTCCCAATTCGTACCAAGTTCATCAACCAACATTTTTTGCAATTCTATTGGTTGTCCAATTCCATGTTCATATAAAGGACTAGAGAAACGTACTAAGATCATCCACCGACATTTGCAGTTGTATAACTTGTATTGATCGTGTTCTGTGATAATCCAGGTTACTAAAGGACTGGAGCACATAGAGTCCAGCCTTTTCTTTTCATATATTCTGATAGTAGTCCTAAAAAAAAGTTCTGAACGTGAATTTATTCCTTGGTCTTCTTATGGTGGTAGTTGGGTTTTGCTTTCGGTTTCACAATGCAATCAGCAGGGAAAAGTTAGTCTCCTTGTTGGATTAGGCACATCTCAGTAAAGATGCTTTTGGGCACCGAGCATTTGGCCATTATAGACTGTGATTCTGCTTAAGTGCTTTGTAAGGCTAGCGTATGCTTTTCCGGAGGCATTTATCATTTTTTGTTCTTTGAGTAGTTAGGTTCTGCAAATACGACTACGATCGGTTCGTTATTTTGAGCACTACTCACAAGGCAAAGTGGCATATATAGGATGATGAACAGGACCAGACTATTCAGACACTTGTAGACATGCACCTTTCAAATTTGATCTCCAGAAGCAACCACGTTACCAAAGAGGCAGGACAGTGGTTATCTTTCCCTCTGAAGGAAGAACATTCCCAAACAATTAGAAAGAGCCGGAAGCATTTTTGGTTGCATCACATTCTGCTTTAAGAACAAATTCTAAGCCAGGACCCAAAGTAAGTACTAGAATCGTTTTCTGCTACACAACATATCAACGCAAGAATCGTTTTCTGTTACACAACACAACAAAGTTATGTCGTCTAGCATTCTGAATTTCAGAATTCAGATCAGTGAAAGCATTCCTTCGAGGACAAAGTTATGTTCTCTAGCAACTTTTCTGAATACATGCGCAGTCTGTCGACAGCTTTGTGCAAGATTTCCGCTGACCACGAATATATTCAGAAAACTCAAAAGAATATGTTTATTGGCATCTTTTCTGTTTTACAATGCTAAAAACTAAACTGTGTTGAAATGTTCAGGAAGAAGTCGAGATGGACGGGAGGGTGGTGGAGCATAAAGGAAGGATGACGGCAGTGACGGTGGAGATCCGGAAGAAGGATTCCGGCCAACTGGTAGCGATCGGGAGGCAGTGGATGACAGCCTCCAGGCCGAAAGGTTCTCAGAGCAAGATCTGATGCTTGATTGATCCAAGCCCTGAATATGTTGTTGAGTGAACTAGCACCAGCGCAGGTTAACTGTTCGGCTGATGAGGAGCAGTTACAGTAGCTTTCCGTAACAGGAGATGACTTTTTTTGTGTCCTGTGACTTGCCTGGCAATTCAGGCCATGTTTTCGCCCATTTAAGAATCTGAATTGGTGAAAAAAAAAAAAGAAGTTGTCAACTATGTTCTGTGTTGCTCTCGTGTTATTGCTTGCTGCCTTGTTGGCATACACTGTATCTGGCGGCAAATCCTCTGTGTCGACTTTCGAGCAGAGGCGCCGCTGTCTGCTCGGACCAAAATGCTGGGACCGAGCTCAAGGCCTTTTTTCTCTGCTCCTCGTCCTGCCGATTTGTTTGTCGGTCAAGTTGTGCCTGCGCGTGCTTCGCATGTTGCCACTTGTCACTCGCTACGCGCGCATATATCTTCGCTTCAACCCCTCTAATCCAAAAAAAAAAAAAAAAAATCCACTTCACCTGCCTCCTGTGTCATCATCATGAAAGGAAAAACATTTTGATGAGTCACTCCTATTTTATCCGAAAGGGACATATTATCTATTAATATGGTACGAGTGAACGATCACAGTTTCTTGGCACCTTCACCTACTTTTTAGATCGTCGTTAAGCGAAGGGAATGTGACGGCATGGATGGAAGAAGGGTACTATTGTTCAGTGAATCATCAGTGCTATACCGGTAGAAGTAGAACAAATCAAGGGTTGACTGAGGCATCCGAAGAAGAGACGACCGGCTGGTGTGGTGTCGTAGATGGGCGACGAGGCGAAGAAGAAAGCGCTGCGTGTGGTGACCGTGGCGAGCAAGTGGCTGGAGGACCCCCGCGTGGGCTACTCCGGCGAAGTGAACCCCGCCGCCGCCGGTGGCCAGGGGCTGAGCACGCTGGTGATGGCCGGCGCGCGCGTGTCCGTCGCCGAGCCCGGCCGCTTGGTCTGCTCCCTCCGCGTGCGCGCCCAGCTCACCGTACGTATTGACTGCCGCCGTCGCCGTCGCCGAACAAGTTTTCCCTTCTTGATACTGACGTGCTGCCGTGTGGACACAGGACGCGGAGGGGAGGTGGCACGCCGGCGCTGTGGCGGCAGCGGTGGACAACATCTGCTCGGCGACGGCGTTCACGGTGGTGGGCGCGCCCACGGCCACCGTTGACTACGCCTTGTCCTACTACTCGCCAGCCCATCACAACGAGGAGGTCAAGATGGACGCGCGAGCGGTGAATCGGAAAGGGAAGCTGACGGCTGCGGTGGTGGAGGTGCGCAAGAAGGATTCCGGCGAGCTCGTTGCGATCGGGAGGCAGTGGGTGACGCCTGCCTGGCCAACAAAGACCAACAAGGGCAGCAAGCTCTGAACATCTGTCAGAGTTAGTAGGAGGCCATGTAATTCTGAAGCAGGCCTGATCCTGGCAATTCATTGAGCAAAGATGTTTAATTTTGGCCGGAGTGGCATCCCTGATCGTACGCCGCCGTCAAATGTCCCCAATCCTGTGTAGAAAAACGCCAGCCGGAGTCGCCACCGTCCGGCCGCCGGCGCGGCCTCGAAGAACTATAGCTCCATAAGCGCCGTATAGGGCCAAGCGGTGCTTTCCACGCGCCACCGCCGGGCGCCGGAGGAGGACCGTGAGCCGGTGGCAGCTGCGAGGCCGTTTAGATCGAAGGATGGTCGCGTGGGACCCATGTAGAAGCGGTCGGGGGAGACCTTCGTGGCGGCACCGTCCAGTCCCTCCGCTGGTTTGCGCGATCCAAAATTTTGCAAAAATCCCCCTGGTTTGCGCGGCCGGATCTCTCCTCTCCCTCCCTCGTCTCCGCCTCCGGCCGGTTCGCCGGCTGCTGCCGCCGACATATCCCCGCCTTCGTTTACAGACAGAAGAATCGCGAATTCGCGTCCCAAAGATCCCCCATTCACGCCCTAGCGCTAGCTCTCTAGTTCCCGCATCAGGAATTCTAGGACCGGAAGCTCGACGCACGCGCGCGATTCGCGTCCCGGCAGAGCGAGAAGCTAGGAATGCTCGTATCCTTCCGGAACACGTACAGCATCCTACGTGTTCGAGTCGACGAGCACTGGCCTGAGCACTGTCGGCCAGGCAATGCATCGGAGACGAGGACCAGACGGCCAGCCAATGTGCCATCGGCAAGCTGCAACCCTCTCCTGGGCAAACAGAAATGGTTCTTCTCACTCATGGACTCGACTCAGACTGATATGCTACACTTCACCTACCCATGGCGCACTGCAGTGCTAATTTTGTGATCAATCAAACACTCCTAACCATGAACGTGTGGATCCAGAGTGAACTAGAGTGGAGAGTAGTTTTGTGATTAATAATCAGACAACCAGTTTTCCTTCTTCATAAGCTCCAGCATTACAATGACTCATGGGCAGCATAATCAGTACTAACAGGTCAATTCAATGTCTGTACACTTCACAATTGTGCAATGCCGTGTCAAAAAAAAAAAAAAAAAACCAGTTGATTCTGTCAGAAATCAGAGACATTTCGGCACATCACATTAACATTTCCGTTGCAAATTGTTCCGATAAAAAATGGGACAATCAGGTAGTAACACTGAACTATATACTAATCAGAATCAAAATTTGGATACAGACTTTACATCTTTAATTTTTTTCCCCCCAGATGTAATCTAAACATGACATCCTCAGGATTACATTGCCAAAACTAAATACATGACATCCTCAGGGTTACATTGCTAAAGTAACATGTTCCCGGCATGCCCAATTTCTGTTCGCCAGTGGAAGGAAACAGTTCAAGTTGGGTAATTGTAAAAACAATACAAGGCTTTCTCTTGCGCCGTCAGCAGCTAGCTTTGATGGAGATCTTCAGATATTCATGTACAAGCTTTGGTGAGATCTTCAGATATTCAGGTACAAGCTTTGGTGAGATCTTCAGTTCTTAATGCATTAGCTTAGCGTAGCTGTACTGAGAGCACCTTCAGTCCTTCACTTAACAGTTTACCGCAGCTTTGGTGCTTTCAGGAGATATACACCCCTAACCAAGCCCTTACCAACGTCTCCGACCTCCTTAAGGATAGATGTTGGCTCCGGCATGGTCTCGTCAGCGTCCTCTCTGCCACGCTTCTGTGTCATGTAAAAATTGGTTCACATTAAATAATGTCTAGTATATGTTGTACATAATATGCCCGCCTAGTGTTAGTTAATGGCCTCTCTTTCTCTCTCTGAGACAAGAAAAACACTGATGTTCTACAACCCAAGCTATTGGACTTAACAGAGCAGCCTTGGGCGGCCCTGAATTACTGGACTTAATACCTTTGGGTTCTCCCACGTAAGACCAACTGCATCTCCTCCAACTGAGCCATACCACAGCTTGAAGGTGTTCGGAAATGTGCACTGCAAATAAATGTTAATTATTTTCTGAATGGAAACACATATTAACAAGTCAAGATCGTCAATGTTACCTTCAAGTCTCGCAGAAAGTATGTGGTTGGGTCAAAATTTACCAAAAGTTTATCTCTTGCATCATGCAAGCTTTTCACAGCCCCTTTACCGAGTGGCATATAGGGATGGAAATCTTTACTTGGTTTGCCCCAGATCACCAACTTACCTGTAGAAGGTTATTACAAAAGTTGGCATTAGAACAAACAAGAGGGAAGACAGGATATTGTATTGAAAGAATAACCAAGTTCTTGTTGGCAAAAATTATTCAAGCGCATTACAAAATGTTAGACTGACCATTTGGAGTCTCAGCGGGGAAAAGTACATGGTGAGGATGACAAAGTTTCTCTTGATGGAGGAGAACAACAGCATCATAATTGCTCATAGGTGTCCGGAACAGGCACTGTAGAAAAAGAAATTCATAATGAGGGAGGGAACAAGAAACATAAAGAGATATAACCAACGAAATGATGAGCGATAAAATTACCTCCCATGTGTATTGCCCCGATTGACCATTTAGTATAAGATTTGTCAAAAGTTCTGCACTGCTTTTAGCATAAGTAGCCATCCGTTTAAGAACCTACATTTACAAACAGGAAGACAAAAAAGCTTAACTCCATCTGAAACAATATGTTAGGCTAAACATGCTGTTCGACAATTAGCGTAACTATCATTTTGCAAGACAGAACGTACACTTTTCAACATTTGTACTTCCCGAAACTCTATCATTAATGCAAACTTGTTGTCAGCGGTAATTATCTTTTAGGTCGCACAAAAATGTAAAAGCACCTACCGACTTGCTTGGCGAATGTTTTGTCCATGCTTCAGATGCTTTATCATATGATGTAGCAAGAAACATTGCACGCTCTATATCATGAGGATTTTGCTCATAAGATTTTCTGCTCAGCATAAAGTTTTCCTGTAGTTGTAACCATCAACAGGTAAGGACTATCAAGCATATCCAAAAATACCAAAAGTGAAGAGAGAACTAACGTTGATCTCCTTATCATCTTTCAGGTTGAAGTCATTATTTATGTCGATAACCATCGGCGAAAAGGTCCAGTCAAAACTGGACAACAGCCTCAAGAACCTGTCATTTTGTTGGTAATTGGTCAGAGAACTTTTGTCATTTATAGCTTCTTAGATTGGTAAAAAGGTATAGCCGACTTGTGAAATAGGCCAGATGGCATGGTGTGAGCATATGGTATCAAAAGGGGCGGTTAGAACATCAATAAGGATTTGGTCTCAAAAAAAAAAAACATCAATAAGGATGAAACAGTATTAGGAAGAGAACTGATAACTTATTGCTTAACCAGTTAACGTTACGGTACATGCCCCCCCAGCATTTCGCTCTGCGTCCGCCACTGCCACTGTGCACATCCCCTCCATGTGCCCAACTGACCATGTCTATCCAATATAGCCTTAGCCTAGCTGCTGCTGTTTGGATCATCTTTTAATTCTAATCTATGCATCCAAATAAACTATTGTGTCCCCTAAAAAATAAGAAAGCTGATAGGTTTGCTGGCATCTGTGCGTGTTTAAGACTGATAAAATGAGTGGTAATACAGACAGTAAATAAAGGATCCAGAGGTATACCTCAGAAACCCAACAACACGTGAGGAAGGGACCTGGAACGGGAATGGCTTCAAAAAGAGATAGGCAACCACTAACTCAACAGCCTCCTCTGAGATAAATGAAGAAAACATATGTGCAGAAATCCATCTTTTGGCTAGCCTTTGAAACAGAAAGAATATAGCAAGCCGGAGTAAGTCTTCAAGGTATGCGGTGTTTAAACAGCAACTTTAGAATCTTGACAGTTACCTGACTACCGGCCCATACATCTGGTAACGGCCATGCAGACCATTGACCATACTCGAATGTTGACTTCGCAGAAAGAGTACCTTGTCTTCTGAAGGAGCAATTTGTGTGCTAGCATCTCCAGCTGTGAGGTGATGAAATAAAATCAAGCAATTTTGTGGTCATTCTAGATTATCTAATTAGCAAATATGAGAATTATTTGAATATATATAAGAATCTAACCTCTCTTTTCTAACAACAAGCCTCTTTCATGAAAAATTTTGATCAAGAAAGAATATCCAGATGCAAGGACATTCACCTCATCTTCACTGGGTGAAACATACATTCCACGATCCTCCAGGCTGCAATAAAACTAGATTGAGCCAATCCACAGTTAAAATAACATTCCTCACCCTCCAAATGCTCTTAAATACCTTTCACCAATTTTTAAAAGAAATGCAGACTTTGTCTTCTCCATGGCCACAGGATCTAAGGGCCAGTTACCAGATCCCTCTAGCTGTTATTGAAACAAAGTGGAAAAAGAAGAAACTTGTGAAAAAGCAAACCCACAATGAATCCTAGCTATCACGAACTAATCATCACATGTAAGTTTTTGAGCCCTTGAGCACCATAACAGAAACTAGGAAGAAAGACTAATATTATTGGACCAATAGTACTCCCTCCATTTCAAAGTATAGACATTCCTGGCATTCAAAATTTTGCCAAAATATAAGTATTTCTCACTTCTCAATGCATCTTTCTCTCCTCATTCCCCCTTCCCAATGCATTATTTCCTGTACTATCTCCCTCCTCCTTCACTTCTCATTGTTTTCTGTGCCCATCACCTTTTCCACCTCTTCTTACTTACCATGCCCAAACCCAGAATTATCTATATTTTGAAACGGAGGGAGTACAATAGAAAAGATATATTACCTGGATCATAACTTCCAAAGATGGAATGCATGTTTTTGCAAGATTTGGCAGTCTCTGAGAATTCTTTCCATACGCCAAGGGATGAGGTTCAGGAGGGAACACAGAAGTGTGCCTAAAAGCTGCATAAGAAAATGTGGAAGGAAATGTTACAACTTACATGCAACAAGACTGAAAACAAAATAAAAAACATGCATAAAAATTAAAGAAAGACTGACAAACCTGAGTCTAGCGGTTGCACGGTAGATATTTTAAGAGGAATATTATCCAATAAACGCAGCTGCTTCGCCAATGTATCAAAAGCTTCTAGCAAGACTCCAGAAGATGAAACTGGATCTGCAGAATTCGGTGTAAGCTAACCCAAGGATGTATAAGCTGTAAAGCACAATGTAGAATAACTGAAGCTACCTTTGCCATTGACTAGGAGGCAGAAGTCCAGTTGATCAACAACATGAGTCAAATCTTCATTCTCCAATGACAAATGCTTCATAAGCACATAATCAGCAATTCTTTTGATGATTGTGTGCTTCTCCCAAGGTTCCGATTCCCAGACTGCAGTTAAATGCATTTGAGTGTTTTCCTAAATTTATCAATGCACTTTACAGGCAACCGAATTTAAAGTGCAACAGTTACCAGTGCTTTCAGCAATGTTTCCATCCTTAAATCTCCTAAGTTCAGCTTTCACTCCCCAAAATTTCCTAAATTTTGCGGCCTTCATATTTACAAGAGCAATGCATATTAGTCTGTTAGGTCATAATAATTGCAGCTCATCGCTGTTTCTAGAGGAAAAATACCTCATCACGATTCTCAGGGTTTGGACCAATGTCAACAAGACGAAAGCTCTTCTCCAGTGAGCTAATCATTATGCCAACAAGCAGCGGACTGCTACCAAATTCTGAAAAACCCTACAAAGGTGTACTTTGTCATCTTACTGATTGCTAAAAAAAGAAAAGTCAATTTTACTAATACCACATGTACATACATCCATAATATTCCATTCAGAAGGTGTGCTTCTCCATAGGACTCGGATCATCTTTGTTCTATCTGTAAGTCCTTGTTGTAGCAAGGACTGAACATCCTTTTCAAGTATTCTCCATGATTCATCATCCACGCAAAAGCCTAATGAAGTAACCTTCGAATTTCCTTTCAAGTTTATCCTGATAGAAAGTAGTATAGTGAAAAATTATTCAGTTAGCTTTAGTCTTTATTTGGGATAGGTTTACTTATAAAACTTCAGAATAAAGACTATAGAAAAGTATACAATCTTGGAGTCATACTAGAAAGAGAAAACTAGCTTACAGAAAGTTATGAAACAATGTGGATATTTCTCTTTCAAGAAGATATTAATATCCAAAGAGCGCCCTGGCCCTACTTGTTAGTGGGTCGGGAATGTTAATTTTCAACCTTCGTGAACTATGTGTTTTGCTATGGATATACGAAAATGATATACACCAGTACACCATCACCAGAGTGCTCGGTGTAAATAGAGTCTCACACTCAGCATGCATACGCACAGACAGTGGCTCAAATAAAAATGCATGATACAATATGGACCGGCAATGAGCATCATAATTCAACATACCTCAAACATGAATCGAACTTGGCACAAACATCAACCTTGGTCATAAAAACCTCATCAAATCCACCATCTCTGCATTTATCCAGGCAATGAAGTGTGCAAGATGCCTCGTCTTGAAGCTAAATAATTAAGAAAAACAAAAATGCGTCCTTGATTACAAGTGTGGAAAGCGTTATTATGAACAGAGAATAGAACCACTAAACTAAAATCTGTCAGGGTCAGTTCGATGACAACAAAATGATGTGCATTTGAATTTACATGAGAAGTAAATCAAAAGACAAAAGAAAGCTGAGCCAAGAAAGATGTGATGGCTATAGAGTACCTCTGAAAAGGCTGACTTAGTCATCCGAAATGCCAGATTAACATGCCCGGATACATCACATATGGCAACATCAAATATTATCAGGAAATTAGCAATGTCCTGAATATTTCAACTGATCAGTATATCATAAATATGAGAATAGTTACTGATTGATCGACATTACAGGCATAAATAAATTGCACTTTCTGCGAATGCTGCATCCAAAGTAACTCATCATGTGCAATCGTAAAATTTGCTAGATATTCTCATTACTTAACCAGAATCCCTGATGTATATAAGGCCAACTAAAAAATTAAGTATGGCATGTAAATTTGTCATACTACATAATCATGTTTACACAAAGTCAAATGACCTATCTGGAGAACTTATTATTTTGTACAGAACACATGATATCATGCCATCTACTCTACATAACCATCATGGATACTAGTATATTTGTGGTATTTTCCATCTACTGATATTTTGTGGTAGGTTGACAAACCTCTTTTGTGACTATACGTTTCTTCATTGGCTGAATCACCAAGCCCTTGGCCCATCCCTTTGAATTTGCTACAAAAATACAGATATGCTTCAATATAGTAAACATTGGTATAATGTTCCTAGAAATAAAAGTTCTGTTGCTTGTATGTACCCAAAAAATTCATAAAGACACGGAAAATTTGTCTTGTGGTCATTGATCTATTAATTATGCTTCCTCCAGAGTCTATAGTAAGAAACGCAAGGATGGCTGATATTAAATATCCATTGAGGCAGTCATGTGCATATATCGAAGTTCTTTGACGTGCCCAAACCTGCATTTGAACATAAATATTATATGCCTTCAAGTGGAAAAAAGTAGATAATACAACAGGCCTGCTGAAAAATTAGATGTTTGTTTAAGGTGCTACTGATCATTTCAAGAACACTGCTCAACATGTGAAGAAAAATATATCATTCTAATAGGGTGGAAACTCCAATCCTTACATTTGATAAGTATATAAAGGAATAAGTGTCTAGGATAAGCTGCATACTTTTAGTAAAATTGATGCTTCTTGCAAGGCTTTCCAATCTGCAAAGGTGCTGCTGATAAATTCTGCATTTTCCTCTAAAAACATATCCTCCAATATGCTACTATTGTACTTCGGCGTGGGTACATTTATGCCATCTGAAATATAAATCCAATCAGCAAAGTTACAAGGAAAAAGATATATATTCCTGTACAGAAGGCCAACAGTATGCTATAATGGTACTAAAAGCAACCCAATTGAGATCACAATGATATCAAACACATCTAAACCAGGTAGATCACCTTTAGTGTATGCACGGACATTGTTTCTTGTTGATAAATTCAGCTTTGAAACAGTGAACAAAGAAGTTGCAGTTGGGATTATTCTGACACAGAACCCAGGAAGCTCTGCGATTTCTGTAGCTGCATCAATGGAGTTTTGGATAATAAGTAAAATATAATGACAAAATAGCCACTTATGGACATGAGCATTGACTTCGAGTGCATATTAAGGTGAAGAAAAGAAGAACCTGGATATACATGAAGGACAGGCTTTCGTGCCTCATCTTGCAAGGTAGACCATGAAACTTTGTGGATTTTCTTAGATGACCTCAACTTCTTTTCAATGACACAGAGGTAAAGACACCTCTTTGCATGGTACCGATGATTTAGGAAATCTTTCTCGTGGAAGCATTCCTATATCAAATAGTACAAAATAAATGACCAAATTTTCCATGATCACTAACATGATAATATGAAACCAGAGTGGTACTTAAATGCTTCGATTATGTCCACAAAGGTGCACTAGCTCACAAACACAGTGGCTAGTTCTATCAATAAAATCAATAAGCAAAGTGTTCTGGCAAAGCATTATGAACAGCTATTGATGCAGTCTCAATCATGTCAAAAGACGAAAATATTTACGGAAATGATAAATGATTGGACAATCTAGCATACCTAAGCAGCCACTATGCAATTTTGCCAATCAGAAATGGTGAAATGCCTTCGAAGGAGGAAAATTGATTGTAACTAAAACAAGATAAAAAATTCCATACTTTTTCGCAACAGCATTGGCAGCAGAGCTCGTACCTTGGGCAAACGGACGAGAAGGTCGGCGGCGACGTCGGGCCTAGCGACAGTGCCGGCCGCGAGGCTTCCCACGAGCTGCACCACCTCCGGAGGCCGGAAGGTGAACTCGAGCTTCTCGGAGGCTAGCCCCAGGTCCCGCACGAACCCAGACGCGGCCGCCGGCGTGGCCTGCTGCGCCGGCACCTTCTTGATGAGCTCCGCGATGGTATCCGCCGACTCGGTGGCGGCGCGGAGGGCGGAGGCGCTTGGCCTCGCCTCTCGCAGGAGCGCGAATAGCTTGTGGTCGATGGAGTCCTCGGCCGCCATGGTTTGGTTGTCTCGGTGGTCGCCGGCGGCGGGAAGGCGACAACGCGTTGCGGGGGTGTAGGGTTTAGCCACGCTTCGAATGGAGAAGGGAGGAATCAATATTTCCATAGCAAGGGCCCATGAATTAACCCAATAGCCCAGCATGCATTGTGGAGCCCAATACAATCTTGACCACAACGGCCCGGTAAGTACAAGAAAAATGTACTCCATTGTTGAGTACTACATTTTTAGCTCAAAATGTACATTAGTCTGACATGAGACATTAGTCTGAAGGTAATGACAAAAACATTGACGTCTTCGAGTAAGAAAAAAGTGTTCATCCCTCAGAAAAAAAAAAAGTGTTGATCCAGCCAGGGTTTTCAAAATCGACGAAAATCGGTCGATTTTCGCAAAAACCGGACTTACCGGTCCGGTCCGGTAAGTCCGGTTTGACGATTTTCGAATTTCAAATTTGAATTTTTTTGAAAATTTAGAAAAAATTTAAACAAAAAATATGTAAATAAACTAGATGTAATTTGAGGACTATTTGTGAAAACCATACTAAAAAACGATTTAGTTTGATAGGTGAATTAATTCCCGCAAGATTTCTGGGAAAAAAGGGCAAAAAAAAAGAAAAGAAAACCTTACCTTATCCCGAACAGCAGACTCCAATTGGGACGCCTGGACCACATCGCTGCGTCGACGCCGCCCGCAGCCAGCCGAGACTTCGATTCGCTGCGTCAACGCCGCCCCCAGCCAGCCGCCTCTTCGATTCGCTGCGTCGACGCCGAGATTTCGTCGAGGGAGCCGCGGCGGACGACCTTGAAGCCAGCAATGGACGCCCTGCCACCTCTGTAGCTCCGGTAACCGTCGATTTGTGGGCGATTTTTGAGGGGCGGGTCGATTCGCCACCGGGCCCTGACCCACGGTGTCGATTATCGCTGCTCTCGCTCGGCTAGCCGAGGAATCGGCTCGGTAACCGGCCGATTCGGCGCGGCTAGCCGAGGCGGCGCGTCGTCGCATGTGAGGTGAGCAAGTTTTTTTTTTTCTGTTTATTCAATGTAAGTCAAGGAATTGATAGCTCCCTTCGTCCTTCTCTAGCTGAATCTTTTAATACTTTATCTGTTAACTAATTTTGCATTGTTGTAGTGATTGGATTGTACAATGTCTTCACTTATGGAATTCAATCACATGATGTTTTCATTCTAGTAACAAATGGATTGATTGCAAATGAGGGATTAGAAAATACGAAATGTGGATGACCTTGTATATTGATTCCATTTGCATACTATATATCGGACAATTTATGTTGGACTTATTATGACTTGTGCTATGTTTTATGCATACTTATATTGTCAATTTGTGTCTAAGCATATTGGAAATGTTTAGCAAAGGTCATGGCGATTTTTTCTAAATTTTTTCCATGTTTTTTTTTAGGTTTTTCTCACTGCCTCGATTTTCAGTAAAAATCGTCGATTTTCGCTGAAAACCGGTCGATTTTCGACGATATCGGTCGATTTTCGAGTTTTTTAATTCAAATTTCGGAATTCAAATTTTTGACCGGTTTGCGGCCGGTTTTCTCGATTTTCGCGAAAATCGGTCGTATCGCTGCGGCTCGGTTTCATTGATACCGTCGAAATTTCAAACCTTGGATCCAGCAGGTCGTTGCTGCCTGGCTGATCATGCGCGTCTCTCTCGGCCGTTGTCTCGCCATGGCGTGACACCATGCCAACCGAGGTGCCCAGTGCCCAAATCAAGAACGGAGGCAACAATTAAGAGAGGCACTGCATAACGGAACACGACCGGCATCCATGGCAGGAGCTTGCTGGCCATCCCGGGCAGTGCACGGCGTTCCAGAGCTCGCCTCGATCAGCGCGGTGCAGGCACGCTCGACGCTCGCCTTAACGACAACGCGCACTTCCACCACCATCTACGACGACGTCACTGCGCTGCCGTGCCGATTCAGCAGCTCCGGTGCGGTGTAGCGGAGCCAGAGGGCCGATGCCGTCCTGCAATGCAACAGTAGCAGATCGCCTTTCTCCCTTCTTTCCGGCATATGTGCGCCGTCTGCATGCTGCCCTTCCGGTGGGCTTCTCCGTCACCGGCGAGGCGCGAACTGGACGGCCAACCAAGACCAACAAAACAAGCAAGCTCTGAACCTCTGTCAGAGTTCAGAGGACTTGTAATTCTCAAGGCAGCAGGCCTGATCCTGGCAATTCATTGAGCAAAGATCAAAGCAGCTGTTTTCTGCATCCCTGATCGAACGCCGGCCATCGGATGTCCCAATCCTGTCTGCAGTGACAGATCACACGGCTGCCGGGCACCGGAGGAGGGGTAGTGCCGGCGGGGATGGAGCCGGTGGCAACTGCGGGATGGGTTAGATCGAAGGAGGACCGCGTCGGATCCATGTAGAATCGGCCGGAAGAGGTCTTCGCGGCAGCGCGGTTCCGTCCGCCGTCGCGCCGGCGACAGCAGGGTCTCGCCGCTAGAACCGAACGCCGGCGGCCCCGAAACTTTGCAAAAAGACCCCTGATTTGGATCGCGACTAATAATCGCGATCCAATTATTTATAAAAAACACCCCTAGTTTGGATCGCGACTATTGATCGCGATCCAAAAGAGGGGGCAATTTGTAAATATCTGGATCGTGATTAATAATCGCATTCCAAAATTATGCAAAAAGACCCCTGGTTTGCGCGGCCGGATCTCTCCTCTCCCTCCCTCGTCTCCGCCTCCGGTCCGTCCGCCGCCGCATGTCGCCGTTGTCCTCCCCGCCTTCCTTTCCATCCAGAAGAATCCTATGTCAGGTACAGGATTGGCTCCCTCACTGCAGCCCTCCTCTCCTGGAAAAACCAAATTTTGGGCAAATAGAGCATTCCACAGAAAATGGTTCTTCTCATGGACTGATACGGTACACTGGCACCTGCCAAACATAGCATTACCGAGTGAACTAGGGTGGAGAGGAGCTTCGTGATCAATCAAACAACCAAGGGGATACAGGTAGCAGTCGACCATGAATGATACAGGTAATCAGCACTAACAAGTCAATCGGTATGTATGTACACTTCGCAATTTTGCAATGCCGGGCCAAGGGGAAAAAAAAATAAGTTAGCAATATATATGCCACTCCTCTTATTGGCCATCTTTCGATTTGCTCTGTATCCCCATACTCTGCATCCTCTCAAGTCAATCCCCACGCCTGCAAACAGAGAAAACAAATGTGACTATGTGAGTACTAAAAGTCAGAATTTTTAAGGAAAAAATACAAGTACATGTGTAAATAAGAAGTTGCTCCAATATCAGAAACTCTTTCTGCACAAATCAAAGAAGCTGCGTTTGGCCGGAACCAATGGCAGCACAACCATTACCTGAATCCTGCCGTCTGATGTCCCGACAACCAGAACATCGCCATCGCCGTCGACTGCCATGCACTGGACGCGGCAGCTGGGACCGCCCGCCTGGAGGGCGCCGATCCTGGTGAGCTTCTCCCTGGACCAGATCTCCACGACGCCGCCCCTGGAGCCTAGATACACGAGGTCGGCACTCACCACCAGCGACCGCGCCTCCATGGACGACGGTATCGACCCGACGAGGTTGTAGTTCGAGCTGTTCCACACCTGCAACATCGATCGCCATACATCAGAAACCTTGCAGTTGAGGAGGTCATGCGACTGTTTAATTAGTTCGTTTCAGATTATCAGACCTTGACTGACGCGCCGTCCAGAGAAGTGCTTCCGGTGTATAGCAGCCCTTCGTGGACTTGCAGCGAGTAGATTGGGTTCGCCTTGCCCAGGATCCTCTTGTTGCCGGACTGGATTACGCCTAGTGTCCCACTCGCAAGGTCGATTTCCTGCATCATCGTCAATAACAAGTGAGTGTTCTTCACCGCTTTCATCAGCGTCTTTCTTCCTTGTCCTATAAATTGAGCGCGATGCTTCACCTGAACGCTGCTGTCGCTGCAACCGCAGAAGAGCTTGCCGTGCAGCAGGGCTATGGACCTGACGGATTTGTTGGGGTTCAGGAGCTTCGAGTTGCCGTTCCAGGTTAGCAACTACACGTGCACAATAACCGTAAGAAAAATCATTCACCTTTTCCGAAGTTCTGAAATTGGTAGCATGTTGTCATTCTCTTACCTTAACGCCTGCTCCTTGAGGTACAAAGCATGCCATGGCATTTGCAACGACCATACTCTGCACCGGATCTCTCGTGTCATGGATCTCGACGCACCGGAGGACGCCTTCCTGGAACTGCCACACCTGCTCAGACAAGAGCAGCTCAAAATCTGAATTCTCTCCATCCAACTTTTTTCATGGCTAGTTCCTAAAATCTCCCCCCCCCCCCCCCAAAAAAAAAATCATACAAAGTTACCCTTATAGTTTTGTCCAGTGACCCACTGAAGATTTTGTCCTCAGAGTGAAGGACTGCTAAACTGGTTATTGCTTTTGAGTGCTCTTGAGACTCGTGGACTAGGCGAAGGATGTTTTCACTTCCCTCCCAGACCTGAAGATTCAGTTTCACAAATTCAGAAAACGTTAAACAGGTTACTATTATAAACTTGATGGTACATTTTTGAGAGAGCTAGCTAGCGACCTTTAGTGTTCCATCAGAGTGGCCGGAGAAGATGTAGCTCTTGAAATAAACAACTGATGTTACTTCACCATTTGCGCTGCAATCTACCAAATTAATCTCCTTGTGATTCCACATATCCTGCAATAATGCGTATAATAGTTATTCTTTCAGTGAATGTAAAATTAGCACAGCATAACAGTACATGACAACAGGTGGTGCGTGAGCATTACAACGCTGGACTCTTGGCCATCTGATAACAGCTTGAGCATCTCGAATGCGAGGCCAGACGATTTCTTCAGGTCCCTTAAGCGTCTTGAGCACATCCTTGATGTACGTAGTGATGTCGTGCATCCCCTCTGAAAATTTCGTTCATCGATCCTTAAAATTCAGAAGAAGAAGAAGAAGAGAAGTGCTCATGACGGTTTCAGCGACAGAGGAAGGAAAAAAAAAAAAGACCAACCCCGGTCGTTCATGAAGCTCCTGAGCGCGACCATGGCGAGGACCCTGTCGCTGCCGTGCTTGGCGGACCTGAGGACGACCACGAACTGGCGCAGCATGCAGACCCGCGCCGCCCCGAGCACTCCCGTGTCGGGGAGCTGGGAGAGCATGTACGCCAGCCACGTGGCGCACACGAGGCTGGTCGTGAACAGCTCGGCGTTCTTGGTCTTGAGGCAGTCGGACAGGGCCTCGAAGACCAGCCCGAACTCGTGGCTCACCAGCGCGTATCCAGCCTTCCTCTCCCATTCCGAGACCGCAACCTTCTCTTCTTCCTGCCAAAATTTCAGAAGAATCAATTGTTCAGTCTTCAGGCTTTGTGTACTGTGCTTCTTCAAATTAAAGCAGCTCAACAACGTTTGTGCACATATACCATTTCCCCGTCACCGTCGCCGCGGACGATGCTGAGTTCCTGCGACTGATGGCGGTACCTCTCTTTGACTCTGGCGAGCTTGAGCAAGGACGATCGTGTGAGGGGCCTCCCCGACGACGAGAACTTCCCCGGGAGGCACATGATGGTCTCGGCAGCGAGGAGCTGGCTCCTGGGAAAGTCGGTGTTCTTGAGGCACTGGATCAGGCTGTCCATGGCTTCCTCGCGGTACATGCTTATCTTCCTCGGCTCAACCAAGAGATCAAGCTGGAGTAGCAGTCCTGCGACGATAGGGCTCTGCTCCGGTGGCGTGGACTGCAGGTACACGAGCAGCGTGTGCATCGTGCTCAGGGAGCCTCCCTCCTTGATCTTACGGAGAACACGCTCCGCCGCCGACCGCCTAAGTTAATTAGCAGATGTGAAATCGATTCTTCAGTAGGAAATGTGAAATCAATTCTTAACTTTTGGGAGTCGATCGATATATAAATGAAAGTACTTTTTGAGCTTGAGGAGCTCGTAGAGGAATCGCACGATGTCGAACTTTTCGGCGTCGGCGACGGCGTGGAATGCGTCGAGCACGGCGGCGAGGGAGGCCTTGTCGACGATGGTGGTCCGGCAATGGCCGTCCTCGGCGATGCACCTGAGCAGGATCCGCACGGCGGCGAGCCTCTCGTCGACCAGGTCGGCCTCCAGGCTGGCGCCACGCTCCTGATGAACCGCTCCGACAGCAGCGCGGCCCTGGGCACCGGCGCCGCCGCGGAGGACGAGCTATCCGAGGCGTCGGCTAATTCGAAGTATACGAGGAGCTGGCTGAGGAGGATGACGGAGGCGGCCTTTGGCTTGACGCACATCTTGAGCGGGTCGTCCTGCTCGCGGCGGATGGCGGAGACGAGCGCGTCGGCCATGTCCATCTCGGCGAGCTGCTCCGGCGTGGGAGAGAGGAGGTAGATGAGGGAGACGGCCTCGACCAGGCCCTTCTTGAACAGCGCGACGAGGCAGTCGACGTCGGATTCCACCCTGGTGAGCGTCTGCGCGACGGCGTCGTCGCGGGACGCGAGCTCGGCGAGGAGGAAGACGGCGACCTGCAGCACGTGCTCGTCGATGGAGTCGAAGAGAACCTCCACGAAGCCGTTGATAACGGCGGGCCTGGCCAGCACGGCGACGAAGACGGCCGGCTCGCCCGGCGCCGCCGCGGCGGCCTCGCGCCAGAGCCGCTCGATCTTGAGCACCGACTTCTCCGTGTCGGCCGGCGTCCTCGGAGGTGCAGAGGCACGACACGGCGGCGCGGAGCTCGGCGACGGCGCCCTCGAGCGAGGCGAGCGCGATGACGCTGGTGGGCGACGGCGCGCTGGCGTGGCTGCTGGTGGTGTCCGGCGACGGCGAGTTGATCTTGAACGCCGCTGGAGCGGCGGGGCTGTCCGCCATTGCTGTGGTTTCTTCGCGCAGGGGCGTGGCGGCGGGGGAAGGAAGAAGGTCCTGCTGGTTGTCGCGCCAGGCGGCGATGAGGCGCTTGAGGACGTAGTTGGTCTTGGGAAGCTGCGCGCCGTGGAGGCGCTGCCGGGTGATGGGGCAGGTGGCGTTGCCGCGGTCCAGCCACTCCTGGATCGCCCGACGCTCGTACGTCTGCCCGTCTCCAACGTCACCGGGTCGTCGAACAGCTGACTCGTGATCGGGCACACGAAATCCTTGGGCGTCGCCGCCACCGCCTGGTCGCCGTCGCCGCGCATTGGGGACCTGTACGTATTAAAACCAGAGCCCCGTGTCTCGGGATCATCAGCGCCAGCCCCAGCCAGGTAGGAGGAGAAGGACTGCAAGCAACGGCGTGCGTTCAAAGAAGAGTCTTACCTAGCGGGCTCCGGAGACAGCTGGGCGTCGTCGCCGCGTGTGCGTGGCGGCGCTTGACCTGCCTGGGACAGCGGCGACGCCGCGATCTTATCCTACAAGACAAGGCGGTAACATTGTTGGTAACTCAAAATTTGTTCTCAACCTGCTTTATCACCCTTTTCACAGCATCGGTTGATCAGCCGGACAAAGGAAATGACCGTGTCCTTTTCCATGAAGCCCGTTATATCAGACTGTGTACGTTCTAATGGACCGTTGCCGCACTCTTATTGACTAATTCAGCAAAATGTGTATATTACGGTGGACACACTATAATCTGACTCTAGTTGTCACGACATGTGGGAAAAAGTTCTAGACCACCACCGCTCGATTCTTTGCCAAGTGTAGCAGTCTCATATCATCGCCGCCTTCTGGCGATGCTATAAGTCGTAACTTGACACAAACTTATTTTCCACCCACCGAGCTCACTCTTGGATATACCATCATTCCACTAGCATGATGACTGGGGAATCTGTTTGTTTCAAGGAGTTGAACAATCACACGACTGAACTAGGCGGTTGGCTTGCTAGTGAGATCATCATGAAGATACAGACATGACGGCCGTGGCAAAAAAAATCATACAAATGGTTTGCCCGAATAATGATTACCGACAACCTTAGTGTGTCATTTAAAAATAGGGATAAGTTGGCGCATTATTACTCTAAGCAACTATTAAGTATTTTGTACTAGTGAACAAAACATACTTTGTTGATTGTGAATATGTATTAGCTTCCATATATATAAGTAAAATTTACTGAAATAGAAAACGAAAGACCATGGCCTTACACTACAAGAATTGTAATTTTTCCTCACAGTGCTTAACAAGTGGCCAACATTTGCTAGTGCATTTTGTTAGGCATTCAAAAGAAAGAACTATAAAAAACTTGTACACAATATTATTGTCGATAAATTATGAAGACTGTCAAGAAAGAGAACATTTCGTATAAGAAAAATGTCATCCATTCATAAGAAATAGACTAGTAAGATTAGAACTGTAAACCACTCAATGAAAATTGTCAGGAAAGAGAAAATGCATTGTTGTTTTGGTCATAGTATATAGTTATGGAAGCCTTTGCTACTATACAAGTTTATCTGTCACATGCAATTTGAGTACCATTGAACTTGACTGATAATTGAATTGAAAATCTAAAAGAAATATACACCAGTGTGTTCAGCTTATTTATTTTAAGCATACTAATGGAAAACTGAAAATTAGTTAGTAGCAAATGGGGAGGTGTTTCAGTACTCTCAACAGAAAAAAAGAGGATCGCTATAATTATGGTAAATTAACGATATATTCTGCAAAGATCTGATGATTCACTTAGCCCTGTTTTTTGTTACAGGATCTGAACATCTATTTAGGATAAATTGGATTCTATTTATCAAGACAATTGCAGTCATAACCTTCAAAACTGATTGCATATTACCTCATCACCATTAGTCTACTGCAACACTACATGGCAATATGATATCACATCAACAAATTAGTACCAGATCGTTTCATTTTCAAGGTTTCCAGAAAGGAAATGGAGTTAATCTCTTGTGTGAGTGCTACAAGCTGCTAAGAGATGATAATGGTTGACTGAGATGATAATTTTCCTTTTTCTGGAATTTTAGCACGAATGAAGTCAATGGTCCAGCTGATGCGTCTTGTGCGACACCAAGTTACAGATTACACACCTCTTTGCCAATGCTGAGCTCGGAGGAAGACTCCTCCATGCTGTCATCTGATGGCGCGGCCGGCGACGGTGACTGCTCCGCCCTGAGCCTTGACGCCGGACTTCCTCCGCCCATCGGCGGCGACTGCTGCTGCTGCGGCACTATGAGATGCGGCGGCACGCGCTGTGGGTACAGACTCGGCGGCCTCAAGAGGTCCCTCCGGCTGCTCAGGCGCCGTGGGTACAGATCGCCGGCCTCGTCCCACATCGGCTGCAAAAAAAAAGACTCACCGGTCACACGTCTCGAGAATCTGTTTCTCTCGAACGGAATGAAAAGAACAGAACATGGAGCGTGTGGCATTACATTGTGCCGTACGTCGTTATGCGAGCTGACCGTGTCATCATAGTTCTCTGCCATGGCATCATCTTCGCCGCCGTTCTCTTCCCCTTCTCCGACGCTGAACACGATATCCGGAGGAGGAGGCGGTGGTATTGACGCCGTCGACGCGTCTTCGGCTTCGAGGATCGTCTTCAGATAGAGCGCGTAAGCTTTGCAGTTGACGTCGAGCACCTTCTCGTACTCCCGCTCCAGACCCCTCATCTCCTGCGCCTGTGCGCCGCTCATCGTCGACAGCACCCTCATCGCCGACAGCGCCGCGGTCTCCACCGACCTGTCCTCATCCGCCTCCGCCGCCGCTGCAGCCGCGGCGGCGGAGGCGCGGCGCGCGGCGAAGTGGCGCATGACGGGGAGCAGGCGCGGCGCGAACAGAGCCTCGAACGCCGCCGGCGCGATCTCGTGGCGCGCGAGCGCGGGGTCGAGCGCGAAGAGGTCGAGCACGGCGGCGGCCGCCGCCGCCCCGCCCCGGCGGCGCGCGGCGCAGGCGAGGGCTAGGAGGAGGCAGGACAGCGGGGTGGCCGCCGGGAGCGACAGCAGCAGGCGCTCGGCGGCGCGGAGCGACGACGGCGACGGCGAGGCCGTGGCGGCGGCGTCGAGCGCGTCCGACACGAGGGACAGCGCCTGGAGCGTGCCCGCCGGGTGCTGCTGCCCACCGCGGCCGTCCGCCGCCGCCGCGGCGGAGAGGAGGTGGCGACGGAGGAGCGGGTCGGCGATCAGCTCCGCGAGGAAGGCGGAGGTGTGCGCCACGATGGCGGAGTACGTCGGCGTCGCACCGGCCATGGCGATGCGGTGACCGAGCACTGCTGGCTGCGACCACGGTTTGTTCTTGAGGGTGTTTTGGTTGGACTTGGCAAACGGGAAGCACGAGGAGGAAATGACCGAAACAGGCACCGAAGCTGCGCGGTCAACGCGAGTGGGAACAGGGGTAGGACTGGCATTTTCACGATTTCGTGTGTTTAAATTATGGCGGGACTGGGTTTCCAGCCGGCAACGGCCGGCAGCGCGGCGGCGTGACGCGTGGAGAGCGACGGGCGATGGAAGAAGAGAGCGCGCTGATTTGGAGCGGCTCGCCGCGGCAGTAGTGGGAAAGTCAGACATGTTGCGTCTACTACTGTGATCTCTGATCATTTTCTTAACATTGATTAAAGAAAATCTCGCGAGTAGATTTCAGTCGTTATCACCAACACCTGTGCAGATAACAAAACTATTACAAATGGAGCTTGTTAACGAAGGGCAAATTAACAAAGTCTTGACAAAAGTGTTTGATATCCTGTCAAAATCAACTCGCCATATGACTCTTATCATCCATCCTATCAGAGGTGATAGTGGTATGGTATCTCCCGGTTGTACTTGATACAAAATTAGCAGTCCCATATATTTTATTGTGAAACAATCAACTTAGTCTTCCAACTTTCACCCAAGGATCAATTTCATGCCTCGACTTTCACTAGTTCAGAAGGAGCCATCAGTCGCAGGCCTTTTTGGCCTGGCTGTAGTGGCGGGCAACACGCCCGTCACTGCACTTTTGGCACGGTAAAAAAAAAGAGAAAATAGTGACGTCATGGGCGACCGCCACTGAAACGCGTCTGACAAATAAAAAATAAGGTGGTCGGGCCATGGCTGGCCGGACCTAGCACACCACAACCCGGTCCGCACGCCGGAACCCTAGACGCCACCATACGGACGTCGCCCAGATCCACACGCTCCTCGCCACATCCTCGCCGTTGAGCCGCCACCATGGGGGAAGGAGACACAGGTTCGGTGCCGTCATGGATCCTTGTGTAGGACCAAAAAACATATCCACCACCATAGTGTCGCTGCTTCACCCGCCAAGAACTCGCACCACCTCCACTCCCCCACCCCGTCGCTCCACCAGCCAGGAAGTCGCGCTCCCTCGGCTCCCCCACCCCTTCCCACTGACTCAGCAACACCGTCATGCCGTCTCGAGCTACCTCGCAGTTCCTGGCCTCGGGCCTTGGCTGCCTCACAGCTCGCTGCGATGGCGGCCTCAACCGCCTTGCAACTCACATATCTGAGGGAGGGGGGAGGGGAGGGGATGGGAGGGGAGGGGAGAGGAGGAGGAGGAAGCGTAGCGGTTAGCGTGGAGGTGGCGGCTGAGAGAGAATGAAAGAGGGGAGGAGTGAAGTGAAGGCCACATGGAGTGCGGATTTTATATGAACTCGTAGTTTGGGCTGAAACAGGCTCAAAGCGGGCCAAACGATAGTATAGTAGCGGGCTGCTTATATCATATGCCCGCCATTGTAAGGAATACACTAGTGTTTTAATCGGGTTTGTTGGTGTTGATGTCACGTTTGCCCGCCGGTACTAGTGTTGATTTTCAGGACCATTTTAGTGACCTTACTTCGCTTCTAAGCTCGCCAAGCGGCCAGCGAAAGCATCTACGACACACGTCGGGCCATTTTAGCGTCCCTCCTCACGGCGCTCATTCACTCTTTTCTCTACATTGCCTCGAATATCCCTTCACATTGATGTGGAGACTAAGATGTTCCTCACAGGTCACGACAGGCTCCCTCGTGCTCCCAATCACGATAGAGTGGCTGACCGAAAAAATATCTCTGGTTAGTAAGTACTCTTTAACGGTGTGATGAGGCCCGATCATTATGGGTTACTTTAACTTTTCTTTGTTGGTGGTAAGGGCCAATGCCCCCACCCGTTGACCTCATCTCGTCCACCCATAGTTCTATAGAAGAATTTACTATATAATCATATCTTCACAACAACATACTCTCTCCGTTTAAAAGTGTTGACGCCGTTGACTTTTGTGTAACGTTTGACCGCACCTCTCACTTGTCTTCTTTGCCCACGGCGCGCTAGCTGCCGAGGAGGGGCACGAACTTGAGCATGACGTCCACGGCGTTCTGCGCAGCGATGCTGAGGAACTTGGCGGCCTCGTTCCCCAGCGCGGAGCCGCCGCCGGCGAGGTCGGAGAGCGAACGGATGGTGAGGAAGGGGACGCCGTGCTGGTGTGCCACGAGCGCGACGGCGGCGCTCTCCATCTCGACGGGCGTGCACCCGAACTTGGACCGGATGAACTGGCGGTAGCCGGCGTTGTCGACGAAGACGTTGGCGCTGCACCCACGGCTCACGCGCACCACCCGCGGCGCACGGGGCAGGCACGTCGTGGCGTTCACGCACGCCGGCAGCTCCATCCCCTCCAGCTTCTTGGCAATGGCGAGGTAGCGCTTGCTCGCCGGGACCCAGAACGCGTGCTGGCGCTGCTCCGGCTTGCCGGAGACGGGGAAGATCTCCTCCGGCTGGTACCAGATGCTGTTGAGCGTGTTCGCCGCCAGCTCCGGGTTGGCGCCCTTCCCGACGGTGTAGTCGGAGAAGTTGAGGAAGCCCAGCTCCCGGGTGTAGTCGCCGGCGGCCTCCAGCGACAGCTCGTTCTCCGGACCGTCGCCATGGCGCTGCCAGTTCCAGAGGGACAAGTGGGCCCAGTACTCGGGGATGGTGACGTCGCCAATCTGAAGGTCCTCGTTGGCGTTGCCGGCGATGCCCCAGTGCACGATGCCTTTCACCTCGAACAGGCTCAACAGCAGCTGGGTCGTCAACCCTGCATTAAGCTGCACACGTGCCACAAGAATTTTGTTCATCACTTCTCCGGCCGTTTTGCAGGGATTTATGTTTTTTTTTTATCTCTCTTTACTTCATATATTGTGCCAATAATATGCTCTAAATATTTTTTTTGTCCGTATTACAAGGACAATCCATTTGAAGATGCGGGCCTTTTGAAAATGATGTCCTGATCACTTATATTGCCATGTGGAATTGGAGGTTTACCCATCCCTTTCAATTTATCTTACAAATATATTTGGCAATTATTAGGCACTCCCTTTTTTCAGTACACCACTGCTATAGCAACCATCCATTTAACTAATATAATTTCTAGGCAACCTTCTAACTATTGTTAGTCCACTAGTCAGGCAAACCCGACTAATTTGGACAAAAGGAGTCATTTGGTGCAGAGCGAGCATAGCTCAGCTAGTTAGAGGTTTTTTGTGGTGGAATCAACCCACTCGGGTTTAAGTTCCAGTAGACTTATGGCTATTTATTCTTTTAGTGGGAGGCAATGTCCCCGTCACCAGCGAGGTGTTCGTGATGACGTTGTGAATCTTAAGATCATCCGGTCATGAGGAAAGATGAAAGTACTCTAGAGCTAACTATTAGTCCATGCAAACAAACCCAGCTAATTTTAGTCAGGAGCAAAGGAGACTTTTAGCTCCAGTTTAGCTAACTACTACCCCAGGCTCCAAGCATGCATGGGACCAACTAATTGTTAGCCGACTAATTCACTAACAATTAAACCTAGTCCATTTAAATTACAAATTATCTTTCTTCTGATGAGTCCATTTGACAGTTTGCTTATATCAGTGACAATAATATACTAAATAAATCAATGATTAAAATCTGCTTATCACGACTGCGCCTTGTGTCAAAGAGGAAATGGTTAATTAGCTCGTAATCAAGTAGCAGGCTCAATGTATACCATGCTCAGCCCTGTCATGACCATGACCACGTTTTGGCCTCCGATGGTTCCGAACCGAAACCTCCGCCCTAATTCGATCAGAGTGAAAACAAAGAATAGTAACAGTCAGAACAATTAACGTTGAACATGTATTCATGGAGAAGGGAAATGGCATGCATGCAGTCGTGTAATGACCTTCGACGTCGAGGTAGGGGACAGTGTTGCTAGGGCTGAAGCTGGGGGAGTTGAGGACAGGGTCCATCTCATAGGCGTTCGGCACGACCAGCCCCACGAATGGCGCGCCGTTGCGGTTCACTCGGCGGATGTCTCGATACGTTTTGAGGGAGATGAACCCCTCCGCCGTCGCCGCCATCAGCACCACCGCGAGCACGGCCACCACGACTTGCCTAACAACACCACCCGCACCCATATCGTGCCGTGCACCTCAATATAGAATACAAGTTTGGTCGATCGCTGTGTGCTCTCTTAATTTGTTCATCGGAGCATATGCATATTTATAGACAGATCGAGAAGAGAGGTTTAGGCAGGTCTATACACAGTAAGTCTTGTGCTGGCACCGACGCCAGGTCCATCTGTGTGGTGTAGATAGAGGTGTATGCATATCGTGATAAGGCATGTGTGATGTAGAACTGTAGATACACGATTACCTTACCTAGCTACGATTTCAGTCCAAGAGGTATATACCTTCTGGATTTCAAGTTTCCAACATTTCCCTCGTGCAACTCGTGTGGAGGAAATGACAAGGACACAACTATTGTCGAGTGCTGTTTGTTCCTAGGATAGGTGGACCATGGGTTTTGTCGCCACTGGATTTTTTTTTTTTTGGGTGTAGGCTGGGGACTGTGACATATGTGATCGACATATCTCTGAACCTCTATACCAATAAAAAACGTATTCATACGGCGTATATATGATTAGGATCACGAATGACTGACGAAGCAACCAAACAACCAACAAAACCTAGCATGCAGGCACCATCAGACACGTACGCATGCATTCATGAAAATATGGCCCCAACCAACCGTATGGAGGTGAAGACACAAACTACATTTTTTTAATTGAATTCAATTTTAGAGTTTAAAATTATTTTACTTTCATATTGAGGATACAAGGAATAGATTGTTGTCAAGGGACACGAACGGTCTAGAGTGGAAGCGTACATGGAACCAGTGGTAGAGAGTAGAGACAGATGAAAAACGTAGGAGGCGTCACTTAGAGCCATTCATAAAGTCTAATTAGCAATCTTTCACAATATGTTAATATTTTCTTGCTGCTTGGAGCTTGTGTGTGTGTGTGTGTGTGTGTGTGTGAGAGAGAGAGAGAGAGAGAGAGAGAGAGAGAGAGAGAGAGAGAGAGAGAGCAATAATGAAAGTTGATACAAAGGACCTAGTCAACCGGTTAGCCTCTAACCAAAGTTGAAGAATCAAACTGACTATTTTTTTTCAAGGAAAACTGCTTGGGGGGGGGGGGGGGGGGTGCTACAGCATTTTATTTAATTTTTGGATAGTATATCTGTACATGGAAAAATACAAATGGTCCTGTATCCATTCTTGCAGAGATTGTAAGTGTCTGTGTCGAGCCCTATGGACAACCATGGACATCTATTTGAGGAATTTCCTTTTGCAGTTTTTTCACTGTTGAATCAAACTGACTATTCCTATACCATGACAAGCAAAAGAGAAACATTACTCGATCCGGATGATCGAAAATTGTTATGACTAAAATAGAGGATGCAAATGTCAGCCTAGTAGGGGTATTCCATTTCAGAGGCACAAAACGTTTCCCAGAAAATATATGGTTGAGCAAATTCAGCCTGTTTCGACAAGCTGGGCCAAATTTAACCTTCAGATGAATCAAATCTTAATATACGGGAAAGTTCCGATGCATTTTACTTTTTATTCGTCCGATGAATCGTGTAAATTCAAGTACAATCCATTGCGTGCGTATGTGGCTGCTCGTCTCACTTGTCATCTATGCCCAGGCCAGCGTGCTCGCCGGCGAGGAGGGGCACGAACTTGAGCATGACGTCCACGGCGTTCTGTGCGGCGATGCTGAGGAACTTGGCGGCCTCGTTCCCGAGCGCGGAGCCGCCGCCGGCGAGGTCGGAGAGCGAGCGGATGGTGAGGAAGTGGACGCCGTGCTGGTGCGCCACCAGCGCCACGGCGGCGCTCTCCATCTCGACGGGCGTGCACCCGAATTTTGACCGGATGAACTGCCGGTAGCCGGCGTTGTCGACGAAGACGTTGGCGCTGCAGCCACGGCTGACGCGCACCACCCGCGGCGCCCGGGGCAAGCACGTCGTGGCGTTCACGCACTGCGGCAGCTCCATCCCCTCGAGCTTCTTGGCAATGGCGAGGTAGCGCGTGCTCGCCGGGACCCAGAACGCGTGCTGGCGCTCCTCCGGCTTGCCGGAGATGGGGAAGATCTCTTCCGGCTGGTACCAGATGCTGTTGAGCGTGTTCGCCGACAGCTCCGGGTTGCCCTTCCCGACGGTGTAGTCGGAGAAGTTGAGGAAGCCCAGCTCCCGGGTGTAGTCGCCGGCGGCCTCCAGCGACAGCTCGTTCTCCGGACCGTCGCCGTGGCGCTGCCAGTTCCAAAGAGACAGGTGGGCCCAGTACTCAGGGATGGTGACGTCGCCGATCTGAAGGTCCTCGTTGGCGTTGCCGGCGATGCCCCAGTGTACAATGCCTTTCACCTTGAAAAGGCTCAGCAGCAGCTGCGTCGTCAGCCCGGCATTAAGCTGCACGCGTGCCACAAGAATTTTGTTCATCACTTCTCCGTTTTGCAGGGATTTATTATTCTTTTTATCTCTTTATTTCATTTGTTGTGCCAATAATGCTCAAATTAATTGTTTCTTCATACTATTAATTACTACAAGGACAAATAATAATTTGTCTATTTGTCGATGTGGACCTTTTGAAAAGGTTGCCCTGACCACTTTTATATTTGCCATGTGGAAATGGAGGTTACTTGTCTCTTTTCATATTCTTTGAACGAACGTCTCTTTTCATATTAGTATTTCACAAATATTATCTGATGTTATATTTGCCACCCTGATTTAACTTAATTTGTATTGGTCTAACGTCCAAGATTCAGCATCATGACATGTCATCTATTTTTGCAATTCACCATTTTTTTGTAATAAATGGAAATTATAGATATGAATATATAAAATTTGATTGTATATACGCAACAATGTAGAATTTCCTTCTGCATTCTACTTGAAAATTTTCTATGAGTGTCTATTATTGGCCCCGTTTGGATTGTATGGATTAATTGTTAGTATCTGACTAATATTAGTCCTTAGTTGCTTCAAAAAGGAAGACCAACAGGTGAACTAATTGTTAGCCAAACCCCAACTAGTTTGGTCTAAAAGGAGCCGTTATGTGAGAAAAGACGAAATTACCCTATAGCTAACTATTAGTCTAGGACACAGTAGGGGCCAAGTAGACTTTTAGCTCCAGATTAGCTAACTACTAGAGCTCTAAACATCCCCCAACTAATTTTTATCCAGCTAATTGACTAACAGTTATTCCTAGTCCATCCAAAGAGGGCCTTAGAGCATCTCCGATAGTTCCTAAAAATTAGACTCCCAAAAAACTAGTCTTGAGACTTTCTAACAAAGCCTAGTCCATCCAAAGAGGGCCTTAGAGCATCACGAATTTCCTTTATTCATATCAGTCACATTAGACATGCAGTTTGCTTTTAAATATGTTGTGATAATAATATACTAAACAAATCAATGATTAAAATCTGCTTGTCACAGACCGTTCCAAGTCAAAGAGGAAACGGACGAGAATAAATTTAGCACGCAATCAAAAGTGGCAGGCTAAAAAACCCAAATCAACAGAAATGTATACCATGCTGAGCCCTGTCATGACCATGACCACGTTCTGGCCTCCGATGGTTCCGAACCGAAACCTCCGCCCTAATTAGATCATTAACGTTGAGATAGTAGCAGTCAGAATCATCAACGTTGAGATGAGCATATATGCATGGAGAGATGGGGATGGCATGCATGGCGTCGTGTGAGATGGATGACCTTGGACGTCGAGGTAGGGGACGGTGTGGCTGGGGCTGAAGCTGGGGGAGTTGAGGACGGGGTCCATCTCGTAGGCGTTGGGCACGACGAGCCCCACGAATGGCGCGCCGTCGCGGTTCAGCCGGCGGATGTCTCGCCACGTCTTGGTGGAGATGAACCCCTCCGCCGCCGTCGCCGCCATCAGCACCGCCGCGAGCACAGCCGCCACGGCCTGCCTAACGACAACGCCTCCACCCATCGTGCCTTGCACCTCTATGATCTAGATCTCAAGTTTGGTCGATCGCTGTGTGCTCTCTTTTCATCAGAGCACTTGCATATATTTATAGACAGAGAAAGAGAGGTTTAGGCAGGTCTATATACAGTAATGCTCTTGCTGGCATTAAAGATCGAGCTGGAACGCCAGGTCCATGTGGCCATACGACAAACATGGGCAAGTTTGCATGCGTGCTGTGGAACTGTAGATGCAAAATTCCTAGCCATACGACAAATATGGGGTAGTTACCTATTACCAGCAGCTTCTGGCTTGCAAGTTTAAAATATTTCCCTCGCGAAACTCGTGAGGAGGAAATGACAAGGACACGATGTTTGTACCTGAAATATATATATGGAGCATGCGTTTTGTACTACCGAAATGCCGAATTATTCGGTGCAGGCTCCCGTTGATTCTGAAGCTAGCTAACTGGGACCTGTGTCCTGTGACATGCGTGATGACTAGGCAACGAGTCGACGATAGGGCAGCCGGGGCGTCCTTGCCGGATGGCCATATTATTGAATGTCTGTACGATGGTTGTTATCCGCAAAATAAACATTTCACCCGCGTGCTGAACGTGGCCGGCCATAGGGCTAGCTAATCAACTGCAGCTGCAAAATGGACTTACGCTACATTCGTTATTATAAAGAGAAAATTGCATAAACACCAATGAGTCACTCTCAGTTTAGCTGTGCAATACCCCATCGTCCTCCTCTAAGGGCCTGTTTGGTACGGATTCTGGAACGGATTCTGGATTCTGCTTCTACCACTGTAGATACAGTAAAAACACTGTAGCAGAATCCGTTTTTTGCCAGAATCCATAATCCAGCGAAACGTAGCTTCTCGCGGATTCCGCTACTGCACTGTAGCTACTGTAGCAGAAGCAGAATCCGGAATCCCTTTTGCCAAAGAGGGCCTAAATCGGTTATTTTTTGAGCCAAAATCCCGTAAGATATTTGGCTATTGTTTGTTTTTGCCCTCCGGACCCATGTGACACATCTTGATTTCGACTATCATTGACGTTGTATCATTTCTGAGTGATATGCTGCATCTTTCACTCGTCATATGATGTGATTATATATATGACTTATTCTTTCCATTATCACTACCATGCTTAACGTTTCATGATGTCAATATATTTGTATATCCTTAGTGAAACTCTTATCGTAGGCTACAATGCAAAATCTAACTGTAAACAGTAAGGTTTTCGCCCCTTAAATATGTAACAAAATATGAATTGAAGGAGGGACAATCAGTATACACTGAAATATCAGGTGAGATTGTTCAAAAAAAAATTGAAAACGTTGAAGCTTTTACAAAATTCCCTTATGGAGATTTTCTAGAACACATGATGGAGATTTTTGCCTTATGTGGCTAGCGTTGTAGTAATAGACTGTAATGAACTTTCTCTTGCTTCTTGGTTTTCAACTCTCTCTTTTTTTTTTTAGAACCTCTTGGTTTTCAATTGCCTTGGTTGCGCTTGTAATAAAAGATAATTGTATGCATGCATGGCTAGAATAAAATGTCACACAAACTGCATGGAGCATGGCTAGAAAGGCCCGTGTCCAAGTAAATTGAACTGCAGTGATAGAACAAGCAGCATGGCAGGCTCAGCAGTCGGGCCAGCTTACAATAGATGATCCATGGGCCTGTTTTATATGGAGCAGCTCAACCAATTAAGGCCCTGAAAGAAGAAATACTTGCGCGGCACGCGGGCATCATTATCAGATGTCAAAAATACTTCTAAAAAAAAATCAGATGTCAAAAATGGGGGGAACATGCATAATACGTAGAATGGCCCTCGTGATATTTACGAGAATCCAATTGCACTTTGTATCGTTGTATTATCTTACTAGCTTATTTGTGTAGTACCTTACTCCTTTCTGTGAATGCCAAGAAGTGAAAGATGCAGAGAGAACCAACAGTTTTTTTCCCCCGGCGAAGAGAGAACCAAGAGTTGGGAGTAGTGGCATGAAGTACATATATGAACGTTAAAAAGGCACAAAGGCTGGCAGTCACAGCCCAAACTGAAATATGTATTGAATTGTGTCGGTACATGCAAGCATACCATCAAGAGCAATCAGCCTTAGCTGCTTACACACTACAGCTCCGACAGATTGACGGCTCCTGATGATATGTGATCGATATCTCTCAACCTCTATACAAACGTATACATATGGCGTATATATAACTAGGACCACGAATGACTGACGAAAGCAACCAAACAACCAACAAAGACCAGCATGCAGGCACCAGCAGGCAACACGCATGCATGCCAAGGAAGTAATAGTATATATGTACGGGACGATGGACGGCGGAGACCAAGCATCGATCCACGGATCTGAGGTAGCGGAAATTAAACCACGCATTGATCTGAGATGATGCATGTGAGTCTATCGCCAGATGAAGCCACTGCCGAGCGGCGCCGGCGGCGGAGGCGCCGCTGCCACCGCCCAGAAGTCGGAGGCGCCATTGTCGTCGGCCAGGTGCGATGTGCAGGAGACCGGAACCAGGCACAGCCCCCTGCTCCTCAAATCCTTCTTGGCCTCACCGCCATTTTCCGCGTCCTGCTTGCAAAATCGATGCATATATACTAGGAATTACGTACATATATGTACGTTTATATGTTGTCGAAGCAAAAGAGAAAATAAAAGGTCTAACTTCGTCTTAAACTTGTTAATATCAAGCAAAAAGGTCGCGGGTGTGTATTGGTTCGTACCTGCAGCTCAGTCTCCCCTGCTGCATCTGCCGCGCCGCCATTTCCAGCCGTGCCATGGTTTAGCAGCTTCATTGGAACCATGTCATCACACACAAAGAAAAGTTATTTGCTGTTCTATTCTTGGCAATCAAAGATGCATGCACACGAGCTCGATCGATCGCCCATCATCAAGTCTATGGGCGATGAACAGTCATAATGGACGTTATGGGTGCAAGGGGTAGGGATGCCCTAACACACATGGTTGCAGGAGAGAATGCAGCGGGCAGTTTACGGCTTGTCAGCGTCGGTTGCAATGCAAGTACAGGCGTGCAAAAAGGTTAGCTGAAATCATCTACTAACAGACGTGCAATATACTATCATTCAATCACATGCTCTGGGTATATATAGCCATAATCCAGCTGGCGGCTGGCCCATACTTGTCTGCATGCATGGCCCCATCGATCACCCCACCCCAGTAGCATTGCAATTTTGCAAAGCTTATTACACGTGTGCAATGGTATAATTTGGTGACCTGCGGTTAGGTTTATGGCTGTAATCAGTCAACTGGCAGGCTGGGGTTCTCTCTAGAAAGCTATGCGTCAAAGTGATATTTTCACATGTTGATGCTGATCATCGATCCAATACCTGGATCGCGTACGTTATGCATTGAGATGACGTTGATACTTAAAGATCAACAAGCAGCAACACATATGCATTATTCCCATCATGCATGCACGCCAGCCGGGATCTGAACCTAAGAAAAACAAGAGTAGTTCGGACAAAAGTGCACCAGAAAGCTTCATTTCCCCCCTATCCCATGAACACGATACCTGGCTTTGCTAAAGCTAACTTTGCATATATATCATCTACAGGAACCTAAAGTCGATCGACCTCTACCAAAAGTGTATGCCAAAACTCAATTTTTAGGGACACATTTGCACGTGCATCCGCATCTTAGCATCGTCTTTGTGTGTGTGTGTGTGTGTGTGTGTGTGTGTGTGTGTGTGAGAGAGAGAGAGAGAGAGAGAGAGAGAGAGAGAGAGAGAGAGAGAGAGAGAGAGAGAGTTACATTTTGCTGCTGTTGCTGTAGTTGCATGGAATCCCCGTTCCCGCCGGCGCCAACAGGGCCCAAGTATGGGTAGCTGAGAGCCTACGTTCCAAAAAGATACGTGCACAAATTAAGAATCGAGTTCTTGGTCGTGTGCAATTGTATTTGTGCATGAGACAGGGACGAGAGATTTCGCATGCCGCATAATGTCTGAAACACACACGACAGAACGAGACAGCAGCACGCACAGTGATGCATATGTACGACTATCTGCAACTTGCCGTTGTCCATGCATGCAGCTTTAACGGCGTGCTCTTACACCCAGTCCCACACATCCTCTTTTTGTTTCACTTCACCTACTCGCGTCGATCTCACTTTTTTAGTAACAGCCACAGGTAATTTTTCCTCCCCTCGCATGGATCACTGTGACATGCACTGGTTCATTTTTGGGAAAAAAAAAGATCAATGGAACACTTAACCGTGCACTGTAATACTTGCCACACATTCTCTGTTCATCGATATTTTGCCAAACATGAATACCCACCACTAAAAGTTTACCTACCCAAGTATATACTTACTACATGTTTTATAATCGCAACGCATGCATGCATGCATGAAAAGTAATACCATAATATGCTTAAGTTATGCTAACTAACACACGACAGCTTATCCTCAGAAGTAGTACTGTACTTGTTACTTAAGTTTACTATGAAGTACTGTGAGCTAGTTTAACTATATTATGAATTTTATTTGACTCGTCATCGTCTTCTACATTATAAGTTGCATAAGTTTCCTCTTTAATAGTTGAGAAGTAAATTTGGAAGCGGCAGCTCCTGCAGATGTACTAGTAATTGAATGTCAACGTGTACTGACGACATCATCAGAACTGAATGCCCATATTTCTGGATTGAGAGATCGATAAAGAGAAATATATATATATCGGATTAGAGTGAGAATTTCGACCTCGATTTGACTCAGGAGGAATCTAATGTAGCCAATTGTCTCCTGCAGCACGGAGGCAGTGTCAGTCTGCAAAAAGGAACACGTATGCATGTCAGTCAGGGACTTCCTTTACTTTCACGGATCACACGACTCCAAAAGCCAAAGAACCTGCAGCTGATGAAAACAAAAGCGAAGGGACCGAAGCAGCATGGGCAAAATAACAAATTTATGTGACAAGCAGATGCAAAGGAATAGTGACGCCTGTTAAATGCATAGACCATGCATGCATGAGAATATTTGACATGCTGTGCTATCTGCTACTACAAGCCTAGAGAATACATACACATGCAGATATGGCCAGCTGAGGAGGCAAAAGGATGAAAGGAAATCTCTTCTGTCATGCACTTTTTTATTATCAACATGCAGTGTTACTTGTATTACCGCGCGTGTACGTAGTAGCTAAATTAGATGTTGTACCTTGCCAAATGGGGATACTATCTGGTGAAGTGCTGTTATTCTATCCCCAAGCCTCTCCTTTCTGACCTGGAATAAACATTTTTGAGCTTAAGAAACATACTCTTCTAGTTCATACCAATGCATGAAATGCGACAAGTACTTCACGTTGTGTATGTCATGATCTGTTCTCTAGTATCTAAAATAAATGAAAACACAATGGACAATGGTTGTTCTAAATACATACTAGTTGTTCTAAATTAAAACATGCACGCATGAATATATATTACAGATTTAAGCATGTACCTACATATATTTTGATCAACATAGATACAAGGTGTATTTGAAACTAAATGATTCATAAGCTTGTCGTAAACTGGTAAGCGTGTTTTTATTCTGTGGTTGCAATGAGTACACATGGCTTGCTATGTGTGAATGAGAGCCCGATTCAAGGATTGCATGAACTAAAGGGCATACTCCGAAGAGACGAAGAAACCTTTAGAGTAGATTGTGCTGAGGAAGAAGTCTGAACCCTAGCCTTCTTGGGAGCTGAACCGGTTGCGTTGCTATTACTCTGGAACAACGAAAACCAAAGAGCAAAGTATATTAAGAAATAGCAATAATAGAGGATTTCATCCTTGAGTTAAGGATGCACGATTAATTTCTGAAGTTAGCTTGCTATGCTAGTGTAGTTTCCCATGGAACAGTACACGGAAAATAACATGAAGCATGTATCATGAAACAAAATTTCAAAAAAGAGAAGCATGGCTCTTTTACAAGGGGCACATGGATGTTCATCGAAGAAAAAAGAACCCAGAATTTGTTCAATATGCGTTCATTTATTTTCAGTTTAACTCACCTCAGAAGAATTATCGGATTGATGGTTCTTCAACTCAGGTGCCGGTGCCGTACTGTTTGAGAAGTCTAGCATGTTGCTGCCGAGGCTTGTGGTGATGCATGACCTAGGAGAGGACGCCATGAGCATCTGGCTCACCTGTGACTTATTGGCCCCGGATGTCTGGATCTCCTCACCACCATGGCTGCCATAGAAATTGTAAGCTGCTGCAGCCTGAGACATAGGTCCCTCCTCTAATCCTTTTGACAGTAGAGCTGTTGCAACGCTATATCTCTCATGATCTCCTACCAATCCCCCGCTGTTTTGTGATTGCAACAGACGACATGTGAGTAGGGGAAAAAACACATTATCAGACATGAATTCAAAGGCTCCTATATATAGTATTGTAGCATGACAGAATCAAAGAAAATCGAGAGGGCGGAGATAGAGAGAGGTCGTTAATTACAGCAGCAGCTGGCTCCATGATTCTGGCATGCTGCTCTCCTGCGCACCATGGAGATCTTCACTAGCCAGAGAAGTAGCAATGTTGTTCACCTCAGGACCTAGACCAGTTGATGAAGGGATTTGTTGGAGGAGCTGCTGCGGGAGGAGCATGGAAGAAGAAGATAAGGGAGGCATCTTGGTGGACGCCCCTTGCTCCTCCGCACATGGCATCAAGCTACCCATCATATTCTTGCTGTCTGTACCGCTCCACATCGTCTGTTGCAACAATGAGCTCTTCAATTCTCCTCCACCCATCATCTCGAAACCATACTAGTATTTCGCTGCGATATATGAGCTTCTAGCTAGGATCCAGCTGCCATCTTGCAAATTCTCTTAGGCAATCTCAGGTCAATCTTTAGCTAGCTAGTGTCTCCAGCGGTAGCTTTGCTTGTCCTCCTCCTGCCTTTCTCTTTCCAGAGATGGGGTCTTTCTAGTGAGAGAGAAAACAACAGCAAGAGAGAAGAAAAAAGGATAGGACCTGTTTGGAGGGGAATCTGGGCTTTTGTTTTGTTTTCGCCTGCTTTCGTTTGCTTCACGCCTTTATTTATCAACTTTCCCTTGCAATTTTCCTCTCTTTATTTTTTCTAGCATTAAATTTTATTTATATCCACCTTTCCCCCCTCATTAGCTAGACCACTTTTGCTTTGTCAATAAAAGTGATGTCCGAAAGGTATGTGTATGTGACACACAATTTCAGGCCAAAAGGAGCGGTTTGTGGAGGGGCGGTATTTATTAATTGGGGCTTGTGCAGACTAACTTTCAGCTATACAATTGAATAACGAACAGTAGATTATTTTGTTACCAGTGAAGACATAAGCAGATAGGCTTTTTTTTTTTGCCCATATATCCCAGTCGAGGTTTTTCAGTTTTACTCTCAAATCAGTGGATATATTTTAATGTTCACGCATATCTGGACCTGCTTAAGTTTTGTTTAATCAAGCAACTTTTCAAGATGTCACTATGTATTGCTCGGGAAAAAAAAAGTCAATATGTAAGGTGTTTTTTTTAATGAAAGCGGGAGAAGCCTCATTTCTGAAAAGGTAAAAATCAGAAACCGCCAGCAGGGACCTAAAAATACTAAACGAACGGAAGACATAATGTTAACTGCGGTTTGACTCCTGTTTTGATTTTTTATTTTTAGTGTTGAGTACACGTTGGTTTGCTGAGGTGCAGTGAGGTGATGAGCAATGATTTTACTTTCTTGTCAAGTCAGAAGGCAATCGATGGACAGATGGATGAGAAAGAGAGAGCCGTGGTAGTGCTGCTGTAGCTAGCAGGTAGATACAATCAAACATTTGGCATCTCTTTATTGGGTGTAGTGGTAGATTGTACTTTAGGTGAAAGCCGCTTTAGGTGAAAGATGATCCGTGGTTTGATTTGCATGTCGTTCCTTCCTGCTGGCTGCCGCGCCTGCTTTTCCATCCGTAATCTACTCATGCACACCCGTCTGAGCGGCCTCACAGTTTCATTTACCTGCATGCAACAGCTAGCTAAATCTGATATACAATTTTCCCTGACCAAATTAAGTTCAATAACTCACCGCAGATAGATTTCCTGAAGCTAAAAACAAATTCCCCCAAAAAAAATCTCTGGAAAATATGTATATAAGCTACATAAATAAGCAATCATTTCATTTTGGAAGAGATAATAAACATGACAGTGATCACTCTGCTACTGCTAGCTACGGTAATAAAAAATGTATCTCTGCTAGTCCAATAATTAAAACGGCTGGTGATTAACGATCAAGTTCATCAATTATTAATCGGTTGTATCTGATGTAAGTAATCAACGTGGGCTCAATCATTTGCGCCAAACCCTAAGCACTAACTAGCTTATCAGATGCAGGTAATGGGGTTAATAATACGGAATCGACCACACGTATATATAATCCATGCAAAATTGACTTGAAGTAGACGCTACATCTCCATCCATCGAAGCTTGTATGATCATCGGTCAAAGCTGGATAATTAAGCAACAAGCACGTCTGAGGAGATAGAGATTCCCCATGCTTGTTCCTTGTTAGCTTCATTAATTCCAACAAACATTCTCCATATCTCTCTCTCTCTATTTATAACTAGTATAGCAGTGTCCCATAGATGATCCCTAGCTCTCTCGCCTGGATGGATGGATATATGATGAATAAGTGTAACTGATGAGCGAAAGCAGAAGCAACCTCCGATGGATAGTGTGCGTCGCGTGTTATTTATACGTACGGACTGTTAGTTGGACCAATTATGTGGTTTAGTTCCTTACCCAAGTTGCGAGTATAGTTTATACCAATGATACCGGAGTTTCGGGCGCCGTACTCGTATCCAAATCTTTGTCGGGACGGGACGCGTCATCCTGTCGGCTCGACATTGAGATTTGCACGCACGAGTCAGAGCTATAAGACCAGAATTGATGTGGCTTCAGTTCGAGCCTGAACGATGATGGATGGATGAGGAGCGTGTGTACCGGGCTATATGCCATGCAATTCATAACATGCCGGGCCGCAAGACTGGGCTAAAAATGTTCACAATATTATCAACGCAGGCTTTACTGCCTTTGTATAACTGGACTGGGCTGCTTCTGTCCACACGTATTGAATTTGCCCCAACTCCCAGAGCCCAACGTTCTCGCTCGCGGTTATATGAACTGAACAGTGAACACTATTGTTTCACGCATCACAGCGGTTATATGAACTGAACACTATTGTTTCACGCATCACAGCTTGTTATGACGTCTACTATTGAATTAACCAACAACGCACCTTTTTGTTATGGGTTACTGTCCAGGATTACAAGGGTTTGCTTCTACTAGTCCCACCCATGAAAAGAATAACATATTAATTACTTTCTTTCATTGATGTTCTGGTTGACTACCTTGTATTAATGGGACACGATGTCATACCCATCTCTAGGGTATGTTGTGCATCATGTATCAGTCCCTGTATCAGTAGCTGATACGCACAAGAACATAGATATGGTAACCAAAATCATACTTCGAATAGGTATGTAAGTATAATACCTGATTAATCACCTTTAGTGGCGGTACGACAAGGATTCAGAAATATCCAAGTCCCTCCGACCAACTAACGGTGAGGCAGACAGCGGAAAGCCAAGGCTCAACACCACAGGTAGACTTGAGAAGCAGAACCGAAAACCTAATCGTCATCGCCGTCTTACGAAGTCTTCCTTGACTAAAAACAACAAATGAAAGAGCGTGAGTACATAAGGTACTCCGCAAGCCCTACACTACTCAAGGGTATATGAACATGCATATTTGGTCTTAGCAAGGAGAAGGCTGTAGGGTTTTCATTTGCAGAAAGCAATTTTATGCAGGGTTCTCTAAAGCAAGCCAAGGATTTTAGAGATAAAACAGAGAGTTATTTGTCAGTATTTTAGTTGGGTGGCCCTGGGGGAGTATGAAACATTCCCGCCAGTTTCCAAGTTTTAGTTGGGCTTTCTGACCTCAGCGGCCTTACCGACCCGGCATCCATGCCAACACTTCTAAAACACGAGTTGACTACAACTCACTCACACGCCAAGGAATAGAAGAGGTGGCTAATCTCAAGTAGCGTAAAACCATAACGTGTCATATGCCGTGACAACGTCCATCCGGATGAATTTTTATCCTCTGCAGAGGTTGTACAGCTTTTCCCACGGGCTACGCACCCTTTGCAAGGGGGTACGTAACGCTTAGTCCATCTTCTCTGAGCACTTCACAAAACCACCACGAAATCACACTCAAGGGCCTGTGACAATGAATTGTCACACTATGGCACAACACACCTATAGCAGGTGCATTCGTGCTCCCGCAACGAGTTGCAGGATCCAAGTACAAACAAGGACAGGCGGCTTTCCCATGCACCGACAGTGGGTTCCGCGACCGGACCGCGGGTACGTTTCCCGGGTCTTTTCCTGAGCTTCCGTTGCTACTACCAGCCTCCGGTGGTGTTGCAAGAGTACTCAAGAAGGTAGGATAAGTCCTTCCCATTCAGGTTCCGTGGTTGTACGGGAAATCGTTAGGTTACGGTCGAGAGAACCGGTCCTTATGTGGCCGGGCAAGCACCATATCCCTCACTGGTGGGTTATCTCACAAACCACCTTTCACTAGTGGCCTTGCCCGCAGTCCAACCCATCCCATCATCATCACCTAACACAGTTGTGTTACTCCCACCCCCAAGTATTACATACACCACCAAACTCATTTAACACATTTTGTAAAAACAAGTATGTGAGAGATGTGGCAATGTAGAAACATTGCGAGGGGTCATAAGCATTCTAGTAGCAAGGTAATCGTGGCATCATGGAAATGATGGTACTGTCCTAGGGTTATCAAGGTGATGGGTAAACAAGGGTAATCAAAGATTCTGGTTTTAATGCCTATATAAGTGGCATCAATACCAGTAAGCAAGTAGAACATTAACTACACAAGAAGTAAAATAACAAGCAATGCATATTACGAGAGCAGGCTCTATAGGTGTAATGCGAAAACAGTAGGTTCAATCATGATCAAGGAGAAGTAGAGCTTGCCTGATGAACGATTTCCTAATCTTCGAGTTTCTAGTCTTTAGATTCTTCTGTCGAGGTCGATGTCTTCAAATTCTTCCTCGAAGCTTGTGTCTTCCGACTTGGATTCTTCTGGATCTTTCTTGAAGCTTGAAATGCTTTGACTCTTCCTCGAATTTTGCGTAAGCTAGCGCATAAAAACACTACGTATAAATAAACTACCGCGAAAGAAACTAAAGATCGAAAAGAAATAATAAGATCCAAATAAACTCCAAGATGAATCGATAGAATACCATCAAAGGATAAAAGACACAAAGCATGTATGATGCATCCAGTTTTACTTTAGCAAGATTTTATTTTCTTAGAAAGGCTTGTTAGGACAATGCATCGAACACTAGGGCTTTTGGTGTAAATAAGAGATGCTAAACGCGTTGAGAAGAGCATGAGTGCAGGTGGTGAAGGTGAGTACAACGTGTGTACGTGTATTTTGTACACTTGCGTCAGTAAGGCTTTGTATAGGTCGTAACCTATACAAAGGTTATTGGAACAAGTGTGCAAGTACAAGGTGTGTCACTTTAGTTACTCACCTATAGATTAAGGGATTAACTATTGGTGATTGGTATTGATTACTTACTAGATTGATTAATTACTAAGACTAATCTACTAATTATTCGTCATGAGCTAAGCACATGCCGGTGGTATGTGCTCGTGATCATGCATGACATGAATGCATGGCTGCAGATAAAACACGGGGATCGAGGGATTAAGAACAACTGTCAAATAAGATAACAACGAGCGATAACCCCAAATAAATCAATTAAAAGATCATTTATCAAAGAAGATGATAGAGCGATAAGACTTGATAAGGAATCGGTGGTAACATTGGAATAGGCGTTGGTGGCAGGGTTAGGTTTAAAATTAATTGAGCGAGGATTGATCAAGGCTAGGTTCGGAGTCGAACTCAGAATATAGAAGGTTACGACGTTTAGAAGCGATACCGCATGAACGATTTATCGTTAGCGGGTAAATAAATGAATGTGCGGTATAGGAATGGAGCGGCGTGCGTGCTGTCATGCGGGAGGTACTAGACAACTAGCACCACAGAATCAATTAGGTCTTAGGTGAACAACAATTGTGACATGCGAGTTTGACCTCGCACGATTGCCGATAAAAGGAATATAATAGGTTAGAGGGGTTTTAGGACATTGATGATGTCTGGGGATGATGTGGGGTTCCAAGGATAGTACAGTGAGGTACTCCGTGTTTCTACGAACGCGTGAGCGCAAGAATCATTCAAAACGGAGTTATGGTTGGAAAGATATCAATATTTAAAGATCTGGGAAATTATTTGTAATTACAAAGGGCTCAATTGTAATTACAGAAAGGTTTTAAGGACTTATTTGTAAGTTCGGAAAGTTCTAGGGATCTATTTGTAATTATGGAAAAGTTTGGGGCCTAGGTGTAAAAAGATGAGGACCAAAACATAATTACAGAAAAGATTAGGGACTTTTCTGTAAAAAGATAGGGCTTAAACATAATTACAGAAAAGCTTAAGGGCTTATCTGTAAAATGTACAGGGCCTGGGGATTTTCTGGAATTTGGGGAATTATTTTCCTATTGGAAAATCGGTAGACCAAGTCCACGGGGTTTGTGGACTGGGACGGGGCGGTGGTCCACGGGTCCACCGTGGACCAGAGGGATGCGCGCGGCGGCGGCGGCTGGCCGGAGTGCTCTCCGGCGACGCGTCCGGTGGGCTAGGGGTGTTAGGAGCTCGTCGCGGAGGATGAGAGGGAGATGGCGGAGCTTTGGATGGTACGCATCGTGTAAGGGGAGCAGTGAGGCGGCGGGGAAAGCTCGCCGGAGTCGCTCACGGCGGCGGTGCGCGACGGGGAAGCGCGCGGAGTGGGTTTTGGGCGCGTTTGAGTGCACGTGCGGGTGCGCGAGGGCGACGGGATGTCTTTTTGTGGGCACAGCTGGCCCGGGGCGAGGTCGAGGGCTACCGGCGGCGAGGGGAGGTGGTCGGCGGCGATGGCGCTACGGTGAGGGGCTCGATCGAGCGACGAGTGAGGGAGAGGGAGGGTGGAGGAGAGGGAGAGGAATGCGGGCGTGCTTACCAGAAGCTCGCTTGGGCGGAGGAGGCCGGGTGCTCGTCGCGAAGCGGCGGCCGGAACCCTAGCAATCGCCGGAGAGAGAGAGAGAGAGAGAGAGGGAGGGAGAGAGAGAGAGAGAAAGAGGAGTGGCGCGTGGGGGAAAAGGAGGGGGAGCGGCGCCGTTATAAGGGCGGCGGTTCCGTGGAGGCCAAGGCGGCGCCCGACACCGTGGGATGGGCGGCGGTATGGGCGGCGGCGGTATTTCCGCCGGCGTCGTCTGGAGGTAGACGACGACGACTACGTGGGGCCCGCATGTCAGCGAGACAGAGCGGAAAGGGTGAGCGGGCCGGAGGATTGGGCCGTTGCTGGGCTGTTGAGTCGGACCGGAGGGGAAAAGCGTGGGCCGAGGAAGGAAAAGGAAAAGAGAGAGAGAGGCTGGGCCAGCTGAGGGGATTCGGCCCGAGGAAGAAAAAGAAAAGGGAAATGGTTTGTCTTTTTACTGGGATTTGAATTTGAAAGAGTTTCATATTCAAACAAAAACAAAAACCAGTCAAGCAATCAAAATAAAGCCAATAAAATCCAGAAATGCACATGGTGAAGTTTTTGCAAGATTTCAAAATCAAAACTTTTTAAATTCAAAGTGTGTTTGACAAACTTAAGTCAAATTTATTTAATTTGTTGTAAATTCAAAAGCTTCAAATTTTTAGTAGGTTTTTAAATGAGGGCAAACACTTGAGCACTTGTTTTAATATTTCAAAATTTTCAGATTCAAACTAAGTTTAATTTATTTAGTGAATTTTATTTTGAAAATTCATTTCAAGGGGAGAGGTTGGACAAAAATTTAAATTTGGAGTGATTTTTATTCCCTTTTTAATTTTTCCTTTCTTTTTCTTTTTGGCTCCAAAAGTGAGGGTGTTATACACGAGAGCACCATTCGTTCTTCTGACATGATTTCGTTTGTGCAGTCCTATATGACGCACTCTTTTTCAAGTGGAAAGCCTAAAAAGAACTGATGCAATCCTGTCTAAGTTGGAATATAGCACTAGCATTTTTAATGTATTGTAATGGATCTTCGTCTCATCACGGCTACTACATCTATCTGCCCCTCTCATGAATGTAACATTGATTTAGTGTAGATTTGAGAAAGGATCGGCACAAGTGAAACCCTCCGCATTGTAGCCTATGTAGTTTTAGGATAGTCAACTTTCTCTCACCTTTCAGTACTGCTTGTATTGTGTTTTTTATTTATTTATTAAGAAAGCTTGTATTGTGCTTTGTTTTACACTTATACCACCTTTTAATTTTACGTGAAATTTGGAAGCAAGCCCACTGTCAAGCCGCACTTTTCGTTTGTCTAAGGTGAATCAACGTCATGTATCTTCAAACACTCTGATCAGTTCAGAAGGTGTAAAACGTGCCGTCTTACTAACCCTTTTTGTAATGGCAAGCATGTGGTGATCTCCTGGATAAAATATGCCTCTCACGATTCACTGAATCTTGTCCTATTACCATTTATATATACAGCTCCTATCCAAAACATCTAAACTCCAAGACGATCACTTTTTCACCATCAACGTGATTTTTCTGTTATCAGCTAACTTTGTCCGATGCACGAAGCTTCTTAAGCTATATGGCGGATCATTATCCATCGCTTACGGGGTAGGTGGGGTAGCATGTATTTTATTTTTTCAGCTGGGAAATGGACCACAAGCACTGATCTGTAATCACAAAAATCCTGCTTGTAAGGCTCTGTGTCCAGTGATAACCAGCCGCATAAACAGCAATGGATAGCAGCAACTTGCAAGACCCTTCTGGACAACATTTGCAGTGCTGCCTGGACGCTCTATCCCCAGGTGCTTTTCTGAAAACGACGTGGACACTGCGAACGCCTTTGTATTCAGATTTGAATTACTGCACTTTAGCCACTGGCCAAGTTGCTCGGTGTTGGTCTAAGGATGCGTATCAGCTGATTGGCTTCAGACAGCGACCGATGTCCAAAGCATGGTAACAGCAGCTGCTGCGGTGGTGACTGACCGGAGCTCCAAATGACTATCACCGGCGAGGCCACCTTCGATCGGCACATGCGCCACGCAGGATGTGATGTGAGATGTTGGCCATGATCGATCGATCTTTTGCTCGCACCAGGTGCTGAATGGCGGGCAGGACTTGCCTTTGAGCTGAGGTGCTTGGTTTGCTGACGATTGATGCACCACCGTGCACTGCACGCCTCGGTGCTTGCTGGCAACTGCTGAACCTTGTAGCCTAGCTCCAATAAACCAGCTGGGAGATGTTGAGCAGAAGTTGGTCTGACTCTGGGTCCATTCAGAGGCACAGAGGACTGACTCGTCCACCAGGGACGTAAACACGAATCTAAAGGTGAGCTGCTGGCACTAGCGAAATCACAGCGTTATGTGATGTCATGGTAATGCTTGTGCATCTCAGGCACATAACAGCTGGATGCCTGGACTGAACAGAGGGGAACTTGGATGAAAATTATGTTTAGTCCTCTGGAGTCTCGAGTGAGATCTTTCTTCTCTTTTGCGATCAGAGTTTAGTTCAACGGTGCATCGTATGGGCTTGACTTGGTTTCATGTGCTGCGCAAGTATGGAAGCATTGTTCGTTCTTTTCCTGCCATGATCTCGACATTGTGCGGTTCTGTATGTCGACGCGCACTCTCGTCAGGTGGAAGACCCAACAGTCTAAAATCCCGTCTAAGTTGGAATCCACCACACTCATTTTTCATCTGTGGAATGGACAATGCATCGTTTTGTGCTGCACTTGATTTGCTCCACCCAAGGTGTACATAGAGTCCCGTCACAAATGAACCCAAGTACGCAATTCTCTTCTCATCACAACTGATAAAGACTCATATGACATTACGAGAAAAGTTGATGAGGTAAATGAATCCTTAACACTTTTCTGTTTGCCCGACGAAATTAGAAGTATCATCTTTCCCTACTGTCAGTGTTGTGCTTTGTTTGACCCTTGTACGTACCACCTTTTTGTTTGCATGTGACATTTGACAAGAAACCCATTTGCGCTATAGCCACAATTTGTGCTAGTCCTAAAGGAGAATCAGCTTCATGTGACTTTAGAGAACTAGCACTGGGGAAGCGACATGAATAGTTCACTAGCTCAGAGTGTTTAAAACGATTCTTCCAATTAATATACAGACCGGGAACGATTTCCCGGGTATGAGTGTGTAAAACATGCCGTCCTATGTACTCAACTTTAATTTTATGCAACCATGTGAGAATCGATCTCCTGATCCGGTCAATCAGATATTGAGCACCCACATCCTAATCCGATTGTTATATTCTTTACCTAACCTAAACACCACGTTCCATGGCATTATTTCCCCTTTTTTTTGTTACAATGTTTCTGCTGCCAGGAAACTTTATGTCCAGTGCTAGAGTCCTGACCTTTGGCTCATGGTTCTTGGCTCGCTGTTAGCCTGACCTTTTGCTCAGCCTGAAGATCGATGTATTGGTAGGCTCGCAGCACCGACATCCAGGAACGCCTGACGACCGTTTGCAGAATCAAAGACCCTCACTACTGGACCACGGGCACTGACGAGTGATCGCAATCTTCCCTGTAAGGGTATACTGTTTGGTGATCACGGCATAAAACAGTGCACCAACTGCAACTTGCAAGGCGCTCTGTGTGAGCCCGCCGTGCATGGGGAATGCGTTACCTGCAGCCTGCAGGTGCCATCTGATAACGACGTGCACACTGAAGACCTTGCTGGGCTCGCAGATTTGAAGACTAGTACTCGTATATCTTTTCTCTCTGTTTTTATTTTATTTTCAGAACCTAGCTAAAAGCTGAAATCTTTGCACTTGGAGACAAGTGGCTCCGGTGTTTTGTCTCAGGATGTGTCTGATTGGCATCTGACTGTGACCGGTGTCGAAAGCGCCACAACGGAACGGCAGGCAGCGGTTGCGGTGGTGGCCGGAGCTTCCAATGATGGGTCGACACACTGGTCCGTCACCGGCGAAGCCAAGCTATGCACATGGTGGATGCAGTGCGCAGGAATGGATGTGAAATGTTGGCCATGATCGTGGACGGCGAAGTCAGTCGAAAGCCGTCATGCAGCTTCAGATCCATGGGCCACTCTTCCTTCCTTCCCCGTTTGCTTTTCGCAAGCCTCACCATAGATTGTGGTCACTGCATCTGGTAATCTCCAATCCAATCAATCTGATTCTGATGTTGAGAAGATGGAGCCTACCACAAACTCACGCTTCCGTTCGTCTTCTGACGTGCCGAGAGAACAAAAGAAAAGGTGGATTGCTGCACCGTATCGAAATCTCTGTTGGACCCTATGCCCTCGTGATCCATGATCGTTCTGCCCATGCAGTGCGTGCATGCACCCTCGGCATCAGGCGCACATAACTACTCTGTTATTGGAACAGAGAGATGAACATGCTTGCTCCGGTAGTACTCTTTTGGAGCCTGGTGCCAGCAAGATTTTTCTTTTCTTCTTCTATAATGACTGATCAGCGTTGGTTGAGTGATGCATCGTATGGCCAGTCGCCTGGATTGGTCGCCTTCTGTTGATGGGGCGGAAATATCAATGGGGATGGGGGGATCTCATCTGCCTGTTCATGTCAGGCTAAAACAGGATAAATGTTGGAAACTTGAGAACCCAGTGAAAAAACGTATTTGGAAATTGTAAAAATTCTGAAGAATGCCATGCATAGCTGGTGCAATATTAGGGGTGCACACAAATTTGTATCACCAAATTCATATCATTTGCAAGATATAAAATAACAAATGTTGAATAAAGGACAAGACTTGATCATTCTGTCCTTTCTAAACATTAGATTTGTCATTTTTTGGCACTCGGCAAAGTTTCAAACACTCGGCAGACTACGATTTTCTGGTAGTGGATGTAGTTTCATGTGCATCCTTAATATTTCAAGGATGGGCAGTAGCATTTTTTTTTCATATTTTTTGAGATTCAGTATGTTTTTCTGATAGAGTTTTTAGCCTCAAACATGAGATAATCTGGCTGTCACCTTATACGAACGCAAGATATGATTGTAAGGTGCAGAATGAGAAAAGGTAAATGGTTTTGTTCTGAAAATGACAGATGGAGAGATGGAAGCTTCGTGGTCGCTCGAAACGTCATTTTGGACATGGCAAATGATCACAACCTTTGAGTTCCGCTAGGCTGCAAAGGTGGCATCCAAGAGAATGGGAAATTATACTGTACCAGCGTATAAATGACCGATGTAGATGGTTTCTTAGCCATTTCAAATCACCGGACTTTAATTTTGACGCCGTCACTCGTATATAATTTAAACGGTCCATATTGAATTGGAAAATCAGTCTGTGCTAGGTGCCATCACTGACATCAATCCGTTGAGGCTTCGATGATCATGCCGCCCTACCTTGGCTATTGTATGTATAGCATGTAACACTTGTTGTCGCACGGTTGATTGCCGTACGTAGTTTGCTAACCATGGGGACATGGAGGAGACGCACAAGACGGATGAAAATATGGGAGCTTTAACTTGGACGGAGATGGAGCGTAGAGCGTAGACAGACGGGACGGAGATGGATGGACTGTAACAAGAACCACCGGGTATTGTTGAAGCGTTCTCAAGGAGGCCGCGTAGCTCTGTTAAATAAGCAGGGAATAGCCCCCTGCGTGGCTTACAAGAAAGCAATCTCGAGTCAGTTAGGCCGGCCTCATCATCAGAGGAAATCTAGGCTAGTAGTTACAACAATCTGTCTACAACAGAACTCTAGATAAGACCGGCCATACAAACTGGATTACAATGATATTTTGTTACATATCTAACAGCCCCTCTCAATCATAACTTACCTAAGTTAAGATTGCGTCGAAACCATGCCAGCTTCTGACTTGTAAGTGCCTTCGTAAAACCATCTGCTATCTGATCTTTTGTAGAAATAAATCGCACCTCAAGTTGTCCTCTGGCAACACGCTCTCGCACAAAATGGAAGTCGATCTCCACATGTTTTGTACGGCCATGAAAAACTGGGTTTGCTGCTAAGTAAGTAGCTCCAATATTGTCACACCAAACTCTAGCTGCAGGTGGACAACGAATGTGTAATTCTCTCAACAGAGACTGAATCCACATGATCTCGGCTGTGGCATTTGCTACAGCTTTGTATTCAGCTTCGGTAGATGATCTAGACACTGTAGGTTGTTTCCTGGCTGTCCATGACACAAGATTGTTACCAAGATACACTGCAAAACCTCCTGTGGAGCGCCGATCATCCACATCTCCAGCCCAATCCGCATCACTGTATGCACTGACCAACATTGACTGTGATCTTTTGATTCTTAGTCCCATATCCAAAGTATATTTAACATACCTCAAGATACGTTTAACTGCTGTCCAGTGCACCGTAGTTGGAGAGTGCAGAAATTGACACACCTTGTTGACTGCAAATGACAGATCAGGACGAGTTAACGTCAGATATTGTAAGGCGCCAACTGCACTTTTGTAGTTTGTTGCATCATTCGGGCCAAGAAGCTCTCCTTCTTCCAAACTCAACTTTTCATATGTGGATAGTGGAGTTACAGCAGGCTTGCATTGTGTCATTTCAACACGTTTCAGGATATCTGAGGCATACCTACTTTGAGATAAATGAATACCAGAATCATCATGTTTTACTTCAATCCCGAGAAAGAAGTGAAGTTGACCCAAGTCCTTTAATGCAAAATCTGATCTCAGATCATTCAGAAGGGTTGCCACTGCTTCTTGAGATGAACTAGCGACAATTATGTCATCTACATATATTAGCAGAAACATATCAATCCCTCCTTTACTATAGTAGAATAATGATGTGTCAGCTCTTGAAGAATTAAACCCAAGCTCATGTAATTTTCCACTAAGTCTTGAGTACCATGCTCTTGGGGCCTGTTCTAGTCCATATATGGCTTTATCCAGCTTGCATACATAGTTAGATCTTCCTTGAGCTTCATACCTAGGTGACTGTCTCATGTACACGTCCTCCTCCAGAACATCATGTAAAAACGCATTCTGCACATCTAACTGTCTGAGACACCATCATCGAGAAACTGCTATTGACAGAATAACTCTAATAGTAGCTGCTTTGACTATTGGACTGAAGGTGTCTTCATAATCTATTCCATACCTCTGTTTGAAACCTTTTGCAACCAAACGAGCTTTGTACCTTTCAATTGTACCATCTGATTTCCTTGTTATCTTGTAGACCCATTTACAATCGATGATGTTCTTCACTTTCCCAGGTGGCACAAGATGCCAGGTCTTGTTTCTGATTAATGCTTCATACTCATCATCCATTGCCTTTCTCCAATGTGTATCACCAAGTGCTTCATCAAGATCAGTGGGTTCACCAATTTGTGTGAGACACCCGTACTTCACTTTCCCATCAGCGGTTTTGTAGGTTACTGTTCCATCCGTATACTTCTTCTCCTTCCTGATGCCATGTTGTAGCCTGGTATGAGGTCGAGTTGGAGCAGATATGCTTGCCGTAGGTGCAGCAGCAGGTCCTTGCGGTGCAGGAGAGGATCCAGAGATCGTTGATGTAGCAGATCTCTCCCGCCCCGCTTCACGTGCAGTCGAGCGCGCCGACGGACCCACTGGTTGCGACGTGGCCGCACCGGACTCGTGCGGAGGCGCGTGTGGTGGAGCGGACCCGAGTCTGGCCCAGGTTCGCGCGCGCCCGAGGGAACTGCCTCCGATGCGGATCCGCCTGGCCCGCCTGGCGCGTCTGCAGTCCGAGGAACAGATCCCGGAGACGATGCGGCAGGCGGATCGGCTTGGTGTTCCGAGCCTGCTTCTTCTTGCTGTATCTCCTGCATTTCTTCTTCAATTTCTTCCAAAACAGCACCGTTAGATGCATCATTAGGAGTATCAGGCACATATCGATCAGCCAAATTATCATCCCCCCTATGCTCAACGGTGTATGGGCTCAAAAGAAAAGAAGGCAACATATTAATTTCTTCTCTTAGGCGTTGACCGGCATTAGGATGAAGATCAGAAAAGGGAAAGACTTCCCCATCGAACACAACATCTCTGGAAATATAGATGCGACCAGTGCTAATATCTAGGCACTTGTATCCTTTATGAAGGGAGCTATATCCAAGAAAGGCGCAGCGTTTTGATCGAAAGGCTAGCTTATGAGAGTTATATGGCCTTAAATTTGGCCAACACGCACAACCATAAACTTTGAGAAAGGAATAATCAGGTTTTTGTTTGTAGAGAACCTCAAGCAGAGTGGAATAATCAAGAAGTTTGGTGGGTGTGCGGTTGATTAAATAAGCTGCGGAGGAGAATGCTTCATCCCAATATTTTAATGGCATAGAAGCATGAGCAAGCAAGGATAGTCCAACTTCTACTATGTGGCGATGTTTGCGTTCGGCAGCTCCATTTTGTTGATGGGCATGTGGACAAGATACAAGATGAGCAATGCCAATACGGGAGAAAAAAGAATTTAATTTTTGATATTCTCTTCCCCCCCCCCCAGTCCGTTTGCATGGCAATGATTTTGCAATTGAATTGTCGTTCAACTAGATTTTGGAACTCATGGAATCGTTGAAAGACTTCAGATTTATAGCGAAGCATGTAAACCCAAGTAAACTTGCTAAAATCATCGATAAAGCTAACATAGTATTTATTTCTGCCCACAGAATCGAGAGCAGGACCCCATACATCTGAAAAAATGAGCTCCAAAGGCTTAGATGAAGCACTAGACGACACTGCATAAGGCAGTTGATGACTCTTGCCTTGTTGACAGGCATCACAAACGGACTGTTTATTGGACTCTCTAGAACATGGTAAATTACTGCTGCTAATGACTCTTTGAACTACTTGAAAAGCTGGATGACCAAGGCGAAAGTGCCACTGCTGGGATGAGGGTTTGACGGCTCCAAAGGCTTCTTTTCTTGAAGGAAAGGATGGCAATGGGTAGAGTCCGTTCCTACATCTGCCCTTAAGCAGAATGCTCCTCGTGGCCTGATCCTTGATAAAAAAATACCAAGGGTGAATCTCAAGAAACACATTATTATCTAGAGTCAAGCGATGGACAGATACTAAGTTCTTTGCAGCAGAAGGAACATGAAGAATTTTGTTTAGATGTAATTGTCTACTAGGGGTTGTGATAATGGCATGACCAATATGGTCGATATCCATACCTGCACCACTGGCGGTGTGCACCTTGTCATTGCCGTGGTACTTGTCCTTCATGGAGAGCTTGTCTAGCTCCCCGGTGATGTGATTTGTGGCGCCAGTGTCGACGTAGTACAGCGGATCCATCTCATAGCCATGAGTGGCCGCTGAAGCGCTCTTGGCGTGTGGGACGAAGTCCTCGTCGAAACGGTACCAGCAGTCGAACGCGGAGTGGCCGACCTTGCCGCAGACTTGGCACTCCGGCTTCTCAGGGCGGCTGGCATTGCCGCGCCCTCCTTGTGGCGCGCTGCGACCATGCGTGCCGTGCGCGCCGCGTCCACGATGTCCACCTTGTCCGGCATGGCGACCACGGTCACCACCACGGCCTCCACGCTGGTTGGTGTTGCGTCCACGGCGGGCCATGTTTGCTGATGGAGATGACCCGCCATGGAGGAGATCAATGCGATTCTCGAAGCTGAGCAGCTGCGAGTAGAGCTCAGAGACGGTGATTGGCTCCACCCGAGCCACCATGGCAGAGACAAGTGGATTGTACTCCATGTCAAGTCCCGCCAGGATGTAGGAGCACAACTCTTCATCTTCTAGAGGCTTCCCAGCAGCTGCCATCTCATCTGTAGAGATTTCATCTTGCTCACATACTCAATTGACGACATATTACCCTTGTGAGTAGTGGCGAGGGCGATCCGTGTGTTCACGGACCGTGCACGAGACTGGGACGAGTATGTCGCCACCGGCGTCTTCCAGACTTCTCGCGCCGAGGTCAGGGATGAGACCTGGGCGAGCACATCTGGTGATAGAGACGTGTTGATGAACCCCAGAACTTGTTGTTCTGTGACGTACCACTTGGCGTACTCCGGGTTCGCCATCGTGGTCTCCTTGTCGTCGATCTTGGCCGTGACTTCGCGCGGCGGGGCGGCGTTCGTGCCGTCGATGAAGCCCTCGAGCTGCGCTCCTCGCAGCACAGGCAGGAGCTGTGCTTTCCACAGCCCGAAGTTGTTCTTGCCGAGCTTCTCGGTGATGACTTGGCCAAACAATGGCGACGCAGCGGGTGCAGCGGAAGAACTCGCCATGGCAGCGGCTAGGCTTAGATGTGGTTGGAGGTGGCTCTGATTACCATGTAACAAGAACCACCGGGTATTGTTGAAGCGTTCTCATCTCCCGAAGGAGGCCGCGTAGCTCTGCAGGGAATAGCCCCCTGCATGGCTTACAAGAAAGCAATCTCGAGTCAGTTAGGCCGGCCTCATCATCAGAGGAAATCTAGGCTAGTAGTTACAACAGAACTCTAGATAAGACCGGCCATACAAACTGGATTACAATGATATTTCGTTACATATCTAACATGGACATCGGAAAAGGATTTGTCCCACGTATGTATTCGTTTTGTTTCGTGTCCGCAGCTGAAAAGTCAGTAAACTGCTGACTGCATTCGACTGTGTCCAGCGGCGGTGAGTCCACTCCGGAGTGGCGAGTGAACACACAACGCACAACTAGCTGCTAGGAGTAGTAATTATGCACGTACCGACCGAGAGTACACTTATCTTTCGATCTCATCATCCTTGCCCCCATCAGGTAGTAAGTAGGAGTATTGTAAGGGCATTCTCAATAGCTCTTTCATTTGCATTTAATTAGATGCCACATCAGCAAAAATAGTGACATGGCAAGAAATTTGTTATGAAAGAAGGGAGATCCTTTCATCCTCATGAAATGATGCCGGCGTTGTTTCCAACACGATGAAAGACAAAAGAAAGTGCATTGAGAGTCTTTCATTTCATCCCCAAAGACTCTAACCAACAAATGAGTGCCACCTAGCAATGATTTAATGTTTTAGCAAACCTATGAAACTATGAAATGAAACTGTGCACTGAAAGATGCACTTTCATTTCACTGAATAAGACCACAGAGCTGATGTGTCACTTTGGAAAGTGTGAAATGAAAGATGGCACTGAGACTGGCCTAATGCACGGCAGGCAGCACACGCGTGGCAAGAAAAAGATACTCTACAGCCGATGATTCCATAGGAACGAAGCACAGAGGCATGGAAGCAGCTTGAACCAAGCACGAGCAAACCTTTTTGGGGAGAGGAGAGGAAAGGAAAGCGCCTGCCTTGCCTTGTGTGCAGGTTTCAGTGGTAGCAATTCGCATGCAACGCAAAAGAGGAAGCGCTTTTGACGACTCCAAAGAAAAGGCGTGCGCGCATGTATACATGTTTCCACGACATACGAAGAACGAACGCAGCAGCAGCCCATCGAAACAAACGGTGTCCATCGATTCCATTCGATTCGATCGTCAAAGGAGCACTCATGCGCATTATCCTCGATGCGTACAAAAAGGAAAATGAGAAAGATCTTGTATGCATGCGGATCTACTACTAGTAGCTCAGAGCTTGCTGCCTGGAGCTCAGGTGCACGCACTGCCAGGCCATACCATCCGACATTCCGACAACTAACCCGGAGACTGGTGGTTCATCCGTGTTCATCAGCTGACGTGTCGTCCTCCTTCAGCCACATCTATCGTTTGGTGTTAGCTATGCCGTCTTCCGCGTCTCCTTTTGGTGTTAGACCAGCCCAGCACCAGCACATCATCCAGCAAGCAGAGGATGAAATGGAACGTTTTCGAAAAATAGTCAGGGGCAATGCTCTTTCATTATTCACCATCAAATTTCTCTCGTGCAATTTTCTACTACACAACTCGTGTTTGCCAGGCTGGCAATATCCATGTTGATCATGTTCAGGACTCTCTGCACTAACAAACGACTGCAACACTGAGCCAAAAACTCCCCACTTCCATCCTTGCAGGGTGGAAATGCAATTGTCTGACGAACGAACAGCAAAATTGGTTTGAGCCCTGACAGCACCAGCACGCCCAATTAACATCAACATGAATTGGTTTTCTTCGGTTTAACTTAACCCTGTCCAGCATCAGCACAACCAACCAGGCAGCACTAGCAGGATGGAATGGAACGGGAACGGTGGACACGTCCGACGACCGTAGTGGACCGATTTCACGTGCCTAGTACACACCATTTCATTTCCACATTTCCAGACACTATTTTTTTCTGGAAAAAACACTGTAGAGATATTAGTAGAACATGCATAATGAATTGGCAGGCAGAGCATCAATCAACTGCTAGTCCATAGCCTCTGCACCCTCCAGTCTCCACAGCAAGAAAAGGAATCACAGCTCATTTCTGCATCCTCCCTTCTCCCTCCTCCAGCAATCAAACCACCACCTCCATTCCGTCGCCGCCGGTTCATGTCCTGCTGCCCCCGCCGCTCATGTCGCCGCCTCTCGAGCACGACTACATAGGCCTCGCGCCGCCCGAGGACCTCAAGGGCACCGAGCTCCGCCTCGGCCTCCCGGGCTCCCAGTCGCCCGACCGCCGCCCCGCTGCCACCACCACACTCGACCTGCTGCCGCCCAAGGGCGCCAAGCGGGTGTTCGCTGGGAAGGAAAAGGCGGAGGAGGCCGACGGGGAGGACAAGAAGGTCGCCGCGCCGCCGCAGCCGGCTGCCAAGTGAGTGCCGGACTCCTCCTCCTCGGCCTGCTTGTCTCTCAGGCTTTTAGAATTTTGGGGGGATGCAGAGATGGGTATGGTTGCCACAGCACAAGACGCTTGAGAGAGAGTGTGCTGTGAGTCTAGAGGATTTTGGGAGTAGGATGGATGATTTGGTTGAGCTTCCCTCGGAAAAAAGGCGTAGTAATTTGTTTAAGCTGTGTTGCATGTCAAAGAACCTTTTTTTATTATTATTTTTTTGTGGGAATTCGGTGGCAAGATGCTGACATTTAGGCTTATCTCGTCTGATCTCTCTGTTTGGCGAATGACGAGCCCGGGAGGAAATTTTTCTATCACATTTATGGAGTTCTTTTACTGACCTTGGCACATAAGTATGCTTAATTCTGCATCCTTCTTGCCTTGCCACATTTTCTCTGTTCTAAATTCTGTTACCAATTTCACATAAGAAGAGGTTAGCTACTCTCAAAAGCCAAACATTTCAAACTTTCTGCTCTTGATTCAATTAAAACTGTCAAAATTCTGTATTCCTTGTTATATAAGCTTTCTGGTATTTACTTTTTGACCTTCGTTGGTTCAAGTTGGTTTCAAATAGGTTGTATGCTATTGTGTCAAGTTGCGTTCATAACAGAACAAACTGCCCTGTTCTTATCCTCGTTTCTGGCTCACATACTGAATTACTGATGTGTGCTGTTGTGTTTGTGCAGGGCACAGGTGGTGGGATGGCCACCAGTCCGCAGCTACCGCAAGAACACCATGGCGACCAGCCAGCTGAAGAGCAGCAAGGAGGAACCTGATGTCAAGCAGGGCCAGGGGTTTCTCTATGTCAAGGTCAGCATGGATGGCGCGCCGTATCTGAGGAAGGTCGACCTCAAGACGTACAAGAACTACAAGGAACTGTCTTTGGGTCTCGAGAAAATGTTCGTTGGCTTCAGCATCGGTGAGATTGCTTGGGTCCTGTACAAACTCGTGCTATTTTAAGCTGCACTCAACTTTCACATAAATTTATAGAAATCAATAACATATGATACTGATCTAGAAGTTCTGCAAATTAGTTACTGGTGATAAAGGTGACATGGAGGATTCCTTTTGAGGCCCATCGTCTTGTTTATTACTGATACTGTCTCATTTTATTTTGGGATTATTCATTCAAAAATTCGACCTTCAGAACTAGCTGACAAAGATGTCTCTTTTGAGCATATAGCATTTCTGGTGCAGTAAAACCAAAATTGCTGAATGCAACTTCTATGTTGTATAATATTATGTAGTTTTGCCCCAAGTTGCAGCGTGAGGAACTTCTTTTGTATGTTTACACATCCTTACAGGTAGGAGTGGATCCAATGCCACATCAGGGAAGGAGGGTGTATCTGAAAGCAGAAATGATGGCGAGCTTGTGCTGACTTATGAAGATAAGGATGGAGATTGGATGCTAGTCGGCGATGTTCCATGGGAGTAAGTATGCTGATTTGATTTGAGTTAATATTGAAAAAATATGGAAACGAGAATCCTATACTCTGAACTGAAGTGAACTTTTGTATATTTATTTATATGCTTCCAGATGAAACTAGCTTCCAGTGTACAGCAGCAATTATCATGAATTAATTTTGCTTGGTCATTGTTTTATTCCAGTTATATTACCACTCTAAAATCCAGACTCACTTCTTGTGGAATAGCACTAGTTCAAATTATATTAATATATTCAGGTGCTAATTTTGTTAATGTGCTTTGATGCTATCTTATTATGTTCTAACAACAAGCAAAACTGCCTTACTGCAGTTGTTGTAGTTGTTTTTGTTGCTCTTTAGTTATTATAATCTGGTTGCTGAGAAAAACATTGAATATTTCGGTGCATGATCGTTAATGTCGCTCCCTCTCAAAGCTACTCCCTCTCAAAGCTATCATTCAATTGTTATGGTTCTTTTGGTGCACCTGCAGGATGTTCACTGACTCTTGCCGGAGGCTTAGGATCATGAAAAGTTCAGATGCAATTGGACTTGGTATGCTCGTACTGTTATCCAGTTTAATCTTAATTTATGCTTACTCTTAGTGAACTTGCTAGGCATATATAGTCAGTTATTTTTCACCGTTTGCTTGTCTGATTAGTGGACTGAAACTTTGCCAGGGTACTTAAGTTATTTGTCTGCAAAATGCCCCCTTGGACTTAGAAAAATGTTTCAGTATGTTAATGTATATGCATGAGTTTTTCTTTTCATAACCTGACCTGTACCCTTTCCCCCCAATAAGGAATTTAGCACTGCTTTCTCCATGTCGTCTTGTCCTAGTTTTATTTTGAAAATTCATTTAGGTAGATGCATGCATTTCACAGCTTTTCCTTGCATGCTGGATTGATTGTACATGTGCCCTTCTTTTGCAGCTCCAAGGTCAGGGGACAAGTCCAAGAACAAGAACTGAAGTAGTTGCTTCCTACAGTCAGGAATATTGAAAGGTGAACTGACTGTAGGGAAGGTTCTCAGACAGTTTGAAGAGAAGATTGCACGTATCATCTCTACTACGTAGTTTGCTGTTCTGGTGGTGAAACCTTGTAAGATTCTATGATGTTAGGCTTGCGATATCTCCTAGAGACATATGCTCTGTTTAATGGTGCCCATGTTTTTGTATGTCTGTCATTTCCACCTGTGTAAATGGTTGGTTTGCAGTGGGCAGCCCTGCTGTTATGATTGAGGATGCATTTGCTAGTGTCGTCTTGAACAGTTGATCTGTCACGTAAATGTTCAATGAAGATTGCAAATCCATTGCTTATCTTAACTTCTTTCCGAGCAAATTTATCCTAGTCTTTTACACTTCACTTGATTTAGCAGACTGATATCAAAGCCTGGGGAACTGGAACCAAGCCAGGTGTAGGACTTACTGGCTTCAAATCATGATTCTTTAGCAGTTGTGGTCTGGTTGCTGGCTGGGGACATGCATTGCACACTTGCTCTTATTATTGTGTCTCGAGGCTATCATGGCTGTTGTATATTATGGTTAAAAGAAGAGGCTTCCTGAACCGAACCATCATTCATTCAGGTAGTATAAAATGTCATAGCTAGATGGTTAATGATGGCTTGTGATCCCTTAGAATCAGGCTTTTGCTTGCCGCCAGTATCTGCTTCCTTCCTAGACAATAGAAATGATGCTCCACTTTGGCCTTCTTTTCTGTTCCTTCTCCCCCTTTTCCTCTTCCCCTTGCCACTGTCTGCTACTAGTTTTTTGGTGTGCCTGCGAAGCAGGGCAGAATGTGTTCATTGAACACTATTAAGAATAAGATCCTGCCTTAGTTTAACTCAAGGGTGTCTACACCGCACCGCACTACACCAACCAGCACAACATCATCTCACTTGTTTATCCAAATTGAGGCTTTCAGTCTGTTGTGTTTTCTAGCGCCGAATTTGTTACGTGCGCTGGTGAGTTGTAGGGTGTGTTAGCTGTGCCAAGTGGTAGAAAACTATGGATGATATGATTGTTGAGTAGTGTGGCATGTTAACGTCTAACACTAGCGGTTGTGGATGATCGAAGCCGTAGCTATGCCGTGATGCTGTACAGTACTACTGTCAACTACTACCTGGTGGTATGATGATGCCCAGCAGCAGAGCAGCATCCTGTGTTGCCTACAGCCTAGAAGGAGACTCTGGAACTGGAATCCTTTTGATGAACCGAAAGGTACCTTTGTTGATCGTTCCCGTGTGGTACTGCCTCCCTGCCTACATGGTGTTCTTTTCCTTTAGTTAAGTTTAGTTCTTTTCCTTTAGTCCTAAAGTTTAGTTCAGAGAATCTTGCTATTTAAAAATATTAAATAAAATTTAATTACAAAACCTTTTTACAGATAGGTGCTAATTTACGAGACGAATCTAACGAGTCTAATTAAGCTATGTTTTGTTATAGTGATGCTACAGTAACCATCGTTTAATCACAGCTTAATTACCGTCATTAGATTCGTCTCGCAAAATAGCCCAGGTTTCTATAAAAAGTTTTATAATTATATTTTATTTAATACTTTTAAATAACAAGAACTTTGAACTAAACTTTAATCTTAAACTTTAGCTTTGCGACTTAGGGAAAGGGCGATCCGATTGATTCCTGCAGAAGTTTGATTTGAACAAAAGCTCTTTTCTCATCGGGACAATGGAGCGTGTGGGGCGACCTGGGCGAGACCTGGTTCGGCGGCCGGATTACCCCACCTCCACACAGTGTGCATCGGAACTCCGCAACACATGGCCCTGACGCAGTGGGCCCTGCCATTGGCGACCTTGTGGGACCCACGCAGCACGACTTGAACCGAATTCTCTCAACAGAGACGCTTAAGGCCGGATGGATTTGGGCTGTATTCTGACTTCTGAAGCCGTCCATCTTTACAATCTCGGACCTCCTGCCTCGGCCCAGTCGCCATGTTTTCTTTCAATTATGAAACTCCTTTTGTGTTTATTCAACCAGAGGTTCAAGCAGAAGGCATTAACCACAAATTACTTAGATGTATACTCTGGAAGGAAAAAACCATTGTTTCTCCTGCGTTCACCATATTTTGTGCATCCCATCACCTCAAAAGCACAGTTATCTTGGAGCAACTTTACACATGAGACTTGTAGCCATGTTAGCTGCTAGATGTGACATGTGTATGGTTTAGATTTCTGAACTTATAAATCTCAATCGTTGGCCAATCCTAGCAATCAAATCTTAACTTGACACATGGATTAGGTAGCTGTACGGCTGAGTTGAAGGTTCTAACTCCGAAACATCGAAGTCTATCATGGATTTGATCAAAAGTTCAAACTTCAAGCCGGGGGGGGGGGGGGGGGGGGGGGGGGGGGGGGGGGGGGCGGGGGCCCACAGTGATAGTGGCATGGTGCTGAACTCGAGCTCAATCAATGAAACATAAAACATTAGAAAAGGCAACATGTAGCGGCCAGTAATGCCATTGGCCATTGTGGTTTGCGGGTTTCGCTGACTTGTTGATGATGCTGCATCAACGTGCTCTACACATTCCATATATTCTCAGTTGGATGGGCTGGTGTTGTTGTTTCGATTTCAACGATATGACAAATAACTCATGATTTTATGGGTCTCTAGAACATGTCAACATTATGTGTTATATAGTTGATAGTACATTCTGTTATACATGTTAAATATCTTAGCATATTGAAGAATCAATTTGCATTGTGTGTCTACTATTTACAATTGTTGTTTTGATAATAACTTTGTACTAATTTATTTCTATTCTTACTACTTCCTCATCCTTCTAGGGGATGAGATCCAGCTGGGACCCATTGCCCCGCGGGGAGCAAGGATGGGCCGGGTAAAACACTAATCATGTTCTGGTTTAGTAACAACGATAATACATGCCTTGAAAAAAGGTACAGTGGTAGCTAGCAATGAACTAACAAATCAGATCATAGAAATGTACTAGTGTCGTTACCATGACCCCCGGGTACCCTCAAGACCAAAGGGCCGAGTAACCTGACAAGGGTAGTCGGACCAGCCCAGAAGAAACCGAGTAGCCCACGACACAAGATGGAAGGTTCTACTACTCGGATGGACATAGGAAAGGCTTCTTGCCTTGTACTCCAAGTATTTCCATGATGTAACCGACTAAGACTTTTTCCATGTAACCCTGTACCCCCGACTATATAAGGCGGGCAGGGATCTCCTCTCAAACACACACAATCAATACCACGACATACAGGACGTAGGGTTTTTATCCTCCGGGAGGCCCGAACCTGTCTAAACTCCTTGTCTCGTGTTCACCATCGTATTCTTGGTCCCTTCGCCTCCATAACAAATCTATCGAGGTCCAATAACCTCGACAGTGGCGCGCCAGGAAGGGGGTGCGTCGGGATCCTCTTCGTCGACTACGATGGACTACTCCATCAACAACTTCGCTCCAGGAGCCCGGCTTAGCTTTGGGAGCTTGGAGTTCGTCGCCGACAACATCGGCAACCTCGTCCCCGTCAACTCGCCGACTACTGGAGTCGAAACCGAGTCGGACTCTTCTCTTTCCGAGTTAGAGTCCGGCTTCTCCAGGCTTCAGATCGAGTCCTACTCGGACTACTCGGCAGCCGAGACAAGATCCGCTCTGGAGAACATCCGCTTCAGATCTGACCTGCCGAGCTTGATTTATTATCCGGCTCAACGCTATGGTATGTTTCCCTTCGGTTTGCGCAATTCTGCTCATACTTTTCCTCGGGGAGACGTGCAGGAGCTACTAGCATCAGAGGGAGACATGTCCTTCAACCTGGTTGCTTGCATCCGGGAAGATCACATGGACACCTATGATACATCAATCTGGGACTCCATGTACGAGCCGACAGATCAAGGAACTCGGGCTGGTTACAGCTCGGACGGCTCATCCTCGCCCATGCCGTATGAGTGCTTCGCCGTAATAGGTGATCTGCCCGCTCAGGACGGTGATGCGGCCAACTTACCCGGACCACCACCGGGAGGGCCACCACCGGCAGCAAACATCATCGTTCCTGCTCTGGCAGCTACAACGGCAGCTGACGAGGCAGCCGCGGCGGCCTTAACAGCAATGAACGCCGAGTCCTCTGCTGCAGCCGCAGCTCGGGCTCAACAACCCCGACTAAACAATCAAGGTGCTCTCGGCACGATACCTGAGGAAGACGAGAATCCTGATGACTACAATCGTTCTCCTAGAAGAAGGAACAATGGCAGATCTCGCGATCTCCAACGTTCACTTTTCGTTGACGTCAACGGTCATCAAGCCTTTCGGACACCGGAGCAGAACATGGTCGCCAATAGGATCATCCTTGATCAGGTTCAAGCAGCCATAAACGATCCAAACTTCTCACCAGCAGCCATCACGCCTCTGCTTGACAAGGCTAAGTGTTACGCCGAAGCTGCCACCCTCCTGAGGAGTCAAACCTCCTCTCGGGCCCCCAGCTCTTCATCGTCCAACAGAAGGCGCAGGCTCCTGGAGAATCCGAGTGACAACCGTCAACGAACTCCGGCAGCTCCGGAAGCACCTCCCCAGCAGAATCTTCACCGACAGGTGATAGCTCAACCTGGGTTTGATGCTCGCCGAGATATCAACGCCATACGTCGCCAAAGATCAGAAGATCGAGAACGCGCCCGACAGGATGACTACGATCGCTTCGGCATCGGACGTTCACCCGGACGACGATCGCCCAGACGGTCTCACTCACCACGGCGTCGTTCCCCTCATCGGTCACCAACCCCGCCAGCGCGATCACCGCCAAGGAGAACTCCACCGCGAGACACACCTCCTCGAGATGCGCTGCGGAGAGAACACCGCCGACAAGAGGAGGATCGGGACCGTGACAATGACCGCCGGCGCCGTGACGACGACAGACATCGAGATGACCGACGCCGAGAAGATGGCCAACGAAGGAACGACCGGGATGAAGATCGTTACCGTGATGGTCATCGCCAACACCGCGACCAGGGCCGTGACAGGCGCCATCGTGACGATGAACGCCGAGACACACCCCCACGCCGTAGCAGCTCCCCCCGACGCAACGACCGTCACTCGGACGATGACTCAGCCGACATCGACGGACTGCAAGCTCTCACCCGAAGGCTCCGCAACTCGGTGCGATTCCCCGAGTCAATGCGCCTGCCAGGAGTTGAGAAGTACGACGGAAAGGGAGACCCGGCCGAGTGGTTAAATACCTACTCCCTTGCTGTTCACATCGCTGGTGGTAACAAAGCTGTCATGGCCTGCTACCTTCCCATTATGCTAGCCCCACCGTTAAGACGTTGGCTAGCTAACTTGCCACCCGGGTCTATTAATTCCTGGGATGAGCTCCGTCACACGGTCATCGATACTTACAAGCCAACGGCACAAAGACCCGCCAAAAGCAGAGATCTCAAGATGATCAAGCAGAAGGAGGGCGAGTCCCTTCGGGACTTCATCCAGCGTTTTTCACAAAAGAAGAACGAGATACCGAGCATCACCGAGACAGAAGTCATCTCGGCATTTGTTGACGGTTGCACCGACCAACCTCTACTCGACAAGATGGGGCAAGGCTATTGTTGACGGTCGTTACGGACCAATTTCGACCATCAACTAGCTCAATAAACAAGAAGGATTGGACATTCTTTACACGCATTTTATTTAAGAATAACCTATTTCCACATGTACCTCTAGATTTTAGTGTGCAGGTGGAATAAGGGAGAAATCCAGGTGAAATCATGCCCCAAGGCGACGAATCAACACTTCTACAAAACAACGTTCGCCGCGGGAATACAACTCCAAGACAAAAGGCCAAATCTCGTCAAAGTCCAACACAACTAAGGCCAAATGCACCTGGACCAGAGAAGTAGACCCAGAGGGGGAGCCACCTGCCAAAGCCCAGCCCAGGAGGGGCCAGGCACAGGTCGGCCGACCCCCCCTGGCCAGGTCGGCCGACCTGGCAGGGTGGCCCCCTGGGCCCATCTTTCTATGGCGGTTTGTAACCGACCTCTGGAGGTCGGTTCCCCCTGCATTAAATGCCACCGACCTCGGGAACCGCCTCAAAGTTGCCGACCTTCAAGGACTATATAAGGAGGGGTACCCCCCTCCTTTCAAGACACACAATACACAAGGATCATTCCCTCCTCCTCACACTAGAGCTAGAGGCAATTCTAGGTAGTGCTAGGTTGAGTAGTGGGTTGCCCTATTGCTCCCAAAGTCTTGTGGAGAATTGGGTAGCGCTCTTGTATCCTTTCTCTCTCTTTGTAAGACTTGTTATTTAATCTATGGAATACAAGTATTCATATAGTTGTTATGAGCTTGCTAGTTCTATCATGATCTTGTATGATCGTTCGTTGTTCGTTCATGCTCGTTCATCATTCGTTCTTCGTTCGTTCATACTCGATCATCGATTATTCTTGAACTTGCTTAATCGTTCATCGTTCGTCGCTCGTTCTTGAGCGACGAACGCTTATGCATGACTTAGTGCTAGCTTTGATCCCTTTTATCTAGTTTATGCTAGTTAGGCCAGTTGTTCTCATGTTTAGGCATCGGGCTCATTGTCCTGCAAAGGTGCTCTAGATTTATCACCCCGTCGATCCGAAGGGTTGGGGGTGCCTCGAGGGATCTAGAGTCGTGGTTAGTAACGCCGGCATGGTGCCGGGGTAGTCTATCCACCCTTGGGTATGTGCGTGTCCCACGGTTTGTAGAGGTAGGTGGCAGGAAGTGACAGCCCTGTCCATCCAAAGGAACCCTCCACGTTCGGGCACGGCATAGGAGTACGTAAATAGGCCGGAGTCGCGAGGCAGACCTTGCATATGCCGGATCTCCCGATGTTGCCTAGGCATTAGACGCTTGCTTGTGCTTGCATGACGCTAGATGATAGGTAGAGGTTGTGCACGCTATATGAATGTTGTACCTTTGGAGTAGTAGCTCGCTAGTCTAACTTAGCATTGCTTAGGATTGTCTCTCGCCTTTTATTAGAGAGAGTGGAATGCCTTCGTGTGTGTCACACTATCCTTATTATTATTAAACCTTACCCCTGCATTGGAATGTGGTTATATCACTTATCGTTTGTAACACCATGAACATAAGTACTCTTGTCAACCATGTCTTCCTTTGGGAAAATATAAATACGATACCCTGGAATACTCTCGGGTGAAATGCTACAACGGGTTATCCGTCCGCTTGCGGATATTCTATTTAACATGACAAACCTTATAATTCATATCTAGTACTTGTTACTAGTTGTGGATTATTTGGTTAAATAGTGCAAGTGAACAATTCCATAACCCCCGGCGTCTCCCCGCGGTCGCGTGTTTCCCGCGCGACCGTAAGAGACGCCAACAGCTATCCCGGCTCTGTCAGAGAGATGCTGGCATTAGCCGACTCATACGCTGCAGGGAACGAGTTGTGCGCTGAGCGCGACAAGGACTCTTACCGCAGACGCCAAGACAACAAGAACAAGTTGGACAAGCCAGAAGGATCGGGCTCGAAGGACAAGAAGCGCAAGGGCGATGATCTAGTCGCAGTAGCTGACAAGTCCCGGTTCCAGAAGCAGCGTGGGCCTCGAGAACCCACCAATTACGAGCAATTCCTCGACTAACCTTGTATCTTTCATGGTGGTCCAAAGAGTTCCCACAAACTCCGTGACTGCATGAAGCTCAAGGGGCTCATGACCTACACCAACAAGAAGGCCGAGGCAGACCCAAAGGCTGATGATGAAGATGATCAAGATGGTTACCAAGAACCTAAACAATGCCTCCACGTCTTTGGTGGTCCAGACGCATATGAGTCCAAACGCAAGCAAAAGCTCACCAGCCGAGCTGTCAACACAATCTCAGCTTTGATCGACGAGATCACCCAGACTACATCCCCAAGCCGGGCAGATATCCTTTGATCCTCTCCCCGATCATCGATGGAGTCCAGCTCAGTAAAGTTTTCATAGATGGCGGGAGTGCTCTTGACATCCTATTTGTCAAAACACTTGACGATATGAAAATACCAAGATCAAGCATCCAGCTGAGTAACTCCCCCTTCCATGGGATCATCCCGGGCACCTCAGCCCTACCACTCGGACAGATTACCCTCCCTGTTCAGTTCGGCAATCCCGACAATTACAGGAAGGAATACATCTGCTTCCAAGTAGCTGACTTTGAGTCAGCCTACCATGCCATCATTGGCAGGCCAGCTTTGGCAAAGTTCATGGCTATTCCGAACTACACTTACCTAGTTCTGAAAATGCCAGCTCCAAAAGGAGTCATTACACTCCGCTCTGACGTTAAGATTTCCTACGCTTGCGAAGCCGAGTCACTTCAGCTCGCGGCGACTCAAGAGGCAGAACACGGCAAAGCAATGCTTAACCTCGAAGAAGACGCCAACAACGCGGATAACTCGGTCCCTTCAAAGAAGGCTTCCAAGTCCAGCGTCCAACCTGTGGATCCTGAATCCAAGAAGATCACCCTCGATCCGAGTGATCCCACGAAGACGGCCAACATCGGGACGTCCCTGGATGATAAATAGGAACTCGCGCTCGTCAGTTTCCTACGGGATAACATTGACATTTTCGCTTGCAAACCCTCCGACATGCCAGGAGTCCCAAGGGAAATTGCCGAGCACGCTCTTCACGTCGACCCAACGGCCAAACCCATCAAGCAACGACTGCGACGCTTCACCCCCGATCGCAGAGAAGCCATTAGAAATGATGTAACTAAGCTTTTAGCAGCCGGCTTCATCAGGGAGGTGTTTCACCCCGACTGGCTTGCTAATCCTGTTTTAGTTAGGAAAAAGAATAAACAATGGCGCATGTGCGTTGATTACACGGATCTCAATAGGTTTTGCCCAAAAGACCCTTTTGGGCTCCCTAGAATAGATCAAGTTGTAGACTCCACTGCTGGGTGTCAATTATTGAGTTTCCTTGATTGCTACTCTGGCTACCACCAAATCCGACTCAAAGAGGAGGATTGTCTCAAAACTTCCTTTATAACTCCCTTTGGCGCTTATTGTTATCTAACAATGCCCTTCGGCCTCAAGAACGCGGCAGCAACATACCAACGTTGCATCCAGAAGTGTCTGGCCCGTCTCCTTGAGCAGCGCAAAATCGAAGCATATATCGACGATGTGGTTATCAAAACCAAGAACAAAGATGACCTCATTGAAGACATTCGAGCCACCTTCGAGTGCATGCGAGAATTCAAAATGAAGCTCAATCCCGAGAAGTGCGTCTTCGGTGTCCCGTCCGGCAAATTACTCGGCTATATCCTCACCCATCGCGGCATCGAGGCTAATCCCGAGAAAGTCGAAGCAATACTGAAGATGCCAGTCCCAGAGTGCCAACGTGATGTTCAGAAGTTGTCAGGGTGCATGGCAGCTCTGAGCCGCTTCATATCTCGACTCGGCGAAAAGGGACTTCCGTTCTTCAAACTCCTCAAAAAACAAGACAAGTTCGTATGGGACGAGGAGGCTCAGAACGCTTTTGTCCAGTTAAAAGAGTTTCTGAGTTCCCCACCAACCTTAGTCCCTCCGGACCCACACGAGCCTCTTCTCCTCTACGTCGCAGCAACGACCCATGTAGTCAGCGCCGCCCTCGTCGTAGAAAGAGAAGAAGCCGGTCAAGTTCAGAAAGTTCAGAGACCGGTGTACTTTGTCAGCGAAGTTCTGTCCGACTCAAAGGTCAGGTACTCGCACATCCACAAGATCACCTACGGGTTGCTGATGGCTTCTCGCAAACTCATCCACTATTTTCAAGATCACCCAATTACCATGATAACCTCTCATGGCATCGGGGATGTTCTCAAGAATAAACAGTCAACCGGCAAAATCGCAAAGTGGGCCATTGAGCTGAGCACCTATGAACTTTCGTTCAAGCCTCAAACGGCCATAAAAGGGAAAGCTCTCACCGACTTTGTAGCCGAGTACACTGAAACCCAAGTTCCTCCTAAGCCTGAGAAGATTGAAGAGTGGGTCATGTATTTTGATGGCTCACTACAACTCTCAAGAGGTGGTGCAGGCATTCTACTAATCTCCCCCAGCGGAGACGAGTTGAGTTATGCCCTGCAGCTACGTTTTAAAGTTTCCAATAATGCCGCCGAGTATGAAGCTGTCTTACACGGCCTACGAATAGCTGCATCACTCGGCATCCGACATCTTGAAGTACGGGGCGACTCTCTTCTGGTTATCAACAAATTGAAGAAGAACTGGTCTTGTGTTCACCAGGACATGATTGCCTACGTTCAAGCGGTCAACAGATTTGAAGACAAGTTCGAAGGACTGGATTATGTCCATGTTCACCGAGATCACAACAAAAAGGCAGACCGACTAGCCAACATAGGCTCCGGCCGGGAACCTGTCCCCCCAGGAGTCTTCATGGAAGTCATTACTGCCTCCTCCATCAAGAAGGATACTGAAACCCCGCCAAAAGAACCGCTGCAACCACAGCCTGATGCGGAAGCCATGGCTGTAGACATCTCCGAGAACCCGGAAGAAGAAGACTGGCGACTCCCGTTCCTTGACTTTATACAACATGGAAAACTTCCTAGCAAAAAGGAGGAGTATGAACCTCTCTTCAGAAAAAGCAAGGCGTATAAAGTCATCAACGGCGAGTTATTTCGAAAAAGTGCCGACAGAAGGGATGTCGAAGGACTCGGCATCTACATGAAGTGCATTACTCGGAAAGATGGCCAGCAGATTCTCCAGGACATCCACTCGGGTGTATGTGGTAACCACGCAGCATCTCGCACCATAGTGGGAAAAGCTTATCGGCAAGGATTCTACTGGCCAACAGCAGTCTCTGACGCCATCAGCCTTGTTCAAAAATGCATAGGTTGCCAGTTCTATGCACGGCAGATACACATGCCAGCACAAGCATTGCAAACCATACCTCCCACCTGGCCTTTTGCGGTCTGGGGGCTTGACATGGTTGGGCCTATGAAAAAGGCTCAAGGTGGATTCACTCACCTCCTGGTTATGGTGGATAAATTCACCAAGTTTATTGAAGCTGTGCCCATACGTGATCTAAGTGCCTCCCGGACAATCGACTTCGTCAAAGACATCGTGTTCCGGTTTGGCATTCCAAACAGGATTATCACGGACAACGGCACCAACTTCAAGAACAAAGAGTTTGATGCATTCTGTGAGGACGTCAGCATCAAATTGTGCCACGCCTCCACATAACATCCTGAAAGCAATGGGCAAGTTGAACGAGCCAATGGTATGGTCCTACAAGGACTAAAACCTCGCTTGTACAACCGACTTAAATCTCATGCTTCCAGGTGGGTTCAAGAGCTCCGAGCGGTATTGTGAGCACTCAGAACCACTCCTACCCGTCCTATGGGACAGTCGCCTTTCTTCCTGGTTTACGGAGCAGAAGCGGTCCTCCCCTCTGAACTCGAGTTTGGATCTCCCCGAGTAACCAACTATCGAGAGGAGCCATCTGATGACCAACTGACTCAATCCGTTGACCAGCTAGAAGAGCTGCGAGAAAATGCGTCTCGGAGGTCTGCGGTGTACCTTCAGAAGCTCCGACATTATCATCAACGACGAGTCCGAGATCGTGCCTTTTCAGTAGGTGACCTCGTCCTCAAGAAGATCCAGTCTACTGAAGGCCGACACAAGCTATCACCGGTTTGGGAAGGACCTTTCGTCGTACACGAAGTCACTCGGCCCGGATCGTACAAACTGCGCTGAGAGAATGGACATCTTCTTCCACATACACACAACATTGATCAGCTACGTCGCTTCTTTGTTTAGTGCTTTTTTGCGACTCATACTTGTACAACTGTTTTATTTATGCCTCATATGAATAAAATGAAATCCCTTTTTGTTTACTTCATCTTTGACTCTGTAATGACTAACTACCTTAGTCACAACAGAGCCAGGGGGCTAATCAATACATGAGTATATGTCTCGGATCTCTTCTGAATGACTAAGTAAGCCTTGCCCATCCTGATTGTGAAGCTCCAACGGAGAGTGCATAAACATAAGGAGGCAATTGGTCTCTGAAAACAGTCTACAGAAAACTCCGACTGACAAACACTCATCTCTTACCAAATATAAATTGTTACAACTGCTCTGATTGTGAAACTCCTACGCTAACTCCTGTGCATATGATGACTCATAGTCTAATACTGCTGGAATGGCTAAGAGTGCATAAACATAAGACAGTTAACAACAAAAGCAACTCATTAACCACTCAGTCACCACAAAGACTTAGTGGCACCAAAATATTCAGCATTCAATCGGAGTTTACAGCTACCTCATTGTTTTATTTACAGGAATTCTTATAAGCCCTAAACTACGGTGACAAAGGAACATCTTTCACCAGCTCCTCTGCGCAGCTACTGGCCTCCATTGACAGCTGGTTTGCCCGCTCAATGGTTGTACCCTTGGCATAACCCTCCTTGCAAGACGCCAAGTCGATCTTGGGGTACAGTGACTTCACCACTCCTAAAGAATGACGAGCGGCATACTCGGCGACCGACTTGCAATGAACCCTCAACGCTTCAGGGACTTGTGCCAGCGTAGCAGGCAGAGGACCTTCAGGCATCTCTTCAGGCGCTGGCCAAGTAAACTGGCAAACAGCTCTGGCACTTTGAATAAGAGAAGTATTCTCTCCTTTCAAAGTCATCAGTTCAACTGCAAAATCAAAGTCTTTCAGCCAAGATATAAGAAACTGGTCAAAGACCTTTATTCATGATCCTTACCTTGAGCCTCTTCTTTCTCAGCAAGGAGAAGGTCCGAGTCAATCTTTGCGGCATCCAGTTCAGCTTTAAGGGCGTCTTTCTCTCGGAGGGCTACCGACAAGGCTTTGGCTCTGCCTTCAGCTTCAAGCTTCGCTTTAGATGCGCTCTCTCTCAATGAGGGAACATCCCTTTTCAACAGCTCGAACTCATCCAGGTCGTCCTTGGTCAGTTTGGGTTGAGCTACAAAACGAAACAAGTTACATGAGTTAATGCACTCATAAAACATAACAAATAATGGCTTCAGAAGACTACCTGCGAGGGTAAGCTCAAGCTCAGCTCTCTCCTTTTGAGCAGTCGACAACTCAGCCTTCAGTCTAGCCAACTCCTCCTGCTGCTCCTGGATCTTCAGCTGCTTAACAGTCAGGTCTTCATGGAGTGAGTCGGCTGCAGACTTCAAAACCTTGAAGAACTTAGTCTTCTCCCGGCTTTTAGTGATGATTTTCTGCAAAAATCACTCATGATAAGCATTGACTCCTTTTTAGTACAAAAAGAAAGAAAGCCTAGTCAAAAACCTCACCTGATGAATGTCGATCAAGTCGATCAACTTGTTCTCCGACAGATCAAACTCTTTTTCATCCTCCTCCTCATTGATGATTACCTTCTCTCCGGCAAATTCGAAAGAGAGGCTCCCAGATCTTTTCTGACTCTCCTTGAACTCGAACAAAGCTGGGTTAAATTCAATGGAAGGAGGAGGAAGATCTTCAACCTCCATAGCAACCCCAGAAGAACTGGGGCCACCCAAGTCTTGAGGCCGGTTGACTAGTGGGTCTTCTCGGCTCATTGTTGACGGTCGTTACGGCACGATTTTGACCGTCAAATACCTGCACAAATGGAATCAAAGTAAACACCAAACATAGTGTTAGGGCTTAAAACTAACAAATTCCACAAGTCTTGGTATATTTATGAGTGCAGGTGCAATCCATATGAAAATGAGGGAAAAGTACATTACAATGCCGACAATTCTTCACTCCGAGAAATCAGCATCGGCAGCCGAGGAAGACATGCACCAAAAAGGATACAAAACCTATCCAACTTGGGCCAAACCACCAAGACACATCACTAGGACCCAAAGGGGGACTCCTTGGTCCAAGCCCACGCAAGATATCCCTCCGGCAAATCCACAGTCATCGCAGGATCACATACGATGGAGAAAAGGCCACAAAAAAAAAAGGGGGTAATAATTTGAGAGCTTCTCTAACTCTCAAAGTGACAATTTTGTTTCAAACTTAAGAAAAAGATTTTTCCTTTTCTTCTTATGATTTTATTTTGCTTTCTTTAGTTGCGAAAAAAAAGAGCTTTGCGAGAGCAACCGAAAAATGGTCCACATTGCTTAAACTAACGTAACCCATTCTCGAGTTTGCTCTTGTGTTCTTGCTCTTGTGTGCAGCCATGAAAAGAGCCGACAAGCGGCTCATCAATGTGTTGAAGAAGGCGACAAGCTCAAACCCAAGTCACTCTCGATGTGGCACATATCCATACCCCTCCATTGAGCTCATGCCTAACTTGAGAAAGTTGGCATGAAGAGCTTCAAAAGGATCCCATGGAGAGGTAGACCACAATGAAAATGACACATCGAGACTCCTCTTCGACACCAATCCCATCTTGGTGTGCGAGAAGCAGAAGCAAGCCTACAACACTCATGAAACCGTGTCTATGCTCACCCATGAGCACATGACCCGGCATTGCTGCACAAGGAAGGTATGAATGCCAACTTTGCCCATGATTAGAAGCCATAGGGTGGGATGACTTTGCTTGTGTGATAAGATCCCTCCTACTTGCCATACAGTTTTATGCACCCTGCTAGTAGTAGACAATGGTTTTATGTTGGTTCTTCTTCCAGAATAAGTATTACCTGCTTTCATGGAACAATCTTAGTCTACTACTAGGCTCTCATAAGCATTGCTTGCAAGACTTGTTTCTACAACTCCTGATCTTCGCAAACATGCTCTTTGGCAAAATATCACATCCTACCTTGTGCCTGATGCATGAATGGCTTGCTATGACTTGTGTTCCTCAAGGCAATCTTAGACCTATCTATGAGGATGAGCATTGTATCCTTATGCCATGGTTTACAATATCTCTCCTATGCAATGCATGATGGAAAAATGGTTAGAACTTTTCAAGTGGTTAGAACATGTTGAGTGCACCTCGTTCATTGCTCACACCGCTTTAAGAAGTTGTATCGCAACTTGTATCTTTTTGCTTTCTCCTTGCATGATAAAATAAAAAGTTGAAAAGAATTTAAAAACAAATAAAGAAATTAAATAATGAAAAGTACACAAATAAACTAGGTGCTTTTATTTCCCTTTCAAACATATCATGCACCTTGAGTTATTGTGTTGAATTCAATAAATTTAGGCTCCCCGGTCTTTAACCCCGGTAGAGTCCTTTTTGCTTCCACATTCTTTTTGTTTGTTTTGAATAAATAAGCCAGGTACAAGAACAAGTGTGGGGGGAGATCTCTCGAGTCCTTCATCACGCACACATTTGAGATCTCCCCACCAACACGATGCACAACCTCGCACTGATCGACACATACAATGGTGGAGCCATCGGGCACAAGAAAACAAAGTTTGATCGAACCTTTGGTTCAATCAAATATCCCATGATCCCTCTTGGTCTCCACTTCATCCAAGGCGATGGTTTGCGCATCCTATCCTACTACTCTATCTCCCTAGTTCATGAGTTAAAATGTTCTTTTGGGTCAATCACTAAAATTTAACTCAATGATAAAACAAATCTTGTGTTATCCTCTCAACAAACATACTTCTATCTGGTTGGCCTGCATACTCTTTATTCCTCGCATCATACACCTGTTGCTTGTGAACACCAATCTCATAGGAACCCATGCTTATCTAAGTTGTTGGCGAATGAGATATGGTTGGATGAAATGGATCATGCTTCTTCTGCATAGAGTGCTTGGGAATTTATCTTGCAAAATTTTAAATCCATAGCTTTGCACTCCTCAATGATCTTATATTCCCACCAGAGCCGAATAATGATCACATTGAAAACCCCTACAAAATGCTACTTGTTATTGCTTTGAGCTTTGTCAAATTGTTGTGACCCTTGCGAGATGCTTGTCATACTTTCTTGATCAAGATTTCGTGCACATACACCACCACCATAAAACATGCTAAACTTCTACACTGGAAGTTAGCGACACCATTTCCATCCATCCACCCACCAAATAAATACTCCATCTCTTGTTGTTGATGTCTCTCTCTAAATATTCTGGCAAAAGAGACATGGCTATCGAAAAAAAAAGAGAGAAGTGAAGAAAAAAAACAGAGAGAGAGAAGAAAAAAAAAGAGAGTGCTCGTATGCATAAGAGCATGAAGAAAGACCTGCTCAAACATGTCGAGCATGATCAAAAAAAAAAAAGAAGAAGAAAGAGAGAAGAAAGAAAAAAAAAAGTGATATCCATGTTCATAAGTAAAAGCCAGTCAAGAGAGAGACATCATCGCATCAAGGAGTATCCACCTCATTCCGATTCCCACACACATATCCACACACATGCACATTCTTGATCAGATTGTATGTTTTGTTTTCTCTTTTGGATCCACTCTTTGACTTAGCAATATAAGTAATGCAAGTACGCTCCTTTTCATCCCTACCAAGCTCCACATAAAGCCTTACATAGAAGTAGGATGAAAGGAGGCAAACACATTGCCTTGGTGAGGAATGAAACACATTGAGTGATTTGAGGGTTATAATTCGAGGAGTACAAGCTATGCTTTTACTTTGAAAATCTTTCAAAAAAATCCAAGTTACTCAGCAAAGGGGTATTGATGACTTGAATCAAGACCGTTCCATTCCTCAACCGCCCAAGATAGCATGTTAGCCACTTCAAAGTTCACAGGTGCAGTTATGGCTTGGAATAACTTGTATGCTAGCATCATACCATAGGAAGTCATGCTTTATCTTAATCTTCCACCTTCACTCGAGGACGAGCAAAGGCTCAAGTGTGGGGGTCTTGTTGACGGTCGTTACGGCACGATTTTGACCGTCAAATACCTGCACAAATGGAATCAAAGTAAACACCAAACATAGTGTTAGGGCTTAAAACTAACAAATTCCACAAGTCTTGGTATATTTATGAGTGCAGGTGCAATCCATATGAAAATGAGGGAAAAGTACATTACAATGCCGACAATTCTTCACTCCGAGAAATCAGCATCGGCAGCCGAGGAAGACATGCACCAAAAAGGATACAAAACCTATCCAACTTGGGCCAAACCACCAAGACACATCACTAGGACCCAAAGGGGGACTCCTTGGTCCAAGCCCATGCAAGATATCCCTCCGGCAAATCCACAGTCATCGCAGGATCACATACGATGGAGAAAAGGCCACAATTCAGCCACCTGGACACTCCTTCGACTAATGCACCAAGGATAAATGTCACAAGGGCCCAAAGGAACACTAGGACAAAGCCCAAGACACAAGGTAGCAAGGGGGGGTCGGCCGACCCCCATTTCTAGGTCGCCCGACCTGCTTCTGGGCCCACTGTGGCCCAGTCTTGGCCTGCTGGCAGCAACCGACCTTCTTATGTCGGTTCTGCCTGCAATCAATGCATTGAGACGGTGGATGACCCCCAAACCGACCTACTCAAGCCTATAAATAAAGGGGTACCCCCTCCCACACAAAACACACAAGAAGGAGAGCCTCATTCCACTCCCAAGGGCCTAGAGCCCCTTGTATACTAGTAGAGTAGGGAGAGAGTAGGGTAGAGGAGAAGGGTAGTCCTCCCTTTGTGAGGATTTAGCCCCAATCTTGTATCTTTGAGAATACTTCTTTATAATAGTCATTGTTCGTCGTTCGTTCATCGTTCGTTCGTCGTTCATCGTTCGTTCATCTTCATCATAAGTAAGTATTCTTGATCTCCTATTGGATTGTGTACTTAGTGTTTAGATTAAGTTCTTTCTTTACTTGTTTACGGGATCATCGCTCCGCAAGGAGTGCTCTAGTCTTCCAAATTGGTACCAGGCCGGGGCTAGAGTAGTGATCGATAGCATAGACGTGGTGTCTAGGCTGAAAGTCGCCTTTGTCCGCTGTGTGCTCCACGGTTTGTAGAGGTAGGTGGCAGGAAGTGACAGCCCTGTCCATCCAAAGGAACCCTCCACGTTCGGGTACATAGTAGAGCTATTAGTCGGGGTGGCTTGGCAGACCAAAGCCTAAGCCGGTGCTCGAAGTAAGCAATTAGAGACAGGATTTATCTTTTGCTAAGAAACTCATCCATAGGAATCCTCTCTACCCAAATCTACCGCTCTTCTTCGTGTCCTTGGACTAATTAGACTAGAAGATAATCACACACCGTTCCTTTGGGAAAATATAAATAACGATACCCTTGAATACTCACGGGTGAAGTGCTACAACGGTATTCCGTGCGCTTGCGGATTTATCTGTGACGTTAAGAAATACCAACACTCATCATCTGAACTTCTGCTGCAGGCGATGGAGAAGGATGGAGCACCAGAGCTGATGACTCGGCGACCTCCTGGTTGGTCTCCTCCGGGTTTCCTTGGCGATCACCATCAAGAGCGAGTGTTGGCTCTGTCACTCCAGTCTTCTCCATGCCTGTTTCAACATTCAGTTCCCCTTCTGCGGGAACGGTCTTCTCAGCTGTCACCACTGGCTCTTCCTCAGTAGGAAGGCTGTCAAACAAAAAGATTAAGTCAAAGCTCAGTCAGCTAAAGCAATTCAGCAGCTAAAAGAACAAATTAAAGGTCGTTGTAAAAGGCTTACCTATCAGAAACTCTCATCCTCTTCAATGGCTTGATCTTCTTGCTAGGGGCTGGAGTTTGACGTGTGATTGGGTCAGGGACTGAGGTAGTTTCCTTGGTAGCTTGCTCATCAGGATCTTTGTCCCTGACACCATCACCCTCCCTAGCAAGAACTTCAATAGCTGCCAACTCTTTATCAATAGTGGCAACAACCTCACTTATGCTTTGCCTCACATTGGCATCAGCATCTTCAGCATGTCCCTTCATCATGCTGGCATCTGGAATCTTGGAGCTGTCCTCTCCCTCGGCCACAGCCTTAGCCTGCAAGAATCATACTTAATCATTGAGCAAGGCAAAGAAGCAAGGTGACTTCACACATAAAAGGGTAATACCTGTCTTAAAGAACGAGCAACTAAAGAAGGATGTCGGACCTGAGCCTTAGTCCTCTTAACCTTTCTGACCCCCGAGTCAGCTGGCTTCTCAGGCAAAGGTTCAGCATCTTCCAGCTCTGCTTGGGTCCTCTCTTCATCAGAATCAGAAATGATTATGGAGGGGTTCCGCTTACGCTTCGGACGATCAGGCAACTGTTGGCGGAGTCCTTGGCCTGTAGCATGTTCAAGTCCTAATCGACGAGCATCTCGGTCGTGATTAGCTTTACTACGCCTTTCACGAGTATAAATCAACTCACCTGCAGATGCAGGCTGAGTAGCGACAGCAGTCGGGACGGTGCTAGCAGCAGGGACCTCCTCATGACCAGGAGACTGATCCCCATCTTCACTGCTGGTGGCCAAAGGGTCCTCAATCTCTTCACCACCTTCTCAAACTTCATTGTCGCCCTCAGCCTTGTCATCATTGCCCTCGTCCGAATCCCCAAACAGGGCCTCGAGCTCGGCATCAGTGATTTCTTCATCATCTTCACGCAACTCGATGTTCTGCTCCCTGATTCGCAGAGGCACCAAGTTGCTGTCAGTGATCACCGGAGGCTCAGGACCGAGGTTCTTGAACTTATCACGGCCCTGAAAGAATAAATCCAAGTGATCAACATACCATTAAGAGAATAACTTGGAAATTTATTGAGTAAAGAGCAGACTAACCTCAGGACAAGGTTTGTTGTGCCAGTAGCCAAACCACTGGTACTCATCACCCGAAGGCTTCAGTAAGGTGACAACGTCCCTTACAACAAAGAAGTCGTTCCTGGGGCTGATGACTCGGCGTTTCACCTCGCTGTATCCTCCAGGGATTGGCTCTTGGTTAGGATCTTTGGGACCTCTCCACAGCCAAGCTGGAAAATACCTTGCCTTCAAAGGTTGAAACTTCCTCAAGCAAAAGTTCAGCGCAATGGCTGGACCGAGGACCCTTTTACTCGGCTCCTTCACAGCTGCGATCAACTTGTGCAACTCTGATAACTCGGCAGCAGCTGCAGGGCCCGGTCTACTTTTCCAAATGTCTTCATACACTGGATATTTGTTCTAAAATTTGGGCAGGGCAGGCAGAACATTTGCACAATAAAACCACTCGCAGTGCCATCCTTTATTTGAGGTGGACAACTGACAATCGAAATATTTGTTTTTCCTCCGAAGCTGGATACCGGCGCCTCCCACTAACTGAGGTTTCTCGGCCGAGGGATGCGGCTTCAGGAAGAACAAATCTCGGAAAAGATCAAAATGGGGCTCAATCTCCAGAAAACACTCGCAAAGAGTGATGAACATTGACAAGTGCAAGATTCCATTCGGATTGAGATCCGTCAGTTGGATCTTGTAAAAATGTAGCAAAGATCTGAGGAAGCGGTGAGTTGGCAATCCAAATCCGCGCCGAAAGAAGAATTCAAATACTACAATTTCACCTGGCCCTGGAGATGGGAATGTTTCCCTTTCTGCCGATCGCCAGCCAATGATCTCCTTGCTCGGCAGCCAGCCCTTCTTCACCATGTATTTCAATCTCTTCTCTGAAGAGATCGATCTAGGCCATGGATGGGCCTTTTCTCCTTCGGCAGCATCAGGGACGACGACCAACGGACCTGAAGATCCGCCTTCGTTGCTCCTTGGAACAATGGCCACTTGAGATGAACTTGCACCAGCAGAAGCGTCGAATGGTTGCGCTATAGCAGCCATCACAGCCTCCACCGCCCTCTGATCTCCTTCTCCGGCCATCGGAGTTGTGAGAAATTCGTCGAATTTTTAGGGATTCGATGAACAGTATGAGGAATGGAGGCGAGAGGAAGAAGAGAAGTTTCGTTTGCGGCGAGACCTAATAATATACACGGATGGTTCAAATCCGACGGCCCACAATGCCTTGTTCACCTCTGCGGCCCAGATTTACTAACCGTTTAGCTTCTCCTATACGCTAGGGTTGCTAACGGGCGGGAAATTTGGAACCCTAGAGTTTACTCGGCCAGTTCACTCGGCCAAACTACTCGGAAAACATATAAGAACAGTTCAATTTTCTTCAAGGACAATCACTCGGATTTTGAGTTTTTCAGTTGACTTAAACATGACTCGGTCATATCAGAAATTGAGTCTCTTTATTTCACTAAAAACAGAATGCAGTACAATGCAAATACGATGCTTCACTAAAAAGTGAAGATGCAGATGAACAATACTGAATAAAAACAGCATGCATTACAGGAGACTCCGGTGAGCATCATTGCCTTAACCTATTACAGAAGATCTACATCTACCCACCACGACGGCTGCGGGTCCTGTGAGCAACACAGGAAGGCTTCGCAAGAAGATCCTTGCGCCCTGGTAGGTACCTCCTGCGTGGTTCGCCTTCGTCTTCTTCCTCGGAGGAGATGACGATGAACTCCGGCAGAGCTGGGGCTTCCGCTGGAGGATGAACCACCGCGAGCGGCGGTTCGTTGAACACCTCAACAATCTCCAGGGGAACAGGAGCAGGTGCTGGGACTACAGGTGGCGCTGGGGCTGGAACTGCTGGAGGCGCTGGTGGCGGCGGCAAGTTGCCCGGAGCCGAAGGCGATGCAGCAGATGGAACCCTACGCCTGGAATCCCTACGGCCAGCCATGGTTTGATACTGAAGGAATGAGGAAATGGCTAACACCATCGCCCGGTTTTAAAGGCCTAGATGGATAATCTGAAAGGACGAAAATGATCTGACGTTTCTGCTTCAGGATCTGAAAAGCGCCTGTCCAGATTCCTGCATCAGCGACAAACTCGTCACAGTAAACTTGTGACTCGGTGGATAAGGATGAATGACTCGGATAAAATTTAAATATGCATTATTAGAGTATGCACTTAATCTCTCGGATTATTTGTATAACACTCAGCTACCTTTTTGTTTAGCAATACAGTTTCCAGTTAGTGTGTTTCTAGTCTTTCTTGAGTCTGTACATAATCATTCTGATTATCCACAAACTCGGGGGCTAGTCCACGTGGACTCACTTGCGTGAGCTCCACAAAAAATCAAAGTCAACTGTATCATCAGTCATTACTCGGATTTATGTCTCTTTTGAGTCTGCACATAATCATTCTGATTATCCGCAGACTCGGGGGCTAGTCCACGTGGACTCACTTGCGTGAGTTCCACTATTCTCTCGGCAGACTTGCCAGGCACACGGGTTGTCTTATATCCTTGACAATTTAAGTCGGATAATACCTAGAATTTATCCTCTTCTGCATCTCAATTGTTTTCGTTGAGAGACAGCTTGGGGGCTACGGGTTGCAATCATCCCTGGCTGATTAGCTGGATGAACCTAGACACCAGCTCGGAATGAGAAGTTCTTGGCTGAGACTCATTGTGACTTCCTGTTCTAATTGCCTTGTGCGCAGGAAAACATGAGTTCTTTACATAATGGATGCTACTTTTCAACACATCAGTATGATGCACTGATCGTACATTCATTCACTCGGATCAAGATCTTATTTCTTGGTTCAGCTTACTTTGAGTTACTATACAATTCTACGAATTACACAGTAACTCGGGGGCTACATCAGTATGATGCACTGATCGTGCATTCATAATTTTCAAATTTGTAGACATGCCTTTGTCAAGGTCTAGGCCGACTCAGTCAGTTGGATACTATTTATATAGTATGCTTTCAGCCCTAGCCGACAGATTCGGATGTTGAATTTATTTTCACTCGGGTCAAGATCTTATTTCTTTGATTCAAGCTTACTTTGAGTTACTATACAATTCTACGAATTACACAGTAACTCGGGGGCTACATCAGTATGATGCACTGATCGTGCATTCATAATTTTCAATTTTGTAGGCATGCTTTTCAGCCTAGGCCGACTCAGTCAGTTGGGTACTATTTACATAGTATGCTTTCAGCCCTAGCCGACAGATTCGGATGCTGACTTTATTCAAATCTCCTTTATGGGCTTTAACAAGCATTTATTCGATTTTTCTGATATTATTCAGAGTTGGGTACCAACTGACAGCATGCCTAATTCAAGGCCCTGTTGGTCTTGGTCCACCCGAGGTCAAGTACCTCAAACTTGATTCAGGTCAAGTCCTTTTTAATTTCTCAATATCACTTGAGATCAATTCCTACATGGAGAGAAGATTAGTCGGAAGCAATTCACTGGATCAATCAAAAAGCACTTGGGGGCTACTGTCGTTACCATGACCCCCGGGTACCTTCAAGACCAAAGGGCCGAGTAACCTGACAAGGGTAGTCGGACCAGCTCAGAAGAAACCGAGTAGCCCACGACACAAGATGGAAGGTTCTACTACTCGGATGGACATAGGAAAGGCTTCTTGCCTTGTACTCCAAGTATTTCCATGATGTAACCGACTAAGACTCTTTCCATGTAACCCTGTACCCCCGACTATATAAGGCGGGCAGGGATCTCCTCTCAAACACACACAATCAATACCACGACATACAGGACGTAGGGTTTTTATCCTCCGGGAAGCCCGAACCTGTCTAAACTCCTTGTCTCGTGTTCACCATCGTATTCTTGGTCCCTTCGCCTCCATAACAAATCTATCGAGGTCCAAAACCTCGACAACTAGTATGTATTATTTTAGTTTGGATCTTCTAGATCTTGTGAGATTCTTCGCAAGCCTATCTTACTTTGAACATTCTGAGCTCGAACCCAATTGTTTTCTTCCACCAGAATCTAACCCAATTGATGTTGCGCAGCGCCGGATGTGATTAACAGCTGTATAATATGCAGGTTAACGTGGCTACGCATCTCCTCCGTCCCAAAAAGATCAGATTTCAAAGCGGGCAGTACCAATGAGCACACGGAGTTAGTGTTAGAAAAATCTGTGCAAATCATCTGCGACCCGGGCAAATCTTCCATGTAATTACGCTTACCCGGGGCACGCACATGCAGTCGTTACAACTTGGATGGTGGAGTAACAAAGCAATTACGGGTCTAGATTATGTGCGTGCAATCCAATGCAGTTTGAACTCCGTATCCATCGAAAACGAGTCTGCAACGAGGAGGCAGCGCAGCTTCTCCTCGATCCAACCCCCGATATAGGAGTATCAGATTCTTGCTTTGCAGCTCTGCAAAAAATAAAAATATTTACTTGGGTCAAACCAGGTGATCGATATTGATCGAGCTAGCTAGCGTATCTTCAAGTCAGAAACATATAACTTGCAGAGCAATATTGATCCTTAGGAGGAGGATCTTGATACGATTTCTCCTGTTTCCCCTTTTTGTTCAGATGATGGGGTTGATCCATCCTGTTACGTCAACACAAATTGCATTTTGTTTACGCGAAGTGGCATGATGGGATCGACGGATCCATGCTGTGCCACCGGGCAGAAGCTGATGATCGATCGATCCACCGTGCAAATTGCAGGTGTAGAGTGTATTATAGAGGTCTCGCGACATGCGTGGGGCTTTGTTTAAGACACGCCACACCCAACGCACGGACGAGTATCCTATTCCAGTTCCTCCCCACTTGTTGGCGGAAAACGCTGTCCAGATCGCCGCCAAAACAGTCACCGACACGTGGGCCCGTTCGGTGGCTGATCACGCCATGCCAGTCAATTTGCGCAGTTTTGAATGGGGATGATGACACAAAAGTCATGTTCTAGTTGCGCAGGAAGGGATCGTTCTTGGAAGTTGGAAGCGAGGAAGGTGGCATAGAAAATGGGCCGCGAAATCTTTCTCCGGATCCCGTACAGCTAGCCCTTGATCTGCTCCTTAACTGCCATGCGTGACGCTCCCTGTATAAATACTCGCCGTCGCTGTCATCTTCTTATAGCACACAAAAAGTAGAGTATTAACAGTACAGCAGATCGATCAATCCAACAACCTGGTGGTTGATGGGCAGCAGCTACGCGGCCGCCGCCGGCGAGATGGTGATGTGCCAGACCCAGACGGAGAGCGGCAGGAGCAGGCGCGGGGGGAAGACGAAGGCTGCGGCGGCGGCGGAGCAGAAGGCGAACAAGCAGCCGCAGCGCGGGCTGGGCGTGGCGCAGCTGGAGAAGATCCGCCTCCACAACCAGATGATGGCCGCCTACCACCGATCCGGCATGCACCACCAGGTACTAATCTTACATTTCCCAGCATCTGTGAAACGATGATGATCTCGATCGCCTCATGTAATGTAATACATGACTAACAATAATCTTGATCTTTTTTCGCAGCAGGACGCCGGCAGAATGCAGGTGCCGTTTGCCGCTCCAAGCGCCGCGACGACCCCGCCATTTCAGCCGTATCTGGACGAGACGACGGGTCGCGGGAACGTCGGCGTGCAGTACTACGACAACCTGCTTCCCTACAACAGCAGCAGCAGCTCGAGGCCGCCGCCGCCGTTGTTCGCTCACGATCTCCGGGATTCGTCGGGACACAGGCTGGGGCAGGGGAGGCGGGAGCAGCCGCCACAGCAGCAGCATTACTGGATGAGCTCGAGCGACGGGTCCAGCAGCCACGGCAGCGCGGAGGAGCTCGACCTGGAGCTCAGATTGTAGCTTAATTATATTAGGTGATGATGTTTTGTTTCTAGGTTGGAGGGGTTAATCAAATCGCATGGGCGAAGCATCATGCGGGGCCAAGGGACAGAGGAGCCTGTGTAGCTAGTAGTACGTGTTTGGGATGTAGAAATTGATACCACAAAAATATGGGTGGAATTTCAAACGACAAACGTTTCGATCCCAATGGGTGGGTAATGCGTATGGGTGCAGATCAAAAACATAAATCGTGTGTTACCTCAGAGGCATCAGACCAGGGTGTCCTATAGTAGTCATCATGTAGATCAGCCCCAAAGCCTACTAAATCAAATCAACTTAGCAAGAGTTGGTCCACCAAATAAACTTAGCACAATTATTATTATTTTTTAAAAAATATGTTGACTTACATCCAAAATGCTGATAAAAGTTTGAATCTAACATTTTTAAAATTATTCATGTTATATCTAATTTTGTAACATTAATTCTTAAAAATGTACTAGTTCAAATGGATAAAAAAAAAATTACAATTCGGGATAAAATTAGTGTAAACTATGAAAAATCATTTCTGCCACCTGCTCCAATCACAACGCGATACATGGCAATGCCTCGTCATACTACTCCAACCCACTCATATCTCAGCTATTGATCTCTCTCGTACCAATCTCAAACACCGCCTCACAGCTTACTAAACTTTTGGGCCGCTTATATGCATCTGAAATATTCCACAAAATAAATAGCAGAAAAAGATAGTTCTCAAGGCCGGCCAGGCTCAATTGAGAAATCTGTGAAGCAGCCTGGACTTGTCGTGCAAAGACCAATGATTAGTTAGCGGCCCATGTTGGAGCCCAAATATGGCTTAAGTATGGCCTATGGGTAACCACCACGTCACTCGCTCTTGAGTCTTGACCTGGGGCGGGGGCTCGGGGTCAGCTGGTCAGCACACCGACACCGCGAGCAATAGGAAACGCCCGACCGTTTTTTAGAAAAGAAGGAAACGGCCGACGCATCCTCCGCTCCCGGTGGTGGGTCCCACACGCAGAGCCCACGGATAACACACGCGGAAACAATGTGGGCCCGGTCGCCGCGAGAGAAGTGCCACCTCAGCCATCCTCAGGTTGATTGATGAGAAGAACGAGGGGAGAAGAAGAAGCAGAAACCTCACCTCGGACGGCGGCGTCACGCCACGCGCTCCTCTTCTTCTTCCTCCTCTTCCCGGCTCCACTCACCTCACCTCTGCCCTCCCACCTCACGCGACGTCGGCGCCAAGCAACAGAAACCCCAGAAGGGCCCTCCGCACCCGCTTCCTTCCTTCCCTGCAACTCCACGCCTCCCAATCCCCTGGGAATTCGCCGCGACGGCTGCGGGGTACGCATGGACCGCATCGTCGGCGGCAAGTTCAAGCTCGGCCGGAAGATCGGCTGCGGCTCCTTCGGCGAGATCTACCTCGGTCAGCGATTCCCTCATTTCGCTCCCAATTCCTTCCTTCCTTCCTTTTTTTTTGGCGTTTGTTTAGGAGCCTTTAATACTGCCTCTTCTGAATTGATGATGACGTTGTTGTTGTTGTTGTTGTTGTTGTTGTTGTTGTTGCAGCCACGCACATCGACACCTATGAGATCGTCGCCGTGAAGATTGTGAGTGCCTTCGATTCTCTCTGCAACTTTTCTCCTCTCCTCTGCTCTGTTCGTTTGATTGATTGTAATGGTATAGTTCGGTTCTCGATTGCTTTATTAATGACATGCGTGTCTGATTGAGTCGGGGTTGGATTGGCCTGCTGAATTCTGTGGGAAGGGATAACTGCGTACCTGTTCTCAACATGTTCCTTGCTTTTAACTGTTTTATTTTGTTTAATCTTCAAGGGCTAAAATAATTAAAACGCTAATAATCATGCTGTATGAAAGGTTGGTCGAAGCTCGACTTTATGTTTTTTGTTCAGTTTTGTGTACTGCTGGTTGTCCTGTTTCCTGAGTCATGATGCTTGTTGACTTGCTGGTCATAATTACGCTTCTTTTCCGCAAACTGTAGCCCTTTCGTCTAAAGGTATAATTAGGAGTGCAAAAAGTAGTATTGTTCCATCTGAATGCTGTCAAATAGAAGTTCTGCTGCTTTCGTGTTAAAGCCTTAATTTTTTTATTTTTTTTATTCTCTGTAAAGATGATCATGGTAACCTCCCTGGCAGGAGAGTGGCAAGACCAAGCATCCACAGCTGTTTTACGAGGCAAAACTCTACAACACGCTCCAAGGAGGAAGTATGCACTGTCATGCCGTCCTTGCAATAGTCTGCTTATGTACATAGTATCATGAGTTTATGGTGGGAAGTTCGGGTATCCAGGTGGCATTGCAAACGTTAAGTGGTGTGGTGTAGATGGGGAGGAAAATGTTCTTGTCATTGATCTGCTGGGGCCGAGCCTGGAGGATCTGTTTGTTTATTGCGGCAGGAGGTTCTCTCTAAAGACTGTCCTTATGTTGGCAGACCAGATGGTAATTGAGAAACTGTGCTCTTATTTCATTCTTGTTTTATTACCTTCTGCATAGTACACACACCTTACCAAAGTTACCACACTGTTCAGAAATTTAACTCCATGTTGAAATTTATCTGTGCAATATAGCTCATTTTGGATAGTTCAATGAACACTTAAGAGCTTGATTCATTACTTAGGAGTACTAAGGGGTTTTTGTCGACAGTTTCTCATTTACAAAGAATAAAGTGTTTTCAACCATAAGATGAATGAAAAGTTTGGTCAATCTTGCCTAAATTATTGAGCAATGCAGAATTTGATTACCCTTTTTTTTTGGGGTTACCGCTGTCTCTGACTTTGTTTGCATGCTTTTCTTCTCATTGCATGTATCAGTTCACTAGCATGAATTACTGACTATAGATTTTTTTTTCTTTTGTAAATGATTGTGGCAGATTACAAGAATAGAATTCGTGCATTCCAAGGGATACTTGCACAGAGATATTAAACCGGACAACTTTCTGATGGGTCTTGGTCGTAAAGCAAATCAGGTACTAGGCATGATAATAGAAAACATTCAAGCCCCTTTTCAATACTGAGCATGTTGTCAATAATTTCACTGTGGTTATCAGGTGTACATAATTGATTTTGGCCTTGCAAAAAGGTACCGGGATTCTACTACAAATCGCCATATTCCTTACAGGTACATTTATACTTCTAAAAATATTTTTTTTTTGTTGGTGGATTATGTTGGTTCAAATTTCAAATATATTGGCCCCTGACATATAATTCTATTCTCCTAAGTGGTCGTGTGGTCCGAGTTGAATTATTGCAGTACAACTTCTATTTTCTTAATTTCTAAGCACATTGTTTGTGCAAGGTCTTTGCTTAACAAGGTGCTTTTCTGTAGAGAGAATAAGAACTTAACTGGCACCGCGCGCTATGCAAGTTGCAACACACACCTTGGAATTGGTAAGTTCTAGTCTTCCAATTACATGTGAATTAATAATTCAAATTTAACGTGGACATTATTGTTGGGTTTCATTGGCAGAACAAAGTCGTCGGGATGATTTGGAGTCTCTTGGATACGTTCTTATGTATTTTCTCCGTGGAAAGTAAGTTATCTTTTCCGCCATGTGGTCGCACATGTTATGATGTTACTTGTGCTGAAGTGTGCTGCTGCAATGTCCTTAAAAAGAGTCACAGTGAAATTGTACCACTAGCATGCTTTGACAAACAACAACTTGTGCAACCAATAATACCATAAAGCCAGCATATCGCTTTTAATAAAATGTTTGTTACTAACAGTTGCTTGGCAGGATGTTCTAAGAACTATCCTAAAGTAGAAGAGTTAATAACTCTAATCTCAGCCACTGAAGCATTTTGATTTGCAAAGTATGTGAACTACGGATTATGCAAGTCCTTAAATATTTGCTGAAGTTATACTGCAACTGTTATCAATGACTTAGCTACATTGTTGTGGCTGAAATCAACTTGCACCTCATGTTAGACTTGGGAGAAATAAAGTTATCATGATTTTCAAGTCTTTGATCGTATCTCATGCTGAATGCTAACAACAGTTCTTCTGTATGTTGCTATGTAAAGCCTCCCTTGGCAGGGACTGAAAGCCGCAACAAAGACCCAGAAATATGACAAGATATGTGAGAAAAAGATATCAACTCCTGTTGAGGTCATCTCATAAACTTATTAGACTGGAAAAGCAACTCGCTTTGTGTTTCCTTGCTGATCATGAAAACTTACTGGCAGGTCCTGTGCAAATCCTATCCGGTGGAATTTGCATCTTACTTCCATTACTGCCATTCATTGACATTTGATCAGCGACCTGACTATGCGTTTGTGAAGCGCCTTTTCCGTGACTTGTTTACCCGCCAAGGTATTCCCTGATCAAGTAGTGTTATACATAGCTGCTAAGATTCAGTTTGTCCAATATATTATATGCGGGCGTGTTTATTTCTATTATTCTAAAGCCAATTGTTCTCCTCATTTTAATAGGTTATGAGTTTGATTATGTCTTCGACTGGACCATTTTGAAATTTAAACAAGGCCAGAAACAAAGGGTATGACTAACTTATTTTTTTATTCTTTTGTTTTTCTTTGGGGCGGTTGGGTTTGTGGGATCTACTTTTATTCATGCTGTATCTTTGGACATGTACTTGCGATGTTAGATCCTACTGGTATTTCATTTAGTTGATTGTGTGTTGTTGGATGACTTATTGACTTGGATGCTTTCTGCAAAATTCTAAATGAATCCTATCCGAAATCATCCTTTCTTCCAGTGTTTTCTTTTGTTGCACATAGATATGTCTGTGCATGTGTTTGATAGGAACAATCCTTGTGTTACGACAAAAGTGGTACTCCCTCCGAATTTCACTTTAATGCTGATGTATATGCAATTTGTCCCCTCTGCGCCTGAAAAATCGATGTTTTATTTCTTTTGCCCCTGAAAAATTTGTTCTCTAGAAATGGCTTTGCTCATGATATATTGTCTTTAAGAAGCATTGTGAACTATATATTTAGGCAATGGCAACTCAGATGGTTATTTAATAGATTCTATTTACAGCATGGTCCTGGGGTTCCTGTTACTCGTCCAGTCTCTGGAGATATCCAACAAAAAGCAGGTAATAGAACATGTCCTCTTTTTCGTAATTAGCTACATGTGTGTTCGTGTGGGATTAGCCTTTCTTCTGGTGTGGTCGGTAATTAATGAGATCGGCCTAAATATCTTGTACAGAATTCTATGGCTTCCTGTATTCTATTGGATCGAGAAATGATTGATGAGATCAGCAAAAATTATAGACCTTGGGAGAGGGGGGGGGGGGGGGGGGGTGTTCTTTGTTGTTTGTCGTTGTACTGTTTCAGCCTGTTTAAGTGGACTGGTTAGATATACCCATTCTGCAGCGCACCACAGGTTTGGTTGATTGATGTTTGAGGAGATAGAAGTCTATAGAGTTTGTCACAGTTTATATTGATAAAATTAATAGCTGATGCCATAGTTGGAATGCCAAAAAGGAAACTTGTCATGATTTCGTGCATCAACTGTAGTATGCCATTTTTCCCCAAGCATTAGGAAACCCAACTCCTGCTTCTGTTTAATCTTAAACCTGGTTCCTCAATTCATGCTTAAGTTAATTCTGTATTGGTGGCCTTATGATCAACAGCTGTAAATGGTGCTTTTCATCATAACGAAGCTCAGGAGCATGTGGGGACAAGCCATCCAGCAGGGCCAGCTGCAGTATTACAAGGCAAACGGCCAACTCAGAGAGATCCCAATTTCAATGTGCAGCATGCTGTTAACTTTGTAAGTTCTATCAGATCAGTTAGAATGTTGGTCCTTTTCATATGATTAGTAGTATCAAGCCCACATTTACTCTCACATGATTTCACTACTAGTTATGTTTTACATTATTTACTAATATCTTTTTACAGGGTTCGGTTTTTCACAAATCTATTTTTTATTTCTTTTTGGCAGTATCTTGTGATTTCCTATTAGCTAGTTGCGTGTAGGAACACACAGAGTTCCAAGTTAGGAATAATTGTTTTTACTTGTTCAAGTTTCCTGTTCAATTGTCGTATGTACCTGAGCCCCATTAACATCACATTGCAGTATGTTTTTTTTATTGTCTGAATTGGTGCATTTACCTACACACAAACAGATACCAAAAAAAGAAAGGGTGCTGCTTTCTATGAATTGAGTTTGAGAAAGATGACTTTGGGCTCCCTACAAAATTTGCCTGTTTTGTGCTAAAGATAGTCTCTCGTTCCTCCATCCCTTCCTCGCTTGCCTATAAGATTACCCTCGAGGAGTTGTATGATTTATCTTAAATGATTGACAGTTTCAGAGGCAAGACATGGCTGCCGGAAAAGCTCAGCTGACAACGCCTATCGTTCTTCCTAGTTCCCAGCGGCGGAACGACGGTATTTCAGGACAAATAGGGCAATCTGGTGCTTTTCACCATAATCAGGGTTTTGTAACCATTACTGGCTCATCTAGCAACTGGTGTCCTACATTTGAGCACAATGCTACAGCAAAGTGACAGGTAAACTAGTACTTTCCTCTATGCTGTTCAAACAGTAGCATTTGGCTCTCATTCTTTCAGTGTCCTTTATGAATTCATGTTCCTATATAGATCATCTCTCTTGTGGAGCAAAAAGGAAGTGGCTAGACAGACAGTTAGAGGCCCATGTTCGTTTGAGGTGATTCACCGTCAGGTGGCGCGAAGTCAATGTTGACATGATGTCCAATGTATATGTTAGTAAGGTGGTTACTGATGCATCGATGATGAAGATGATGTCACCTGCTAATCATGCAAGGTTTGCCTACTGTTAGGATGAATGCTCTGGCAGTTCATTGGACTGCTACAGCATTTTCTCTGTCATAATCCTGGATACCTTGTAAAATGTCTATATGTTAATATACATATATGGTTCAAGCATATTGCAAATACTGATGGCACAGATTTATGCACTTTGGATATCCATCCAGTACACGAGTTGCAGTGTGATTAATTGTTGAAGTTAGCTTTCTGATCTGAAATGTTTTCAGCCTTAGGAACTGAAGAAGATCAACTAAACAATCTCTGAGTGTTTTAAGTTTATGTGCTTTACACTAGAATTTCCAGGGGAATTTCAAGCAGGTAATGCACAATTGCTGGTTTCATGAACTCTTTACAAGTTACGTGTGAGGCTGCTTATGGCTATTTTTGTTTTTATTGCAGCATGCAGTTGGCAAGGTTCAGAAATCAGCTGAATACCTACTGATGGCATCAGTTCGGTTTAGAATGGTTCAAGAAGTAGCTAAAAATAAGGGCACAAATGGAGGGTAAGTAAATGAAGTAATCGGGAGTGTACATTTAGTCAGCATCAGGATCATTGCAGTGTATCTTTCCAAATTAAATCCCCCCCCCCCCCCCCCCCCCCCCACACACACACACACACACACAAAAACCCAAAAAGTTCCTGGCGGCGATCCTGGTAGAACTCCACATAGGCACCAGTTCACACAAACTTGAGACAGCATAGATGATGATTCTTTGTTGACTGTCTTGTCATGGTGGCCAAGTCCACATAGGCACCAGTTCACACAAACTTTGTTGATTGTTTGGTCATTTACCCGGTTGTGTTTGTGGGATTGTTATGCCATCTGATCAACTATAGGTTCAGACAAAAGTTCCTTTCTAGTATTATGTACCATAACTCGTGTCCCGTAACATTATTGTTTATGATATTATGTGGTCCTACGTTATCCCATTTTCTGGCGCTTCTATACCCCAGTATTTTGTTTTTCTGTTGAAAAGGAAGATAAGGAAGTGCTTAATCAGTCTGCACAGCTTGGCTGCTTCTCTGAAAGGCCTTGCTGGTAGCACCGCGGGAACATTAACGCGGGTTGTGTTCTTGACTTTTGAATTGTGGACCGCTTATTATTTATAACAGTGTCCGGTCATTTCGCATATGCCCTTTTCTTATCCTTCCTGTTACTAAGTATATCGATCTGCACCTTGTCTGAAAGGAGACGCATGGCAGGACACAGAAGTTGACACTGAGTTTGGTATGAAAATTTTTGCTGTCGACCAACGGATAGCGATGTTTGTTCTTTCACAACGACGTCTATATGTCACGCACCAACTAGCTTATGAAATTTGTAAGGTCCGTGCTACTGGCCGGCCGATTTTACTGTGTATTCTCCTGTGTTCAGAAACAGAGAGCAGAGGTTTGTTATTTATTTCTTACGTTAATGGCAGATGTGCTAACACGTCTGTAGGGTTGCTCAGCTTCCCTACTTGGAGTTGGTGCCCCCGAAATTTTGGGTTTTGTCGAGCGAACAGCTGCTTCCACTATTGCAAACTGCGAAATGGTCTTATCGCAACATAGCACCTTTTATGCTTTCTCAAGCGTGTGTTTCTTTTGCCATGTAAAAGAGGAAAGCAAACGAAGAAAAGAGCTCAGTTCTTGTTATCAAATGCCGGTGTCACTTCTGTATTACTCAGAACAGTTAGGAGAATTTCTAGGGCGTGCAATAGTTTTTTGTTTCAGTGGTGCTTGATGTCACAAAGCACTAGGCAGGCCTGGTATCATAATGTCGGTCATCAAGAACTAGGAGGGAAGGAAATAAAGATAAACCTTCTACTGGCATACTGGATGTGATCATCATGCCAAAGATGAACATGATGGCATAATGAAACAGGTGATGGACGAGCACAAGTGAACTACTTGATTTGCTGACCGCCCCAGAAGCTTTTGCTGTACGTGCAAATTAATCAATAATGAACAGATAACACATCGTTTCTTGGTGCTTACCATCATATCGGAGCATTTAAGGTGGACCATTTCTTGATCCTTTTTTGGGTCTGTTTTCTGGTAATCAATTTGCAACATCCGTAATGCAGAGCATCTCCGTTGGATCTAATCACGTTATTACATGGCCTGCTAGTTCGTCACTTAAGCTTGCAACTGTAGGTCTATCTCTGCAGCATATTACATTATAGACTTATTTGTCTACGTATCCAAGATAATAATACGATGGCAGGTACATAGGTGTGTGAATCTTCTTTTTTTGGTTCAACAACTCGAAGGAGAATAATTATCTCCGTTATGTTTCAATTTCGTGTTATTGCAACAATTTCCTCGAGATGGATCTTATAGTTACATGATTTTAAAAAGCCTGACCCCTTCGCCCTTCGCACGAACGGCGCAAAACCCGGATTGCATAGAATCATTCTCTTCTCCAACATGGAAAGAAGGCTTGTTGATCATTTTACTTTTCCCAAGGACCCAATCATATGGATATCTTTCGCATTATCTCCAGGGGAAAGCAGTAGCAGACAAGGTGGGATAAGCTCCAACACCTGCGTGTTTGATGAAATGCAAAGGTCACTTTAATTATCAGCTTGACGGAGTAAATCATCATTAGGATGGAATATTCCCTTGTTGGTGTCTTGTGATTTACCCATCATTTTGTGCCATGGCAGACATTTTTTCTCTTTCTCAAGTTCTAGTACATACCGTGCACTTGGCTCGATGGCACGGAAACTACCCTTTTTATTTTTTGTTGCTTGCCAATGATTCGGATCACGCGCACGCACGTACATCATCACCCAATTACTATACTCTCTCTAATTTTTTTTCTTGATGTCAGGACAAGGGAGCTAGTTTATTTCTGCACTAGCTCATTTATCATAACATAACTGGAGGGGGGTATGAAGTGTGCAATTATCTCGCTTCTAGTGATCATATTCTGATTCAAAAGTCAAAATTGAAGCCAATAAATGGATGCTTCCGTTCTACTGTTCTGTTCTTCACTGAAAATAGTATATTAAAGATGCCAACATTGCAAAAACCTCCGAATCAAAAATGATTGCAAGACTGACTAATCCTTCCTTGGTAAGAGGATAAATTTTCCTGATGACCAGTCACTGCTGGGTTCTGTCAGAGACGCGGCGCCATTGTATGAATGCTGCACGATTGTGATGGATTAATTCTGCTATAGAATAGCCACGTAGTACATGCTTGCACAGTAAAAATAAAAGACCTCAGTTCTAAAACTGAATTGAAAAATATAAAAAGACTTTAGTTCTCAAATCGAAGGCACCAAACGCAAAGGGATCCAGAAGAGCACAATACAAAAATGTTATTTTATTTTCTTTGAAAAAGAGCACTATACAGAAAGATGCTAGCCACTTCCAAAAGCAAAATGTGAGCTCTTTTATATGCCTTGGGTATGAAAGAAGTGGCACTTGATCAGACTTGGCTAGTTTGAAACATAAAGATGGAAGGGCAAAATAAAAAATAATGCAGACAAGTAAGCTATAGTTGCAGAAAGCCAAGATTTGGCACTAGAGCATTAGCAAGCACTTGCCACAAGACCACCAATGTACCTGTCATCGTATTATACTTGCTTGTCTTTTGCTAGCTTCCATATATAGGACAAACCTGACAGTGTCCTCCCTCCCTGTGGTTTGAACTGCTTTTGACGGCGACGTTATTAAGCTCTCCATCCTAGCATCAAACCCAGTTTCAGATTGTCAGTCCTGCTTACACTCTCCTTAACAGCCTCTCGACTTCTCAAGCGTGTGTATCAGTGTATGTCCAAAAATTCTTCTTACTCCCCTTCATTCTGGCATGCTTTTAGCAACACTGCCTCTTGCTAAGCACTAACATTGAAGTTACATTTGCATGTCGTGTTTGCTTAACCCGGTTCAAAAATGTAAAATTGAGTTGTTTCAATCTTCAGTGCAGCACCAACCTTTCAATTCTTGTCAGGCAGGCGGCAATGGAGCAATGCCTTGAGGAGCCGCGGAACAGTCAAAGCCGCAATTCGCAGGTAACAGTGCTGGAGGGCATCGAGGAGGAAGGCGTCCCAGCCGAGAAGTGGCCTCCAACTGCCGTCCGGCCGCCGGAGACGCCGACGGAGACGATGGAATTCCTGGCGAGGTCGTGGAGCCTGTCAGCCGCAGAGATCTCCAAGGCCCTCAAGGTCCTCAGTAGCAAGGCCACTTCTGACGCCCCTGCTGCCGTCGCCACGACGGAGCAGAGGTTTCCGCCACCTCTCAACGGTGATCACCACGAACAGGTAAACTCCATAACTGATCGAATGTTCCATAAGCTTTTGCATCAATGTTCCATAGCTGACGGAGCGCCCGTAATGATGCTGATGTTCTGAGCAGAGAGGAAACGCGGCAATGGCGGCGGCGCAGGCAGGAGAAGCCGTCGGAGCAATGAGCCCGCCCGCCTCTCCCAGGGCCAACCTGGACGTCAAGATGCTTCGTGCGTCGGGGAAAGGGAAGACAACGGTGGGGTCGTGGATCAAGGAACAGCGGGAGAAGAAGCGCGCCGAGGCCCGCTCCCGCAACGCGCAGGCCTACGCGGCCACGTCCGTGGCCGGAGTCGCCGCGGCGGTCGCGGCGCTGGTGGCCGGCGCGGTGTTCTCGGCGCCGGAGCAACGGGCCGCCAAGAACGGGGGCAAGACGGCGGCCGCCGTGGCGTCCGCGGCGGCGCTGGTGGCGTCGCACTGCGTGGAGATGGCGCAGGCGATCGGCGCCAGCCACGACCAGATCCTGGGCGCCATCCACTCCGCCGTCAACGCGCAGACCAGCGGCGACGTCATGGCGCTCACGGCCGGCGCCGCGACGGCTTTGCGCGGCGCTGCGATGCTGAGGGCGAGGCTTCACAAGGACATTCAGGCCACGGCCTTGCCCGGCGACGGCAGGGAGCCGGAGAGGGACATTTCGCCCTTGGTCTTCGTCTCCAGAGGCGGCGAGCTTCTCAAGCGCACCAGACAGGGTAGGTATCTGCCGAACATAACATAGGACTGACATGATAGAACAGTCTCAAGTGACAAAGCATGAACTTTTGCGCAGGTATCCTCCACTGGAAGCTTGTCAGCGTGTACATAAACTCCAGCTTCCAGGTAATGATCAAGATGCAGAGTGCACATATGGCCGGCACCTTCATCAAGACCAAAAAGTGTAAGTTTCAAACAAGATTAGTACTGTACTCTTTAACTTTGAGTGTCCATAACATCATCAGTGCAATGACTGAATGTTGTTTCATTTTCAGGTGTTGTCCTCGATGTGTGCTCTGACATACCGGCATGGGCAGGCCGGGAGCTCGAGGATGGAAGCCATAAGAGAGGATACTTTGGTATCAGGACAGCTGAAAGGGTGATCGAATTCGAGTGCAGGAACAAGAATGATCGGCATAAGTGGGTTCAGGGCATCACTGAAATGCTGGTCCGCCGTGATAACATGAACACTGCCTTGTAAATGTTAAGAAAGGGGACAATGACATTGTTCTGATTCGTGATGAAACAAATGCATATAAGCCCTTAGATCACTGCGTTTTAGGCAGCGCGTTGCTTCTTCTTAAATCGTAACCATGCCTGATGTACAGCTCTGTTGTCGTGGGAGAAAGTGTGCGCGCCACTACTTTCATGAGCTTTTGTTGGTTGATGAAATTTGCTCTCTAAAAATTGAAGTTGCGATTGCATTTGAGACTGAGAAAATATTGTTTCAAACACCTGTGTCAATCATATAAAAAAGCAAATTTCTCAACATAAAATCCTCGTAAGTCTTAAACACATCATATAATTGATTTTCTGATAGTAAGAACAACAAAAAAAAAACTACTAAACCTTCTGTAAAAACCTTGCCGGAAAAATGGGTGCGTCAAGGTATTTGCCGTTTCCCCGTTTAATCACTCGCGGTCGCCGTTAAACGGAGGCGACCGGTCGCCGCCGCCGCGCCCGGTCGAGCCGCGTGTCCGTCCGCCTCTGCTCGTGCCAAGGTCACGTCTCCACGCCTCCCCTCCCATGCTCGCCTGCAGGTCTTTCATCGCAAGGTATGCTCTGCTCCCTGAAGCATCCGATCCCTTCCCTGCTACGAATCCTCCCCCATTTCCCTCCTCGCAATAAAAATTCAAGCTTTGGTCCGCAAATAGCTTAGCTCCCCAGGTTAATTTCTCCTTTCCTTGTTTGTATTTTGTGCTAGGGCTAGTCGGTTCACCCGGCCTCTAATTCCATGCGCCACTGGGTCGCCGCTTCGTTTCTTCCACCAGGTTAATCTCTCTGTTCCCAATTTCATTACCCGCACAAGCTTTGCCCTGTTGATTTCCGCAACGGATTTGCACTAGGTAGTCTTTATGCAAGGTCTCACTTGCTCGTTGCATCCGTTTAATCTGTCAGTAACTCGGTAGCATACACCGAAGATTTCAGTGGAGCTGAACTAAGAATCGTGGTGGCAAAGATGATTCATGTTTTCCCTCGACATATCTCATTTCGTGTCACTGTGGGCAGATTATTTGCTTGGGGTTGACCTGAATTTGCTGGGCACGGCTGTTTTAAGTAACAGATTTAGTAGTGCCTCCTTACATGGCAATCTTGGAGACCTGAAAATCTTATAGCTTTGCAGTGAATTGTTCAACATCTCATCATCTCATTCAGTGATTTATATATGCTCCAACCAGTTATCTTCATTACCATCCCCAAATTCGTGTTTCAGAATAATATACATTTTGAGTGCTTCAGTATTATATCCAACGATGCTATGTTTCATTAAGGTATTGCTTTGGCCATTCCAGGGATCAGTTGGTCAAAATAAGTTCGGCTACCTCGTTATGGAAGGGGCACAAGGAGCCTCAAATAATGTGGCAAAGCACATGAAAAGAAAGTCTCCTGTGCAGAGATGGAGGCCAGTCTCAACAGAAGCAACTTCCCGGAAAGGTGTGCCCCATTCGCTACCACAGAATATTAAATTTTGGCTTCTTGACACAAGGTCATCATGAATCATATTTGATCTCAGTATTGTAGTGTCATAATTCTGATTGTTTGCTAATACTATGCTGTAGAGATACTGTCCCTATGCAGTTACTCCTTTAGTAGCATGTCTGTTAACTGTCCCTTATAAGCTATTTGAAAATGCTGAATTAGATATATAACTTTGAAGCTATAATAGTATACATTTTATGAGCAAGGGGCAAGAGTTTTCAAGAAGTTTTTGAGAACTCACTTTTAAAGAAAATAAAAATAAAATCAGAGTTGCTTCCCGTAGTGGACTTACTTTAAGATAATTTTCAAGAAAAATGTAGTCTGTGTACTGTAGTCATTGAACCAAAAAACAGTTGAAAGTTCGTGATAATGCCATAATGATTTTGTCTCATTTTACCTATGTGTATCTGTGGCACACTGGAGTCTTTTCTGAATTATCTTATAATTTCCAAATGATACAGAGGATGTTAATGAGATACCAAATTCAGGAAGGGAACAAGTCATAGAGAGTTCCATTACTGCTAGCGAAAGTCTGGCCTCAGATGGAACAACTAATATTGTCATTGAAGCACGCACCAATGATGTTTCTTCACCAGAAAATAATAAAAGTCTTGACTCAAGTTCAACTAAAGTACTAATAGAAGACAATGTGGAGGTATCTGGCTTCAATAAGGGTCTAGATGGACCCGATGTCTCCGAAAAATACACCTCATCTATTGAGGTATGCCATTCAATTGCGCCCAACTAATCCCATTATGTTCATTAACCTCTTCTTTGTGATCTTTACACTCTTTGGTCACTATTAATAAGTCTACTTCTTCTGTTTCAGGTAGATGCTCCTTTGATGCGCTTCGTGAAAGGAAAGGGGTATTGATCTGTGACCATTCTGCATTGGGCATAATGTTTGGACTTTATCCGTGCGCATAAATCGTATTCTTTGATATGTAGTGGGTCTATGCAGAAGCAGATTGAAGAGGATACTGGAGTCAAGATTATCTTCCCATCGTCAAGGGAGGAGACTTCTGTTGGTATAAACATGCGCATGTTTCGTTTTGACATTATTGTTTCATGTGATAAGCTACTAGCTGTATTTAGATCTAACGGAAGTTACATTATAATGCTTCATGGAACTTTTTCAGTCTTTGAAGGTAAAAGTGCTGAAAGTGTTAGAAAAGCATCAGAGAAGATTGCAAATGTTCTTGAAGAGGTAGTTATCCAAAGTAATGCTGCAATAGATTATAGATTGTTAGTGCTGTGTACAACATTCACTTAATGATACCCCTGCTAATTTATCTTTGTTAAGGTATTGCTGTATAAAGTAATTACCTCTTATGTTTTTATGTGTATCTTCATCATTAAATATACAAGATTAATGAGTTAACCCCATAAAGTCTATACTGTATCAAAAGTTCATGCGCAGAACCAACTTAGTTCCCTACATTTGCACAGAACAGAAGTGTCGGTGTCATCGTATCAAATACTTCACGTTGAAGCAAATGCTATGAATACTGTTTTCTTCTTTGCTTGAAACCGTAGGATCGACCCCTTTGACACATACATGTTAAATAAAGAGTTATTTCAACAGAGAACCAAAAATGACATATCAGGATGTACAAGGGCTCCTGCTACTGTGTACTGGAAATTATTGTAAAATTGTCCTGCTCATTTTTGTCCATACAATTGTCAAAATATACTGTCCATGGAGGAATTTGAACTCCTCATTGTGCATACGTTCTCAAACTATACTGTCCTCTTGGAGGGATTTGAACCCTCGTCGCCATTGTATAGCTAAAAAACTTTGATAACCTGCAGTCTGCTGCTGCCTGCTTTCTCACTTTCCTGATCTTATTATCCACTTGTTATTATAATAATTACTCTCGGTTTATTTACCTCAGGCTGTACAAAGTAGAATGCTAGACTACTCTCATTTCATATCACTTCCACTGGCTATCCACTCGGATCTTGTCGACAAGCTGTACCACTTCCAGAGGTCTATCCTTGGGGCTTCTAACGAAGACAGTGATAAAGATGAGACCCTAAGTGAAGGTTCTGTTGATGAAATGGATCACGATCACAAGCAAGCGGATAGCTCAAGCGTGTCAATAAAGCTGCAAGTTCAAGAAGAAGAGTCCGTCAGGGTGAAAATAGATACCAAAGGTTCCCTGTCAGGTTGAAAAAATAGCCACTTTTCTCATTTGAACCTTCTTCATGGAACTTTGATGTTATTTCAGAAAATATGTTGCCTGCACCACGTTTGATGCATACGTTCTAGCTTTTATTTGGAGTGTCCCATGATATGCACCAAGAAGCATCATTGCAGATGGATCCTCTAGAAACGTTCTCTGCATTTCCAATTTCAGTGTTTTTGTTCCCTTCAGGCTTTGAGTTAGTTCTTATTTGCCTCCTGCAGGTTTCGGCATTGACAAGTCAATATTTATCAAGCCCAAAACATTTCACCTAACAGTTCTTATGTTAAAGTTGTGGAACAAGGATCGTATAGCTAAGGCTTCGGATGTGCTGCAGGTATTCTCATTCTATGAAGGTGTATGGCTTACATGATAGTGTGTGATTTAATGCAGTGCTTGGTTGATGCAGTCAATATCTTCTGAAGTAAATGAAGCTTTGGGAAACCGACCTATTTCCATACAGCTTAGAGGCCTGGTAAGTTCCTTTGGATCTGAGAATGGCATTACTGAATAGTCATATTATTTCCACTGGAAGCTTATTTATAAATTGATAGTTGAAGACTATAGTTTGAGTTGAGAATTTGAGGCGAAGGAGTGTGCATTCGTTTCTGGACACTTTACGTAGTATACCACAACTTTTGTGATGATTTAGAGTTTTTCAATGAAATTCAGACTTGCATGAAAGGCTCTCCAGCTAAGGCTCGGGTTGTATATGCTCCAGTGCTGGAAGTTGGTGGAGAGGGGCGCTTAGCACGTTCGTGCAGTATCCTTTTTTATCTTCTGATGAAGTGGTAACTTTACTGTTAATTTTTTAGACTTTTCTAAGAAATGGCTGTGTTTGCTGTTGATATACTGCAAGTATTGGTTTATTGCTGTGATAGAATCAAAACATATAATGTATATGTTTATCTTGACTAACTTCCACTTTATTAGAAATCATAATTGATGCCTTTGTCAAGTCAGGATTAGTTCTCGAAAGAGATGCAAAACAAGAACTGAAGGTGAGGCATTAGTTCCCTGTAGAGATACTCGAAATATCATCTCTAGCTTATTTGGGTTGACCCCTGACGCTGACTGTCCTTCATTTCCAACTACAGTTGCACGCGACCCTAATGAATGTGCGGCATAGGAAGAGGTGCAGGCTATAAGCTTTACCTGTGTATCTTTGCTCTTGATAATTTGCTCTCTGTGTTGCTGTTGTCTCACGCTTTCTGTGTTACTCCCGCTGCAGCAAGAAAAGGAACAGATGGAACGATTCATTTGATGCTCGGGATATATTCAGGAAATTCGGGAGAGAGGAGTGGGGCGAATATCACATTCCTGAGGTTCATCTTTCCCAGAGGTTCAAGTTTGATGAAAGTGGATACTACTACTGCTGTTCGTCAATCCCCTTGCCTGCAGAGGCGCAAAAGGAGTGATGCCTGTAATTCCGTATGTTGTAGTGCTCTGCGAAGCTCAAACCTTGGAACCTTGAGGTTCGTGAATCCTGTGTGGTACGGAACTCGTGTGTAGTAAATTTTCTGTTTTGAATCACGACTTGCCCAGTGTTGTTCTGGACGGCAATGCTAGTGTTCATCTCCTATATGGCAGTCTTTTTTAAAAAAATAAATTAAATAAATTATGGCAGTCTTTTGGTGCTTTGCATAGCTCTTTTTTCTGTGTGTTGATTGAGGGGCCTGTCTGTGTATTACAAAACGTGATGTCACTCAATTAGACTCCTATAGGCTATGTCGAGCTGCTTTTGCATATCCTGTCCTGCAGATGAGATGACCCATGGATCACCGAAAGCGTTCACGAAAGCAGAAATATATTCTCGTCCAGATACAAAGGACATGCATTTGGCATGTGCTGTCTTCCAGTGGGGAGAACAAACACTGCGGTATCACAATAAGATTGGCTAGAGCTGTTGGGTCAGGATATGAGGAGCCTGCTGCCTATCGGCTGATGTTGTGCTAGGCCGGAATAGATAGCCGTGATCTGCTGCTGCTGCGATACGACAGAAGTGTGTGCAGGGTGCTAGCTATGAACTCTAGTACTAGCAAGTTATTCGCCTGTCCTCTGGTCGCTTCTACTGTTTCGAATTCGCGGCACGCGTGGCTGTGCTCGTTTCGTCTGTAAGCCTGCAAGTGTTGACGTCGTTTTTTTTTTTTTTCTGAGATGTCGAGCGCCGAATGCTCGCTGAGCAACCGCGCGGGAAGCTGGTGACACCACAGCCGCGGCGCTATGGTTACTGCGCAGGTCGCTTTCTCCCGTCCGATCGGGCACGCGCGGCCGGGATTTTGCAGAAGAGGGATCGGGGACTCCTCACCGTTTGTTTGCTCCGGAGGCGGAGAGGTCAGAGTCCATCTCCAGTGAGTCCATCGGCAAACGACGACGTTGGCGACAGCCATGTCGACGCCGGCGTCCACGGTGGCACGGCCGGGCGTCCTCGACCGGGCCTCTTGCAGAAGAGGCTCGGTGTTCGCGGGTTCCTCCACCGCTCGCGCAACAGCTGATGGCGCTGTCGTCCAGGAGCCGGGCCGCGCGCGCGGGCACCACAAGGGGTCGGGGGCTGGTCGCTATTTCAAATAGCGACCGGGTGGTCGTTGTTTCGAATAGCGACCACCTCTTGGGTCGTTTTCTACCGTCCAATCAGACACGTGCGGCCTGGATGGATTACGCAGAGCAGGAATCGGGCTCCCCGTTTTCTTGCTCCGGAGGCGGAGATACCCGAGTCCGCCGTGTTCCGGGGCCGCGGCGGAGCTCGCCGGCGTCGATCGATCACGCCGTTCGTTCTGTCTGGCAGTTGCAGAACAACAACCGTTATCACAGCCCCGCCTTGAGCAGAACCTATCCGCTTTCCCCTGCCCGCGGCCAACGTGCGTGCAGTACTGCCATGCAATGCATGGCCGGGAACACGGGCTCGATCGTGCGCGGCCATTGACATGTCATCGTCTATCAACCCTAGCCGGCCCGGCCGGGCTTTCGGACATCGTCAAACCATCATGATCCTAACCAAGACGACCACGCTCTCCCGTCGGATTCCGGCGACCGAGATCCGTCAATCGGGGGTCCCCCGTGCCATGCCATGCCATGCGACGCGACGGCACTCAGCTGCTCCACTTATTTTAGTGGCGGTGGCCGTGCCTCTCTAGGGTTCTGCTGCAGCCCAAGCCAATCATGCCGCTTCTCCTTTTTCCTCTGCTTTCTTCTGTTCATCAGGGAGCTGTGGAGCGTGGACTTGGCGTGTCCATCCATTCGGATGATGCATGTCTGACCTGACGATAGAGAGCCCCCATTTGTCTTGGTGTGGTTTTGGGCGGCAGCCTAGCTCCGTTTTCAGATCGAGTACAAACCATGATGCATACATATGCAGTTTTATTTGTTGTACTAGTAAAATTACTGACCAGATGATGTATCTTCCGCGCTAAAAATAACATGGAGCAATACGGGTTTATCTATTCCATTTGATTACACGCTCTCTTATATACAGTATTGAGCAAGAAACTCCTTAATTCAGTTGAGTTATACTTGCTACACCTCCAAGTTGAGGGCCGGTGGAGTTAGAATATTCCACATTATTGATTCTGATGCTGCTACATACATATCAAGATGGCGATGTATATAAACCCCAGTGCTGGACGCGTCAGCACGATGGTGAGACATATGGCTTTGACTTGACAAGCAGCCAAGCAATGCCCCGCTAAGTCCTTGTCACGTAGCAGGAAGGATCCATGGATCCATCGGTTGGTCCTCTGTAATCCTGAGCCAATATAATGCCAACCCTATCTTCATTCTCCACCAGCAGAAACTAATAGCGATGTATTTAAATGGTTTCCAGTGATATCATGACGATCTACTGAATTATTACTACTACAAACATACTGAATGTCAAGTGATAACCATGTCTAGTCCAATTAGTACAGCACCCATGTCTTTGCGCCGAGGACATAATGCTGAAATTTTCTAGTATTTGACTATGTCACCTCTCAATTGCTTTGCTGATCCTGCTTTGAGGATGATCTAGGCAATATTAACAAACAACTGCAGCATGAGATCCCAAAAAAAAAAAAAAAAAGAGTCAGCACACCGGCCCTCTATTATTACACCTGAACTACAGGATGAATGCATCTCCCACCTATATATGGGGAGGGAGGCGTCAGCAGCTCCCACACACCTCAGCATCCAACAAACTTCCACCTCAGGATCAGTACACAGTCACAGGCTCACTCGCACGCTCAGCTCAGCTTCCTCAAGCAAGCATGGCAAAGTTTGCTCTCGGCCACCACCGCGAGGCTGCAGAGGCTGGCTGCGTCCGCGCCGTGCTCGCCGAGCTCATCCTCACCTTCCTCTTCGTCTTCGCCGGCGTCGGCTCCGCCATGGCAACCGGTAAGCCGCACTGCTCATATAGTATATCCATCATCAGACCTGAACTGAAACCTGGAACTGCACATGCAGGCAGGCTGGCCGGCGGCGCTGACTCGGTGGTTGGCCTGACGGCGGTGGCGCTGGCGCACACGCTGGTGGTGGCCGTGATGGTGTCCGCGGGGCTGCACGTCTCCGGCGGCCACATCAACCCGGCCGTGACGCTGGGCCTCGCCGTCACGGGCCGCATCACCCTGTTCCGCTCCGCGCTCTACATCGTCGCGCAGCTTCTGGGCTCGGCCCTGGCCTGCCTCCTCCTCACCTTCCTCACCGGCGGCGTGGCCACGCCGGTGCACGCGCTGGCGGCGGGGGTGGGCGTGGCGCAAGGCGTGGCCATGGAGGCGGTGCTCACCTTCTCGCTGCTCTTCGCCGTCTACGCCACCGTCGTCGACCCGCGCCGCACCGTGGGCGGCATCGGCCCGCTGCTCGTCGGCCTCGTCGTCGGCGCCAACGTGCTCGCCGGCGGGCCATTCTCCGGCGCGTCCATGAACCCGGCGCGCTCCTTCGGCCCGGCGCTCGCGACCGGAGTCTGGACCGACCACTGGGTGTACTGGGTCGGTCCGCTCATCGGTGGGCCTTTGGCTGGGCTTGTCTACGAGGGAGTGTTCATGGGCCCGGATACACACCAGCCGCTGCCCAGGGATGACGGGAACGACTTCTAAGGAGGCCCTCTAGGCCTATTCGTCGTCGTTCCTAAATAAAATTGCAGTCCATGTCGTAATTCAGTAAAGGCCCATGCGTTGGAATGAGCCTGTGTTCACTTTAGTTTTGGTCCACTAGCGTCCACTGATGCCTTACTTTCTAAGGAAAAATCATGAATGAGAGAGGGTCTGGAGACACTTTGATCTCAAATTCTAACTAGTGATGGTGTTGTACTTTGAAGATGGGACAAGTACTTGCTAAGATGGAAGACTAGCAGCTGCGTCCATTTTATTCATCATGTGCACGGACGAGAAAGTTGGACAGTGAACAAAGCCCGTACGTGATGGAGAAACCAGATCCAGCAAAATTTCCTGAAATCAATCCATACTTGCACGGACTTCACCACCAACTAAAAGCAAAAGAAGTTCCTTAAAAAAAAACTAAAAGCAAAGAGTCTAGAGGCGAGCTAGCAAGGCCAGTAGCTGCGGTTTGTTTCCTTGTTTACCCAGTGGAGAGTGACGCGGGTGGGCAGTCACTGTTTGCCGCCACCGTCCAAGCAGGGTCCGGGTCGTACGTATGGGAGCGCGACAACACGAGCAGCTGAACAAGCAATATTCAGGGTCAAGTCGTAAGTGCTCGCCATGTCCATTTTGATATTTTGACAGAAAACGACTGAATGGCAGGGATAACATTGTTTCGTTACTTGAAGTTGGCGTGCTTTGTTTATTCGTGTGAGACGAGGATATTATATAAACGAAAAAATCATTCGTTCATCAGGAATCGTTCAATTTGGACGTGCTGCAATCCTGGCTCGACAGGCAAGCGTTGCCCCGGTCCTTTGGTTCGATCCACTTCATGGTCAGGTCAGCCGCCTGCTTGGCAGCTCTGGCTCTGTTTTGTCGTTGCTTCCAAGGTAACAGCGGCTTTACTGTACTGCTCACTCTCTTTTGTTGTGTGACAGCTAGAATGAACAGGATCTCAAGTCAGTAAAGCTACTGGACCAAGAAACTTAATAGCAATAATTAACCGAGATAAGAGCGTGATCCAACAAGCGTAGATCTTGAAGCAGCCACCCTCTCGTATTTGGCGAGACAAGGAGTACACTCTCCAAAAGTTCATGCATGTTCCCTCACCTAACAAGTGTCGGGGAAGGAACAATGCAACATTTTCACACGAAAGGAATATCTGGGGACCGACGGCCAACGTGATGAAATGCAAACGGCAAAGAGGTAGTCAAGAAAAGAAAAGCAAAGCATGTGGTTCATCAAGTACTGTATCATTCATCACTGTCGTTACACCACACGCAATCAAACGATGCCAAGTGCACATGTTCCTTTCTATCTGGATGTAATTCAGTGTCCGTTGAAAATTCTGGCAGATGCACGGCTAGAAAACTTTTTGGCCTGTCAAAATCTGTCCGGGCATAGCTCGTCCGTCTCGCTTCTATATATAGAGACGTCACTGCTTGCTGTTGCCTATCAGTGATCGGTTTTCCTATGGCGCCGAAGCTAGAGCTCGGCCACCGCGGCGAGGCGTCGGAGCCGGACTTCCTGCGAGGCGTGCTCGGCGAGCTCGTCCTTACCTTCCTCTTCGTCTTCATTGGCGTCGGCGCTGCCATCACTGCCGGTATACATATATAGCATCTCTAATTCACTATTGTCGGAGTTAATTGTGCTCGCCATCCATCCATCCATCCATCCATCCTGTCCTTCCGTTGAGTATTGAAACTCTGGCGCACCATTAAATTCACTTTACTTCAACAATAAAACGATGCCAGTTTTTTTTCACTTTATTTGCTTATGGAATTTAAAAAAATAAAAGTTCACTTTGCCAACTGAATATCAAGTTCAGATTCGTAACTGAGAAAGAAGGTCCTCTTCATGAATCATGTGAGAAGATTGCACCTTTTTACCAGAAGCACGAACCTCGAAGGATCCAAAGATTAGAGCTTGGGATTACCCCCCGCTTGTAAAGGACGCCAAGATCAAGATGTACGTCGTCTGCGTATAAGATATTTGGCATGACGTACGTCCAGGGTGGTGCTTGCTCCAATTGCCAACCGATGCCGTAGTACGAAATTCCCGTTACGTGGTAAATTGATTGCCACAGTGAGACCATCATACGGAAACTGCCATTGCTTCGCATGAGATTGCAACAAATACTACCTACTGCCATCCAGTAATATCTCCTGAGCCAGCGATCAATTGCATGTGCAAAACGACGACTCCAATCGATTAATTGCCGATCAGAAGAACAGAGCAACGGGATCAGTAGCTAGCTTGCACGCCTTTAACCTACTGTTAAATGCTCATTTCTGCGTACTGGTCCAACCTATCCGATCATCCGTACCGTACGTGCAGGGAAGAGTCCGGGAGGTGACGCCGAGCTGACGGCGGTGGCGCTTGGTCAGGCGCTGGTGGTGGCCGTGATCGCGACGGCCGGGTTCCACATCTCCGGCGGCCACGTCAACCCGGCCGTGACGCTGTCCCTCGCCGTCGGCGGCCACATCACCCTGTTCCGGTCGTCGCTGTACATCGTGGCCCAGCTGCTGGGCTCCTCCGTGGCCTGCGTCCTCCTCCGGTGGCTCACCGGAGGACTGGCCACGCCGGTGCACATGCTGGCCGACGGCGTGGGCCCCATCCAGGGCGTGGTCGCCGAGGTCGTCTTCACCTTCAGTCTGCTGTTCGTCATCTACGCGGCCATCGTTGACCCGAGAAAGCTGGCGCCGGGGATCGGGCCGCTGCTCACCGGCCTCCTCGTCGGCGCCAACACCATCGCCGGCGGCGCGCTCACCGGCGCTTCCATGAACCCGGCGCGGTCGTTCGGGCCGGCGCTGGCCGCGGGCGTGTGGACGCACCACTGGGTGTACTGGGTTGGGCCCCTGACAGGCGGGCCTCTCGCCGTGCTGGTCTACGAGAGCGTGTTCATGGCTGCGCCTGCGGACACCCACCAGCTGCTGCCCCAGCAGGAGTGATGAACGTTTGGATTATTTGTGTGACTATTCACCGCACGTTTGGAATGCCCCGCGACCTTAATTTGGTTTGGTAAGACTGTCTCCAACAGATGACCTATTGGGTCATTTATACACAAAATGAGTCCTAAAACATAGAAAACATGTCTCCAACGGAGGACACAAACAGCCTATCCATTTTTCTCCATGCCCCCTCCGCATCGCACAAGTACGTCTCCTTCGCCCCGCCACCAAACCGAGCGCGTCTCTTCCTCCGCCGCGCACCTCGTGCTCCGCTCACGCAGCCGCGTCTCCCTGCCGCCGACGTCCTCCTCTGCCTGCCCCCGACCCCTCCTCCGCCTGCCCCCTTCTTCGAGCGCTCGCGCCGCCGCTTCAGACGAGCTACGTCACGCGGGGGCCGCGGCGTCCCCCTGCGCCTCCCCCCCCCCCCCTGCGTCTGCCCCCTCCACCTCCTCTGCGCGGCGGCGCCGGCCACCGCCACTGCTGCTGCCGTACGCGCGAACGGAGGCCTCCAGGTGTCATACCCCATTTCTGGAATATGTTGTGCATCCTGTATCAGTCCCTGGATCAGTAGCTGATACGCACAAAAACACAGATATGATAATCAAAAGCATACTTCGAATTGGTAAATAAGCATAATACCTGATATAGGACCCTTAGCGGCGGTACGACAAGGAAATATCAAAGTCCAACCAACCAGCTAACGGTGAAGCAGACAGCGGAAACCTTGGCCCAAAGCCACAAGCACACTTGAGAGGCAGAACCGAAAACCCAAACGTCATCGTCTTCTACGAAGTCTTCTCCTACTAAACCAACAATCGCAAACGCGTGAGTACATAAGGTACTCAGCAAGCCCTACACTACACAAGGGTATATATACATGCATACTTGGTCTTAGCAAGGAGGAGGCTATATGGTTTATTTGCAGCAAAGCAGCTTTATGCAGGGTTCACTAAAGCAAGACAAGGATTCATAGATGAAAACAGGGAAATTAATTGTCAATATTTTAGTTGGTTGGCCCTGGGGGACTATGGAGCCTTCCCGCCAGTTCCCAAGTTTTAGTTGGGCCTTCTGACCTCAAGGATCATACCGACCCGGCACATTTGCCATCACTTCCAAAACACGGGCTGACTACAACCCACTCATACGCCAAGGAAAGAGAGAAGTGGCTAATCCATACGTGCGCAACAATAATGTGTCATATGCCGTGACAACGTCCATCCGGATGAATTTTACACTCTGCAGAGGTTGTACATCTTTTCCCACGGGCTATGCACTCTTGTACGGAGAGTAACATAACGCCTAGTCCATATCTTCCGAGTAGTCTCACAATTCCACCACGAAATCACACCCAGGGGTTTGTGACATGAAAGGTCACACACTGGCACTGTACGCCTGTAAAAAGGGGTACGTCATGCTCCTGTAACAAATAGCAGGATCCTGTAACATATACCAGGACTGGCGGCACCCCCGTAACCTATAGCGGGTTCCGCGAGCCGGAGCATAGGTACGTTTCCTATGTCCTTTTCCTGAGCTTTCGTCGCCTCGACTGGCCTCCAGATGGCATTTGCAAGAATACCAGGGAGATAGGGTAGGTCCCTCCCATACGGGTTCCGTGGTTGTACGAGAATTATTATGTTAACGGGCGTCAGAACCGGTCCTTATATGGCCGGGCAAGCACCATATCCCACACTAGGGGCCTATAACACCAACATCCATTCACTAGTGGCCTTGCCCGCAATCCAACCCTATCCCATCATCACCGCCACCATCAACATCATCACCTAACACAGTTGTGCTACTCCCAAACCCATTATATCACGCACACCACCAAACTCATTTAACACAGTTATAAAACATATATGTGTGTAAAGTGTAGCAATGTAGAAACATTGCAGGGGTCCTAAGCATTCTAGTAGCAAGGTAAAGGTGCCATCATAGAAATGATGGAACTATCTTAGGGTCATCAAGGTGACAGGTAAGCAAAGGGGTAAACAAGGATTCAGATATTAACGCCTAAGTAACAGACATCAATATCATTAAGCAAGTAGGACCATAGCTACACAATCAGTAAAATAGCAAGTAATGCATAATACTAGAGTAGGCTCTGTAGGTGCATTGCGAAAACAGTGGGTTCAATCATGATCAAGGAGATGCAGAGCTTGCCTTCACTAATTAGTCTTCTTCTTCACGTCCTCGTAATCCGGGTCCTCAGGCTCTTCCTAGAAGCTTGTATCTTCTGACTCTTATGTCGAGGTCAGTGTCTTCAAGTCCTTCCTCGAAGCTCGTCCTTGAAGCTTGTATCTTCTGGATCTTCCTTTAATTCTTCCTCGAATCCCGTGTAGGCTAGCATATAAAAAGATACCGTATAAACAAACTACCGCAAAGGAAAACAAGACCGAGAAGAACTAGACAAGATCCAATTAACTACACTAAGAACCGATAGAACACCGATATAAGCCAAAGGCACAAATCATGTATGATGCATTAGGTTTTACTTTAGGAAGATCTAATTATCTTAATAGAGGCTAGTAGGGGTGATGCATCGAGCACTAGGGCTTTTGATGTAAAGGTGGGATGCTAAACCATGATAAGTGCACGCGGGTATGTGTAAGTAGAAACAGCATGTGTACGTGTTAGTTGTACATTGGCAGCATTACGGCTTCATATAGGTCGTAACCTATATAAAGGTTCATGCAACAACGTACAAGTGCAAAGTGTGCCACTTTAGTTTCCTACTTATTTTAGGGTATTAACTAATGGTGATTAGCTATTAATTACTTACTAAATTGATTAATTACTAAGGTTATTCCACTAATTATTTGTCATGAGCTAAGCGCATGACAGTGGTACGTGCGCGTGATTATGCATGGCATGGATGCATGGTTGCGAATAAAAGACAAGGATCAATCGATAAGATCAACTAGCAATTGAAATAACAATGAACAATAAATCCAATAACCTTCAATGAAAGGACCATATAAATACGAAAATAGTAAACAACCTGCTTGGTAAGGGTTTGCGGTAATCAATAGGTCAAGGTTGATGAAGCGATCGTTGAGATAGGTTTGGGTTGTTAAAGAATTGCGATGAAAGAGGTTGCTAGGTTATGATATAGAGCGGTACGACAAGATTGGATAAGCTCGTCGCCCAAAGATAAGTGAGCATTGATGTGCGAGCTCGACATCATATGATTTATCGACATGGGATTTAGGGTATTAGGTTTCATGGCGATACAACATGAAAGATTGGGTAGGTTTGCGGCTAGCGGGTGAGGGTGTATGTGCGACATACAAGGTTATGGCGGAAAGATGTATTGCGATGAGGAGGGTACTAGGATGTGAGGCAAAGAGGTATTGCACGTTTGGTTAGGTTCAACGCTAAACAATAAAGCGGGTAGCTACAACATGCAAGATTGACGTCGCATAAAATGGCGATATGGAAGAACGTCAAAAGAGGGAAGATTATATGGTATTGACGGTTTGCTGGTTCATTCTAGAGCTCCAAGAGTAGTACCAAAGGGTACTACGCGTTTCTACGAACGCGTGGGCGCGAGAATCGCTCAAAACGGAGCCACGGTGATGAAGATACATAGGTTTATAGGTTCCAGGGGCTTACATGTAATTACAGAAATATGCCGAGGGCATATCTATAATTACAGAAAGGTTTTAGGGACTGAAATGTAATTACAGAAAGTTTTGGGGACCAATCTGTAAATACAGAAAAGTTTAGGGGCTTTTGTGCAAAAAGACAGGGGCTAAAATATAATTACAGAAAAGTATAAGGTCGTTTCTGTAAAAAGACAGGACCTAAACAGAATTATCCACAAGTTCAGGGACTTATCTGTAAAAGTACGGGGGCTGGGGATTTTCTGGATTTTCCTGATTTATTTTCCTATTGGAAAAAGCATGGACCGAGTCCACAGGTCTGTGGACCGGGTCCATGGCTCGGGTTCATGATGGGCCAGATCCATCTGGGACGTTGGATCTGAGACGGACGGCCACGATTTTATGAAATCGAAAGGGTATCCTACTTCTAATCCTGGCCGTTGGGTTAGGAATGGACGGCCAGGGGCGGCGCATGGCTGGGCACGGCGGCCGGCGGCGTCGGGCGCGGCGGCGCCATGATTGGACTCGCCGGAGTTGGCCGCTCCGGCGCTCCGGTGGGCCAAAGTCGACGCGGTAAGTCCCGGGAGAGAGAGGAGGGGAAGGAGGTCTCACCGCGGGACACGTGGACGTCGCGCAGCGTCGGGGACGCGTCTGCGACAGCGGGAGGCGGAGCGCGGCGATGGTGCTCGTCGCGGGAGGGGAAGAAGAGCTGCGCGCCGTGCGTTTGAGGGCTGAGGAGGTGCAGGTCACCGAGGCGAGGCTGGTGCGCGCCAGCGGCCAGGAAGAGGAGGCCTGGAAGGTCGTCGCCGTCGAGCTCGCGCGATGGCGTGCGGCGGCGCTCGGCGGGGACCGTGCTCCCGTGCTCCCCGAGCTGCACAGAGAGGCGCGGAGGGGGCAGGGAACACTCGTGAGGCTGGAGCACGCTCGCAGAGGGCGAGGGGGAGCTCCACGGCGGCTAATCGACGGTCGCCGGCGATGAGAGGGAGATGGGGAAAAAATTTGATTGAAGCTCGACGGTGAGCGTGGAGGGCAGAGGTGAGCTGGGCAGGGGGAGAGGGGGTGCGCGCGCACTCGGATTTATAGGCGGGAGGAGAGAGGGAGGTCGGACAACGCGGTCATGGTCGTCGGTCGCCGGTCGCCGGTCGTTGGCTCTGAAGATCGACGGGACGCGACGGCACAGCAGGAGATGGGCGTCTGCGCGATGGCGTGGGCGCGGAATGGCCACAGCGTGACGGACGCGACGGGTCGATGGGCGCTGACGCCGGCGTTCGTCGGCGGCATGGGCGGCGCTGGACGTGGGGTAGGGAGGAGGAAGAAGAGGCTGACGGACGGGGCCCGCTCGTCAGTGAGAAAGAGAGGAGAGGGCTGGTTGGGCTGGCCAGTTGGGCCGGGGGGTTGCGCGCAGCCCAGCTGCGGCTGAGGTAAAAGAAGGAGAGGGGGAAGCGGATTGGGCCGTGGGAAGAGGATTAGGCCCGAGAGGAGTTAGGAAAAAGGGAAACATTTTCTTTTTCCCTGGAGTTTATGCAGGAACTCAAATTTGAATTGCAAATTCAAATTTGAAAAAGGGATTTAAGCATGAACTCAAATTTGAATGGAGAATTCAAATTCGAACAAGGGGTTGGACAGATCAAACACACAAAATCAAATAAGTAAAACAAAAATGCATATGGTGAAATTTGTGCATGTTTTAAATTTAAGTGTTTTAAATTCAAGGTGAAATTTCCTAGAGATCTTAAATCAAACAATTATTTAATTTGTTGTAAAATCCAAAAGTTCAACTTTTAGTAAATTTTAAATGAAGACAAACACTTGAGCACTATTTTAATATTTGTAAATTTCATATTCTAGCTAGGTTTTAATTTATTTAGTGCATTTTGTTTTGAAAATTCATGGAAAGGTAAGAGTTGGACAAAAATTTAAATTTTTAGCGATTTTTATTCCTTTTGAAGGCTTTGAAATTTTGGGGTGTTACACCAGGCCCGGAAGCAGGTGAGTGGCCCTCGCCGTGTCCGCGAGCACGGCCCACGCCGCTGCGCCCCTCTCCCTCCGCGGCGACACAAGAAAGGAGAATAAACAAATCGAAGCTCGGCTTGTTCTCCCGTTCTTGGCTCCTTGCGTACCACAATCCACAGTCCATGAGGGAGCTTTCTAGAGCCTAGGCAGCTACGAGGGGCCCTAGCCGTAGTTGGTTGTGAGCTCGTGTAGGTGCTTCACGGCTGCAAGCAAGAAAGAGGATTGCCGACGAGACGCGACGCCTGATGTTGGAGGCGTTGAAATTGAATCCGATTCGACGGGATTTCTCACTTTGCGCCTCAAATTTGTTGGAACAAAGGAATCAACAAAGAGGGAGAAAAAGTTATTTCTCCGCAAATTCGCTCGGCAAGGCCGCGAATGGGCAGGGAGCGGATCTTGGAGCAGGACACCAGCAGAGCACAAGAAGCTCTAGGATTCCTCGATGGAGACTGCTGTAAACTCGCGCTGCCAGAGGAAGGCGCAGGGACAGGGCAAGGAGAAGGAGCGGGGAAGGTGGACCTCGATTTGGACTCTGGCGAGGCGAAGCTGCTGAGGAGGAGCTGCGCTTGCCTGCGGTGGGGGAGGTGGTGCGCGCCGAGGAAGAAGGAGGGGAGAAACGTCTTGCGTTTTGGTCTTGCCGTTGGAGATGTATGACTTTTGGTCTCCTGTTTAAAGCTCATCTGCACGCAATATGAGTTTTGCGTCTCATCCACCGTTGGAGATAGCCTAACTCATGATGTTTCACCTTTTCCTTTCTATCTTTCTCTTAGTTTGAGAGGCCTCTTCTCTCATCAAGAATGCAGATTTGGTGTGGATCGGATGTTTTATTTTGTTCCAATGGATAAGCCAAGCACGAGTTAATAAATAGAAATACCGTTATTAAGAAAGGATTTTTTTTACAGAAGCTGGGCTTGTGAATTAAGAAAGGATAAAAAAATCGAGATAGTGCATGAAACGAGGAGGAATGGAGGAGAGATGTACAGAGAGAATTGTAATTCGAAGAGAGAATCATAATTTTGTGGGGACAAATTTTTAATTCTAGAGTTGTCAAACTAGTGCAACTATCCATCACCACCATGAGCAAAATAATCACCAAAAATAGTAGCGGTAGTAAAATAGCCGCACAAATACACAAACTCAACTAACTAGATCAAATAATCTATGGAAGTAAAAAAGAAAAAGAATGAAGACGACGACATGAAGACCAGTACAATACTGAAGAGACCACGACCATCGAGGCACATGGAGAGCAAAACTACAGGAAGACGGCAGGTCGGCAGCGGGCCAGCAGCAGCAATGGGACGCCTGAAGATGCACAACGCAAACGAGGGACGCTTACTGCTTACATGTACTACGTGAACGTCAGCCACGTCAGGAATGCATGCGCCAGCTCCTGCATATATACACGTGATTGTTCCATTCCTTGGGGGAGCTAAAGCGGCAGGACTTGTCAATCCAACAAAAGCCAGCCAGTGCTTTGGTTCCCTTCGTAAGTAACGTAGTACTATAATTCAATATCCACTGATCGAGATTGGGAATTGGGATGCACGCACGACCAGAATTTTTTTCACTCTATTCTTAAAACTTTTCACTCAAGATCGTTAAACGGAAAAATTCACCCGTGAAATCCGAGCAGCGCCCATATCTCACGCTAGCTATATAGTGAAGTTTTCGTCTAAGAAAGAAGAGTGCCTCACTCGGTAAGACTCATCAGTAGTGTGCCATCGCCCTGTTCCTATATGTTGACAGTGCCTACGCCGTTCCCGATGGCGGTGAGGCGTGAGAGCCGGACTTCCTCCGCGGCGTCCTCGGCGAGTTCGTCCTCACCTTCCTCTTCGTCTTCATCGGCGTCGGAGTCGCCATCACTGCCGGTATATAAATCTGCACCGTCAGCGTACGTGTACCCTCTCTGGTGCACGAACTGAATCTTGTAGACCTGGATTCCTTTTTTCTTGTCAAAACTTGCATGAACAATCGAATGAAAGAACTATTTGTGTGTACCTAAATTTGAATCTTACGGAAATTTGAACACCCGTTGAGTGTGGAACTCGAACTAGGGGTTCCCCGGCCGGTTTACCAAACTTTCACGATGACGAACTGAATCGACTGTACATTCAAAGTACAGGGCAATAACTGATCGAAAGTACACGCATGAAATGCAGGGAAGACAAACGGGGGAGGGGAGCTCGGCGAGCTGACGGCGCTGGCGCTGGGGCAGGCGCTGGTGGTGTCGGTGATAGCGACGGCCGGATCCCACATCTCCGGCGGCCACATCAACCCCGCCGTGACGCTGGCGTTCGCCGTCGGCGGCCACATCACCCTGTTCCGGTCGGCGCTGTACGTCGCCGCGCAGCTGCTCGGCTCCTGCACGGCCTGCGTCCTGCTCACCTACCTCTTCACCGCCACCGGTGGACTGGCCGCCGCGGCGCACGCGCTGCCGGAGGGCGTGGTCGCCGAGGCCGTCTTCACCTTCACCTTGCTGTTCGTCATCTACGCGACCATCCTTAACCCCAGGAAGGTGGCGCCCGGGATGGGCCCCATGCCCACCGGCCTCCTCGTCGGCGCCAACACCATCGCCGGCAGCACTCTGTCCGGCGCCTCCATGAACCCGGCGCGCTCTTTCGGCCCGGCCCTCGTCGCCGGCGTCTGGACGAACCACTGGGTGTACTGGGCCGGGCCGCTGTTAGGTGGGCCCTTCGCCGCTCTGGTCTACGAGTGCGTGTTCATGGACGACGGAAGCCGCCAGCTGCTGCCACAGCACAAGTGAACACGTGCCGTGCAGGTTTTGGGGTCCATCGCGCGAATCGATCTTATGCAGATTTCAGTTATCTCATGGCGACTGCGATTTTTTTTTTTCTCATGAAGATTGCAATTTTGTTCATGGATGTATTGCGTTTATCGTGTTCCTTTTAGACCATCAAATCATCCAGACATGCTAATTGAAAATTTTGGTTTGTTTCGCTGTGATTTTCCCCTTGTGGAATACAAGAATTGCTAAGCTTGTTCCGTGCATTTGTGTGTTCTACTAGCTAGTACCATGTTCAGCCTGTTGAGAAGTAATCACAAAATTCTAGTACTCGCAAATATTAAATGTTTCAGTCTCTGGCCTCTTCTGATTATTTATTTGGATTGTTCTTGTTCTGCTCAGATGGTGGAATGTCATTGGCCTGCCGTTTAATTATGAAACACAGCCATATGATAATTAAGGATGACGCAGGCATATTGCTGGATGACCCATGATTACCGAGACAGAGTGCACGACGCCCATTTGCCCATCAGGCGTTCTACACCATGCAGGATGCACAGTCTGACTGCAATTCCACATTGTCGATCCAGCAGAGCATAAATACAGAGCTCGTGATGATGTTCTCAATCTGAGTCCAATAAGCTTGCAGCGTTGAGGTGCAGAAGCAACGGCCAACCGGCGGAGACATCTGAAGCAGATCACGGGCGCGCCTGGACGTATGATCAGCATCAGGGCGCAGAACGGCCTGTCGTATGGACGAGGATAGATTGAGCAGAGATCTTGCCGGCCGGGAGCAGCCGTCAGGCATTGGTCCCGTACGTAACCAGGCATTTGCGTTGGATCGGAGGTCCCCCGCCGGTGACCTCTGCGGCATTCAAGTCCGGCAGCCGTGGCCTTTAATGCACGTAGAGTAAGTATCGCCGGTCGTGCGTGGGGCTCGTTGCCGACTGCCGTTTCGTTGTTTGTTTTGGTAAAGCCTGCATGCGCTCGTCTCACCCCAGCTCACCTCACCCGTACTGTATATCAAGATCGATTGCCGTGGAGCCGTGGAGATTTTGCTGTCGTCAGGAGCACTGTCACTTCACTTGGGCATGTAGCAGGCACTGTTTGTGCCATCCGTTTCGTTGGTATTGAAATGACATTTGAGCAGTGGCCACAAGTGAAAATACCAAAATGCCACAGCCCCCGGAGTAGCTTTGCTTGTCCAGCGCCGAGTCACGCACACAACTACGGCAAAATTCGAAGGCGAAGCACGTCATGCATGACCACACCCCAACCTTGGATAGTTGAATCATGCATGTATATGAGCTTGCTGATCGTCGGTTGTGAGGCATTGTGCGCTTTACTGGCCGGCGTCGATCGGTAGAGAGGCCAGAGAGCGCGCTTCGCTTATTATTAGTAGCTTAAACGTAGTCCCTAACTAACACTTGTTCGTAACTACGGAGTTGCTGCCAAATTAAGACAAGTCTCCTTACATGCATTTTCCTACTAGAATGGATGTTGGATCGCATTGCATGTCGTGCCTGCCACTTCAGCTACTGTTGTTCTTCTTGCGCGCGCCAGCCAAGGTGTCTCGTGGCTTCAGATTGGCAGATTGCCTGCGCGCCAAAACACAAGTCGCAGGCAGTGGAGTACTACCAGCTGTAATAATGAGGCGCCAAGCAGGGAGTAGGCACGTGCAACAAACGTTCAAGTCCGACAGCCGTGGCTTAATGCAGGTAGAGTATCTCCGGCGGTTCGTTGAACTCGTTGCGAATAGCTGATGGGTGTGTGTATTGTTTTGTTTTTGGTAACCTGTATGTGCTCGTCTCGTCTCACATGTACACTGTACTGTATATATCGCTCGGATATGATGTTCGCGTACCGTGGAGCCGTGTGGAGATTTTGCTGTCGCCGGGAGCATTGTTTGTGTCAGTTGCACATGTAGCTAGCACTGTCTTTGCCATCCTTATGTTGGTATCGAAATGGCACTCGAGACAAGTGCAGAATGCAGAAAATGGTCAAATACGAGTTATTCCACAGCAGTGCCATCCCTCGGAGTAGTTCGCGTCTAATACACATGTGCACACACGACCGGCATTGCGCGCTAGGTTGTCTGGCCGGCGTCTGCGCTTGCTTGCATAAACGCCGGCCGCCGATCGGAACTGTTGTGTACTCTGATCGATGCTGCGAATTCATTGAAGAGACGTGCGTAACGAAGTAAATGATCCTAGTACAATTAGTAGCTAGCTTTAACGACGGTTGGGTCCTAATTAACACTTTGTTCCTACAGTAGTAGCTGTGCCAAATTAAGAGAAGAGACTCCTAAATAGTACTAGGAGTAACATGCATATTGTTGACATGGATCTTAATTGGCTCGCTCTGCATGCCGTGCCTGCCTGCCACTTGGTGACCTGGTCTTGTCTTCTTGAACGCGCCTGCAGCCACAGTGATGACTGGCAGATTGCCTGCATGGGCGCCAAAACACTACTCTACTAGAAGAGGCTGAGCAGTACGTACTAGTAGCTGTAATGAGGCGCCAACGGAGCAGACAGACACGTGGAATTAATCCTCCACTCTAGTGTAGTGCAGTGAAGAGTCAGGTCAGCCGCGACTGGTATGGCGGCGCTTCTCGACCCAGACCGGCGAGAGGATGGGCGTGGGCCCGACGAGGTCGACGTCGTCGACGTTGTCCTCGGCCGGTGCGTCGTTGATCCCGTCGTGGACCATGGCCGGCTTCCCCGCCATCATGATCTCCTCGTCGGCGTCAAGGTTGTCTTCAACGTCGTCTTCAATGTCGTCTTCAATGTCGTCTTCCTTGGCGACGACCCGTATCCTCCAGACCTTGACGCTCTTGTCGAGGCCGGCGCTGTAGACGACCATGCTTCCCTCCACCTCGCCGGCCTCCCCTCCTCCGACGGCGAGGCAGCGCACCGGGCCGCGGTGGCCCTCGATGACGGCGAGGCAGGTGTGGTGGTGGCCGCTGCCCTGCTTGTTGTTGTTGTTGTGGTCTCGCCTCCATACGCGCATGGTGGCGTCCTCGGAGCCGGAGACGACGACGCGGCCGCCGCAGCCGGAGGCGAGGCAGAAGACGGCGAGGCGGTGGCCCTTGAGGTGGCCGGCGTGGACTGGCCTCCCGGCGGTGGCCTCCTTCTCCCAGACGTTGACGTAGCCGTCGGAGGAGCCGGCGTAGAGGAAGCACTTTCGCGTGGAGGAGGTTTGGGCGTGGCAAAGCGTCAAAGCGTTGACCGGGGAGTAGAGGTCGGAGCGGAGGACGATGATGAGCGCGTGCGTTGCGCCGCCGTAGACGCGGCGCCACATCTTGACGGTGCCGTCGGCGGAGGCGGTGAAGATGCACCCGTCGAGCTCGTTGACGACCATGGCGTTGACGGGCCCGTCGTGCGCGACGAAGGAGTCGACGCAGGCGCCGTCGGCGAGCTTCCACGCCTTGACGGTGTGGTCGTGGGAGGCCGTGTAGAGGAGGCCCGCGACGGCGTGGAGGACGAGGCAGGACACCGTGTCGCGGTGCGGCTGCTGCTGCGTGGACCGGCGTGTAGTGAGGTGGCTTAGGAGCGAGCCCTTGGCCGGGAGCGTGGCCGCCTTCTTGGCGCGGATGTGGCCGTCGCAGCTGTGCCCGGCCATGGCGGCGGCGCTTGAGACGGTCCAGACGCGCACGCGGTGGTCGCGGCTGTGGGAGGTCACCAGCGTGCCGCCGCAGGCGGCGAGGGCGGGAACGCGGCCGCGGCCGACGTCGAGGTAGCCGCGGTTGAAGCAGCCGGGGGCCGCCCACGCGCGGACGCGGCCGCTGTCGGACGCCGTGAAGAGGACGCCGCGCGCCACGGCCAGCGCGTGCACGTCGCCGTCGAGGCGGTGCAGCGCCGCCAGGCAGTGGTAGATGGCCGCCGGCGACGCTGCTGCGGCAGCAGGGAAGCGGTGATGCAGCGGCGACTGCACCCACGGCGAGCAACCCCCGGCGGCCATGCCCTGATCCACCACGCCGCCGCCGGGCACCGACGACATGCTCAGCCGCGCCGGCTCGCGCGCCGGGGAGCGACCGCCACCAACGGCGCCGGCGTAGTACTGGTGCACGGGCGTGTGCGCGCCGGCCAGCCCCGGGCGCAGCGCCTTGCGGTCCTCCTCGAAGAAGCTGAAGCTCTTGCGACGCCCAAACTCCATGGTCACTGACTCAGCTCAGCGAGCTGTGCTGTGATGGATGCTACGACTGACTAGGAGTGAGCAGTAATTGATGCGAGGAGGAAGACAAGGCACGCCACCCACGCCAGGCTAGCATCGTCTTCGCATGTCAACACAAGTATAAATTGACATACTCGTATGCATGCAAGTGAAGACGGGAATGATCCATGGACGGACGTGATCCATGGGAGGTACCACGGCTCCCGCCATAAACTTGGCCAAAGTTATTAAGGACTCGAGAGTAAATGGCGGCGACGTGGACCGTAGCAAGCAAGATTTGGAGCCGGATTTCGTGCACGTGGTACTCCCTACGTACCTTGGGTTGGGGACACGGCCGATCGATGAGGAGGAGGATCTCCAGAGCACAGATCCGCCAGCCGGCAGCAGGCTGAGCTGAGCAGCAGGGACCTCAAGTGCTGCATCATGCGCTCCGTCGTACGAGTGCGCGGTATTGATCACCACCTGCATGCAACTGTGTAAGAGTATGTTACATTTACCGCGGATTATTGCGCTTGTTGGACCCTCCTCCGGCCACGGATTCATTCGCAACGGCACAGTCGTCGTTATAGCTACATCGATCCTTCTAGGACTAGGAGTAGCATGCAGCGTCATATATATATTGCCCGCCAGCTGGCTCGTGTGCTCATGTCTCGCGCGCTCCTCGCCAAGACATGGTCATTGGTCAAAGTGAATCAGCGGATGCCATCGATATTGCATCGGAAACAAGCAAACCTCTAGCTAGCCTGCTTCCCTTGAGCCCCTCCTACAGGTCCGGCGGCTCAGGGTGCAGGTTTCACCGGGTCGACCCAGCGACCCACGACCCAAAACTGAAATAACGGTGTAATTACCTTACATGGCCGGCCCATCAAAATCCTGGGTCTAATTGGGTCGACCCAGTGGGTCACAAGGGTTGACCCAGTGGCACAAAGCACTCATCGTCTCGCTTGAACCCGACCACCACGGCGGCGGCGGCGCCGTTCCTCGTCGATCACTTCCGTCACCATGGCGGCGGCGCCGTCGCCGTCGGCCGCACAGCCAAAGACTGGTCCTGGACACTCCCTACCACGACCTCCCGTGCCTGCTCGTTCCTCCCCATCCACCGAGATTGCAGGAGGCCCCAATCGCCGAGGGCAAGACGCCGAGATTGCAAGAGCCCCCAGTCGCCGAGGGCAAGCCGAGCCGGTTCCCAGGTAGTCTCCTTTTCCTTCTCGTTCCAATCTTTAGCACTCCAATTATGTGAGGGGGACGGCCCTGCTTGTTTTGAGTTTGGGTGAAGAGCGGGATGGGAGAAACTGAGGTCAGTCTTGGTTCTCGCGGCCGTGCTGCAGCAGCTAGGCACCAGCCAGTGAATTATCGGCCACTGATGCTGTGTTCTGGTGGTGTCAATGTGCGGCGTGCTAATGTACTCTGAACTGGTCTATCTGGAACGTCTGAGTTTTACAGGAAATCGACAAATGGAACTGCAGTAGAAACAGTTGAATTTGAATCGATCCAGCGAAATTACCCTCTGATTTTGCAAAGTGCAGCAGGTTCAGACTTGAGACAGTCCACAATGTAGTGATTCATTTACTTTGTTCGTCGCTGCACACCACAAACACAGCAAGTTGTTCGTCGTTTTTAGTACATATTGTATTGTGTCCTGCTACCAGTCTTACATTTTCTTGCTATTTGACACTTTAATTTGTGGAACATGTAGGCTTCGCACACCTTCACCTCTGGCTACTGCTGCAGAAAATGACAATGGTCATCATGGAAATGATTGGTTCCCCACTGATTCTCCTTCAGCAAGAATCCCAATAGTGGAAGTTATAATGCCCAGGGCCAAGAGTCCTACAACAGCCAAGCGGGACAGGTCACGAACTTCAAAAGCATCAAAAATTGAGCAGGCAAAACGAGCAAGGTGTATGATAGGCTCGCCATCATCAAGGATGATTGGTCGAATGGCAATGTCAGCCTCACCGGTTGCTCGATCTCCATCAACTGTGCCAACTGCTGTTCGTCGAAAGTCTCGTGGTAAGATGACCATTTTTTGCTGCCTTTCATTCCTTGCAAGTGTCTCAAGTATCTGGTAGTTGCTGTTTTGTATGACACAATTTTTAAATTATGTAGCTTCCAAAAAGCAAAGGGAACTGAAGTCTGTTTACTGGAAGGAGTTCGAGCCAGTATATGTAAATGGTGAGATTCTATATGCCAAATGTATCCACTGTCACTATAACCTTACTGCTAGGCAGGATATTGGAACTAGTAACCTGAAAAAGCATTTGGAACGGTGCAAAGCTAGGGCAAAAGTTAATGTGATGGTAGAAAAATTGCGTGCTGGTGCTACACCTGCTGATATTGATGCTTTGGAAAATTGGGCTTATGACTATGATGAAGCGCGCGCTGCCCTTGTTAGGATGATTGTTTTGCACGAGCTACCTTTCTCTTTGGTTGAATATGATGGATTTAGAGATTTTGTTTTCAAGTTGAATCCCATATTCAAAATGGTTTCAAGAACTACTATAAAGGTAGATTGCATGAGAACATATGAAGAAGGAAAACTAGAACTGCAAGAGGCTTTTAAGGATATCAATTCAAAAGTGTCATTAACTGCTGATATGTGGACATCAAACCAGACATTAGGTTATCTTTGTGTCACTTGCCATCATATAAACAGCGAGTGGAAGATCAGAAAATATATTATCAAGTTTTTCATGATGGAGTCACCACACAATGCGCAGTCAATGTTTAATGTTATACTGAAATGCATTCAAGAATGGAATCTAGAGGATAAAATTTTTAGTATAACATTAGACAATGCCCAAGTTAACAATGCGATGATTGATTTGTTGAGGCCGAATTTGCTCCTAAAGAAAATGCTGCCGTGTGAAGGAAGGCTTTTTCATGTTCGCTGTACAGCACACGTTATCAATCTTGTTGTGCAAGATGGGCTTAAGCAGATTTGTGAGATTGTGGACAACATAAGGGAAAGTGTGAAATACATCAAAAGCTCACAGTCCCGCAGAGAAAAGTTTGAGGAAATAGTTGTACAACTTGGAATTCATTCTGGTCAGCAACCTAGTCTTGATGTCTCTTCTAGGTGGAATTCCACTTATCTGATGCTAGAGTATGCCTATCCATTAAGGTTAGCATTTAATGATTTGAGCAAGAAAGACAAAAACTACATCTATGCACCTTCTAAGGATGAATGGGAGAGATCTAGAGTTGTATGCATATTTTTAAAGTCTTTTTATGAGGCCACAAAAGTTGTCTCGGGATCCTCCTATCCTACAGCAAACCTTGCATTTCATGAGCTGTGGAAGATTAAATTGGCTATGGATAAGGAAGCTTGTAGTAAGGATGCTGTCATTCAGGCTATGGTTAGGGACATGAAGAAGAAGTTTAAGCACTATTGGGATACCTGTTATTCTTGATCCGAGGTTCAAGTATTCATATGTGGACTTCCGTTTGAGACAAGCCTTCAGTATTAATGCAGAACATCACTTGGATAGAGTAAGGACGACACTTGAAAAACTATTCAGGGACTATTCTTGTGAAATGACTCACTCAAATACCGAGTCACCATGTGGAGCAAGTAATGATGAAGTTGCTGATCCAAGTGATGACTCATTTGCTGACTGGGATCAGCACCAAAGAGTTGTGCTGAGGACTCAGGCGTCTAGTGAACTTGACAGCTATTTGGAAGAAAACCCTATCCCAAGATCTGATGATTTTGACCTTCTAGGTTGGTGGAAATCAAACTCTACAAAATGGCCAGTACTTTCTCGTATGGCACGTGATGTGCTTACAACACCGGCCTCAAGTGTTGCATCAGAATCAGCATTCAGCACCGGGCAGAGGGTGGTAAGTGATTTTCGAAGTAGGTTAACCACAGAGACTGTTGAAGCTTTGATTTGTCTTCAGGACTGGTTGCGAGGAGCAGGTAGACCACTACATGATGTTTTTTAGTTTATATTTCTGTGCTATCATTATACCTGAGATCATAACTGAAAATTATGTATTATTGTTGCAGCCCCTTCTCCTGATGAGATCATATTACAGGTGGTAGCATAGCAGGTCAGTCAAGATTGTTTTGTTTGTAATTTTCAATTGACTCATGATTTATCACAGCTATAATTTGTTTGCCATCACACTTCAATTGACTCATTGATTTGTTACATTTGTTCTGTCAGGCTGGTACTGTAGCATGGATCTTGAATTAACTGCATGTCTGCTTCTTCACTTGTCATAGGAGTTGGCTCAAAACTGCAAGTGTCTGTGCTCTTCTGATGAAGTCAAAGAGGCATGTTCCAACTGTCATGTAGGAAATCACTGTAGCGTAGACATCTTGCTGTCATAGCACTGCTCACCATGAAGACGAATGGAGAGTTGCAGCTCTAGAAATTGGAATATTCATGCTTGTTTGTTTTCTTGCAGCAACAAGAAGAATACTAACTGACTGTATATTCATGCTATAACTGTTTTGTATTGACCTCCATGCTGTCTGCTCAAGGACTCAACCCTGAAGACGAATGGAGAGTTGCAGCTCTAGAAACTGGAATATTCATGCTGTTGTTTGTTTTCTTGCAGCAAGGAGAATAATACTACCTGACTGTATATTCATGCTATAACTGTTTTGTATGACCTTCAAGCTATCCCCAAGACTAATTAGAAAATATTATTTTTCAGTTCAAGACTAGTTAGAATACATAACTGCTTGTATAACTATACGTTAACCATACGTACCTACGCGGAGCAGCTGAAGCAACTACACGTACACCCGGGGCAACTCAAGCTGACTACACACGTACGTGCCCCAGATGCACACAGCTTATCATACGTGTTTTTGGGTCAACGACCGGGTCGCGTGGATCAGCGCTCGTGGTGGGTCGAGCCGACCCATGACCCACCGCTAATCAGCTGGGTAGCGTGGATCAGCAGTTGGGTCGACCCAACGTGACCCACCTGCATCCTGACCGGCGGCCATGGAGAGGCATCCAAACCCGAAACCCTGACAATCTCGCACCCTAAGTCACCTTTTTTTCCTCCTAAACTAAAATTTAGACCTGTCACATAAAAAAAAATCTTGTTATTTAAAAGTATTAAATAAAGTCTAATTACAAAAAAAAATTGACAGATGGGTGCTAATTTACGAGATGTATCTAATGAGCCTCATTAATCTATGTTTTGCTACAATGATGCTACAGTAATCATCGTCTAATCACAGCTTAATTATTCTTATTAGATTCGTCTCGCGAATTAGCTCAGACGCTCTGCAATTAGTTTTATAATTAGACTTTATTTAATACCATTAAATAGTAAGATTCTCAGTCTTAAAATTTAGTCCTAAACAAAACGAACAGCACCAAGTACTACTCACACACCTTATCTTGTAGCTACTACTGCACATATATATGCTCAGTATTTTTCATATATGTATTCTGAATAATAATAAACGTACGCCCGCTCGATCAAGGTCAGTTAATATCTACATAGCCGACGGGCCTGAAAGCTACATACCACGACATGCGAAAATACAATTAATCATTTTGTTTCGGTGTGGAGAGAATTAAAACAAAAGATAGAAGGACTAGTTCACACACTTTATTCGTAAGCGCATCTGATTCATAACAGGCTGCCTGCTCCAAGAAAAACAAGATGCATGTCAGAAGAAGAAGCCGACATGCATCTTGTTTTTCTTAGGGTCACCTCCAAACCTCTTTGTTTCAACCATGCAGGCAGAAGAAGCTGGGAGCCACTTTTCATCAAGATCAACCGTACGTGGATAGAGTATATGGTACTACTAGGGCGCATGCTAGCGAGGTGTGGTACAAGGGACCAGCCTACCTGGTCATCTCATTCTGCAACTGTAACCTAGCTAGCAAATGGAGAGCGCTTTAAGCAAGCTTACTAACGGTAAAGTCCTCGTTTAGTTGGATGTGAACCGCTTTATTGGTTGTTCACTTCTTTTAAATTTGTGCTTCTTTTAAAACTCATTCTTGGAGTTGTATGTTTGTGAACCAAATACAATTAGCAGATGGAAGGAAATTTAATTGATCCTGAACAGCAGTGGCGGAGCAAGACACAAGACACATGGGGGGGGGGGGGGGATTGGCAAATCCGTAAAAAAAGGGTCAAAAAGTACAAGCAATTGAGAACACCGCCTATAGATTTTGGGGAAATTGCGTTTTTACCATCACTCTGAGGGCTAATTGCATTTTTAACCTCAAATCTGCGTTTTTGTGTTTTTACCATCACTTTTTCAAATTGAAGCTGCCGTTTACCGTAGGTCTGACTTCACCGTGAGTTGAAAAGAATTTACCAATTAAGAAAAAGAGAGAAAAACGTTGTTGGACCAAAATACCCCCGACTCCCATCGTTCCCATCTCACCTCGGACGCGAATCGTGCTCTGTTTCCTCCACACCATCAGACGAAAGTTGAAACACAAACCTAACCCTAGCTAGGCGAGGTGGCGGCGGCGGCTGGACGCTGGTCCTCGCGTGAGGCGGCGACGGGGGCTACTCTACGCGGGCGCGGAGCGGGCTAGGGACGCGGGAGCGGACGCCGGAGCGGCGCGGGCCAGGGACGCGGGCTGGGCGCGGGAGCTCGGCGACGCAGGCCCGGCGCGGGGTCGCAGGCCAGGCGCGGCGTCGCAGGTCCGGCCCGTCGCGACGCAGGCCAGCTGGCGAGGGCGCGCGCGACGCCGGTGTGCAGCGCAGGGGTGCGACGTTGCTGCATTTGGCATGAAGGCGAGTGAATCTGCAGCCATTGGGTAAGGTTCTTCCTGTGTGAAATTGAATGGATTCATTGCAATGGACAGTGCACTGGACGCGGATCCGGCTGGATGCGGCTGGTGGACGGCAGCAGGGTAAGCTTCTTCCTCGTGCACTCCCTCTCCGATTTATTTCTACTGTGATGGAACTTGTCGATTTGGGTGAATCAAATCCTGACTGTTGCAAGAGAATTAGCGATTTGGGGCCTTCATTACCTCAAATTAGTTAATTAATGTAACTTCTGTTTACGCGTAGCAATCTCCAAGAGAATTAGCGACTTGTAGTGTCAGTAGCGATGAGAATTGGCTAGTCCCTGGTGAGCTCCATATCTGGCACCCCCGCCGGGCTTGGCCATGTGCCGTGGAGCAGGTAAAAGCTAGCTAGCTGAGACAAATTAGAATTAGTTCAATTAAATCCTTGTGCAATCTTCTGAAAAGTAATTATAGCTCCTAAAATACAATTCACTGTCAGTTTCTACTCAGCTCGCTAAAATTACAAAAACGTTGTGAACTGTTTCTGCATGTCTTGTATTTAATTCCAATCCTTGTGCGTTTTTTCCTTGCAGGGATGGAGGTATACAAGAAGATGAAGATGGTGGCTGGTGATGGTTGATTACTGGTTAGGATGATGACATCTGAAACAGATCTTTGCATACAGGTAGCTTCGTGCAGCGAATGACACATAGCTATAGTTCAATGAGTTTTTTCAGATTCCAAGTCTAAAGCTTGCTGCTTGCTGCTCGATCCTCTTGTGCTTGTGACCGTGCAACAAGTAGCTAGTGCGTGTGCTCTGCTAGTTGTATTTCTTCTTATTTGTGCATCATTTGGTCACCTTTTAATGGTGCTTTTGTTGGTCATGGACGATCATGAACATGTAATATTTAGTCTATATTAATCTGGAGGAGTATTTTGGATGTGGACATATAATATCTATCATATATTGTTCTATGTCAAAATAGTACTGGACATATGTGATTATGGTGAAATGCTGCCAAAATTCTGTCAAAAATTGTGTCCAATTTTTGTCCAAATTTACCAAATTTTTGTCAAAATTGACAGTTTATGGTAATATATTCAAATCTGTTACATTTTTCCATTCAAAAATAGCAAAAAACCTTCAAATTTTGTTGTATATGACTTTCATGTCCAAAGTGATGGTAAAATCACAAAAGGGCAACTTGGTCTTTTCCTTCACCATTTAACACCATCAAAGGGCAGTTAACAGACTCATGGTAGAATTTTTGCTCAGTTCAAAAAAGTGATGGTAAAATCACAAAAACGCAGATTCGGGGGTAAAATCACAATGACACAACAAAGTGATGGTAAGAACGCAATTGGCCCATAGATTTTCAGGCTGAATTAGAGGTTGCTCTTCCTCAACCTCATTTTTCATGGCCGACTTCATATCCTTTTCTTTTGAAAGTGAATGAATTTGTTTCTACGGTATCACTATTGTTACCTAACAAAATTTTAATACTAGTTTTTTTTTGCGAATGATTTTACAACACAAGCGACTAACAATCAGACACTTGAGGACATGAGATAATTTAAAACTAGTTACAACACAATCGATTAACAACCACAAGCGCTTGAGGACATGAGATCAATTAACATCAATTTATGTTATGGCTGGGGATCAAAGCAATGGTTGTGCGAAACCCTCCTAGTGTTGAGGAAGCATGCGAATAGGGACTGTGACACCGAGCAAACTGCCAGAGACGGCGGAGGCATGCCGCAGGTGTGTGGCGGCCGTCGAGGATTTGTCTCCTAATCTCCGATCAGTCTGAGGAGATATGGATCTTCCTTCTATTCCCCATTCGATTGGGTGTGTCCATGAGTGCTACTGCAAGAGACGTCGCTGCCACTGATGCCTAATGGACTGGCTGCTTGCCTGCGTGATGAGCTGGTTACTTTGATGGGCTGGACATGCTAAGATGACTGAACCTTCAAAAAATTTCCTGGGCCAAGGGGTAGGGGGGGGGGGGTGGGCAGGGCCCAGGCTGGCCCTGCTGTGGCTCCGCCAATGTATGTGAACAGTCTTCACGATTGGATAATGTGAAACTATGGGAGTCAGCAATACATGGGATGCGCGACACTAGAAACAAACATACCGATGGCTGCAAAATTGTTAGTTTGAGCGCCACGAAAAACAGATCACACTGAACGTTAATTGCTCAGTTACCGCTCTTGGAGGGCATATTATCTTGTCGTTCTGGAGTCCAAACTAGCAACAGCAGGTGCGCCATAAAGGACAGAATGTCCAAAAAAGGGAGGGAAATTAAATTCGCTTAAGAAGATCAAATGTCCAGAAATCAAGATATCTCATATCAGTGTCGAAAGGGCAACGCCCAAAAAACGGATGTCAAAACTTCAAGCTACATCCTGACAATAATGAAGCTGTGTTTTCCTTAGGACTTGTCCTCTACTTTCATTGCATGACAAAAGACTGCTGTTTACTTGGATTTATACACATTGTGATTAATAAGCCTGTAAGTGAGGGGATGCCCTTGGAAAGGGATTTTCGTATACATGACACTGAAAAAGAGTGGTTCGATGGTGTGTATCATGCTGGGAAACTTGATTTTGTTTGGTAGACACTGCGGAACGGTGAGTGTTAACCAGGTGAGTGTTAACCATTAAAACTCATTCATGTAACTGTAAATCTTTTTGCGTTCTTTATGGCCAGGAGATATTCCAATTAACTCGTGAATTATTGCAAGGGTAAATTTTTTGGTCAAAATATAACAGAGAAACTCATCCATGTGACTGACTGTAAATCTTGTTGCACTTTACAGCCAGAGGCATGCCGACTCGTGAAACAAAAAAAAATTACACGAATGTGCCTCACTACCGACAGGAGCATCACCTACCACTGAAAGCATAATGCCATTAAATCCTAAAAGCATAATGCCATTAATTTCACTCCCACGGGAAGTCGAACTTAGGACCTCAGATGTTATTGAGGCTCTTGTAACAACTAGGCTACATGTCCTTTCGTATTGTTTTAGCAATTGGTTGAGGGCAATATTCCTATCTCAATGGCATCGAAAAGTAAAAGGGATATATTCTGCCTGCAGCCACAAGATAGAAAAAGGGATATATTTCCGTGCCAAGTTTAGCGTTGCTTTGAGTGTGTGCCAAGTTTTGGATCCCCTTTCAGAACCATCTACGTGTATATATATTATAATAAACCACAAAGTTGTCTTCGTGCCTTCCCCTGCTAATTACCCAAGTGCTAAGAGCCGACATCCCCTGGAAGTTGAGGTGCTCTCTCTCTCTCTCTCTCTCTCTCTCTCTCTCTCTCTCTCTCTCTCTCTCTCTCTCTCTCGATCTCTCTCTCTCTCTCTCTCTCTCTCTCTCTCTCTCTCTCTCTCTCTCTCTCGATCTATAAAATTTCCTTGCCAGCTAGAGGGCACGGCCTGCGTATTTGTGTGGGTAGTACAAGAATCAAACTATAGTATTATATTATTAAAGGAACACTAATGGCAGTATTTGTTGCTTCCTTATATTTTTTACCATTATCATTTCGACTGATAGTCTTTAAATGGCAGTAATGTGTATTAATTTATAAGCTTACATACAAATATTTCACCACTGTTTTTTAATAAAAGTGATGGTAATTTTTAAAACTTGTGGAGGTATTTTGCAATATTTTTCACAATGGAAACAATAGGTCATTTTTCTTCAGTTAATTTCTAACCCTTGAGAGGAAACATTTGTGACTCTTTTTCTTTGTCAAATATTAAGATAATATTGTCTCGATCTAGAAGAACTTCTTACTAACTAGCTGAATGCCAGCGTATTTATGTAGGTAGTATCAACAACTCAACTATATCCTATTGTTAGACGCCTCACTAATTTATTATTACCATATCATCGTTATTTTCTACCACTAATATTTCGATAGATAGTTTTTGTAATTGCAGTAGTGCATAGCTTATATAGTCTTTCATATATGTATTTTTGGAAAAAAGGAGTTAGTGGCAATGGTATGGTGGGTAGTTATTAAAATGTGCGGATGGTATCTTTTGAATTTGTTTTTCAAATGGCAATAATATGTAAATTTTTATTTTTTTCCTGATTACTGTGATATTTTCTAACCCTTTGGTAGCAAAGGTGATGCCTCCTTTTATTTACGAAATATTAAGATAATTCATGCTTGGTTTAAGCAACCATATAATGTTTCATTCAGCTATGAGAATGACTAAAACGTGGGTACGATATGTCTACCTAGTTCTGCTAAGGCTATTACTACAGTCTGCGTATTTCGTGGTTAGACTTGAGTGCATGGTCGTTTATGGCAGAGGATGTACACATACTCTAGAGTTTAGTTTTGTATGCAACTAGTATGGCAGCCCACACATTTGCACCGCTAGACTTGCTAGGCTATTTTTATACTATTTTAGGAGTTTAAATATAGTTTATTATTATTATTATTTACTTTATAGCAATACATTTCTAACCTAACAGGAAAAGAATGGAGACATTTTCTCACGAAGTCACCATCCCTTAATGAGTGTTGATGAGTCTTCATTAATTACTCTGTATTGTGTGTTAACTCAATCGTAATAAAAAGAAAACTCAATCGTAAGATCCAACCAATCTAACAGGAGTATAATTTGTGGCGTTCATCCATACCACGTGTAGATTATAATAAGTACCATGTAATTGTGTAATGGATGGGAACATTTTATTTGGTGTGTAATTTATAAATATTTATAGAGGGTTATCGGACTGTTTGTTTCATAATGACAGTAGTGGGTAATTTTGTTGGTGTGTAATTTACAAATATTTATAGGAGATTATCGGACTATTTGTTTCATAATAGCGGTTGTGGGTAATGTTTTTTTTTTACGATTATTATGGTAATTTCTAGGACTTGAGAGCGAATGTGGTTGCTTCTTTTCTTCGTCAAATATTAAGTTAATAGATAAACTCCAGAGCAAGAGCAACTTTAGTTTATCGAATGATACATTCACTCCACTATTCTTTTGCAGTCTGATGCATGCATGGTTTATACTCCCTCTGTTTTAACATAGTTGCATGCGGTTGTGTGTTTGATCAAATTCAAACATTTATATTTTTTTTTTATTTTCTAAAGGATTCTATAAATTCGTGTAGTTTAACGACTTGATTTATTTTCTTAGACTCAGCAGGAGAAACATATTCATACTTGTATAATAAAAAAATATATGTATTGTTAGTATTTTGAAGCATTGGGATATATTATATAGCTGATGGCTAACAAAGAGTACTCGTGAATGATACTATTACAGTACTAGTGCCTACAGGGCGATCCAAGCCATGGCGTGGGTGCTGGATGCTCTGGCCCCCTCCGTGATCAAGATGATCAAGGACATGTCGAAAGAAGAGCTGACCATACTGATGGGCGTCTCTATGGAGATCAATAAGCTTGGGGGCAAGGTGGAGAATTTAGAGGCCTATCTCGCCGATGCCGAGAGGCGGCGCATCAACGAAACCAGAGTGCAAAAGTGGGTGAGCAAGCTCAAGGGAGCCCTGTACGAGGCCACCGACGTCCTGGAGCTGTGCTACTTGGACGCCGAGGAGCGGCGCAACAAGCAGGGGAGGACGACGCTGCAGTTGGGCGAGCATGGAGGAGAAGGCACCGGGTTGCCTCCGGCCGCTGCTCTTCTGCCTGCGGAGCCCTGGTTTCGCGCACAGCATGGGCGGGAGCATCAAGGAGCTCAACAAAAGGCTCGACGGCATCAGGGAAGAGATGGCCGAGTTCAAGTTCGAACATCTCGGGTCCTTTTCCGAGCGGACGCGGCCCAGCGACGCTACTCCGCGCAGCCGCACGACGACGTCGTTGATCGACGAATCGGCTATCGTTGGGGAAGGCATCGAGATGGACACAAAGGCCCTGGTGCAGGTACGTGTGTGTTTGGTATAAGTACTGCTCATTAATTATAGAAGACCTGGAAACAAAATCCTTTTATTATATTGAAAGCACGCGCGCGCATCGATGGATTAATTGGACTGGGTGCAGGTGCTGTTGAGCAAGGAGCCCGCGATCATGGTGGTGTCCATTGTGGGCCTGGGCGGCGTCGGCAAGACCACGCTGGCCAAGAAGATCTTCAACGATACGGAGATCAACAAGGCGTTCGGTAGCAAGATCTGGCTGAGCGTCACCGAGCGCTACGATGAGGAGAAGCTCCTGAGCTCCGCCATCTCCCAGGCAGCCGGCGGAGGAAATAATAATGTTCCCGGCGGGGACAAGCAGCTCCTGTCGCTGGCCCTCATCGGCGCTCTGTCGTCGAGGGGCAAGTTCTTGCTGGTGCTGGACGACGTCTGGAGTGACGGGGCATGGACTTGCTTACTCCGAGACCCGATCGTGGAGGCCGCACGTAAACACCCGGGGAGCCGAGTCATCATCACCACTCGGAACAACGAGTTTACCAATGAAACGGTGGGAGCTACCCACTTCGCGTACCATGTCCAACCAATGAGCGGTGAAGATGCTTGGTCCTTGCTTAAGGAACAGTTGCCGCCGCAGGTACGTAATATTCGTTCCATTAAGTTTTGCACCCCAAGGGGAATCCAAATGATAAGCGCAAATGCAAGGTATATATCGCCGAATACAGCTAAACTAGATTTTTTATTTAAAAAAATGATAGTAAATATCAAAACGAGTTGTACGGAACTGCTATTTTTATTGTCTGAACTTCGCCACCAAATTTTTCAATATGTATATGTAATTCCAGGGAAAATATTACCGTTTTTTAGGGCAAAAATATTTTTACTAGCCTTTGATCATTTTCATTGATAAATAGTGCAGTTTCAACACTACATGTAGTAGATACACGGCAAAAAAAAACATATAGTAAGGATAAATGCCTGCTTTTAAATGTTGATCTAACTGTAGAAAAGATGATAAGAAAGAAACAATATTTTAATGTAAAATAGGCATAAGGATGGCAATTCCCGGAAAGATGTACTTTTAGATATTTAGTAATGCTCTTTACCTTCGCTCGACAAGATATTTAGTATGTACATCAAAATGATGCACATGCGTTTTTTTTAATGAAAATGCGTCACATATGTAATGTGAACATACTATATATTATGATGGCCACACAACATACTAATAGCTGGTACTAAATCGTTGGCAGGATGTCGACGGTGAACGTGGTCTTGATCATCTAAAACACATCGGGATGGGGATTATTAGCAACTGTGCCGGTTTACCACTTGCCATTAAAGCAATAGGAGGGCTCCTCAGAACAAAGGCAGCGACGGAGGAACAACATTTTACATGATCCTGCATGGAAAACAGATAAATCACACCAGGATCTAAACACGGCACTACAATTAAGCTACGAGGATTTACCTCCTGCATTGAAGCAATGCTTCCTTTACTACTCGCTTGTCCCTGAAGGATTAGGACTAGACCGCGATACCATTATATCTATGTGGATGGGTGAAGGGTTTCTTCCAGCACCTGGTGGCGATGGGAGCATGAAAGAAGAATACGACGTGGGAGTTTCTTACTACACAAGTCTTATAAGAAGGAATCTTATACAGCCGGTAGTATTAGATTATTCTGGGTCAGAAACTGTCGTCGCTGTATTAGATTATTCTGGGTCACAAATTGCCCTGATGGATGGTGTGATCCGCTCTTTTGCTGAATTCATGGCTAAAGAAGAAGTGTTGGTCATTCGGCCTGGGCAAGAAAGTACCCAGCTGATTTCATCGGCAAAGTTTAGACGCCTAAGCATAGTGTCGACTAAGTCGGAGTCTGCTGTGGTATTGCCAGATTGGAATAGCATTTCAGAAAAACAGGAGTTGCTACGAAGCTTGGTCATCAAGGGTAGGATGAAATTTGAGCCTGGAATTGATTCATCACCTACGGGTGCTGATGCTGAGGTATGCAGAGTCAGATAGGTTTGTCGAGTCCCTAGCCAAGCTCAAACACCTTAGGTTCCTCCTCTTGTCCTGCACAGATATATCTAGGTTGCCAGATGACATACATAAAATGAAGTTCCTAGAGTATGTCCATATTGAGGATTGTGCTAGGTTTTCCGGTGAGCTTCCTAATAGCATCGTAAAGCTAGAGCGTCTGAGGCATCTTCTAATAATTGATGGTGCACCATTTACTGTTGTACCTAAGGGGTTTGGTGGGCTGACAAACTTGAGGGAACTTGGTTCATTCCCCGTGCAGACGGACGGGGAGTGGTGTAGTCTCCAGGAGCTAGGATCTCTTTACCGGCTTAGGAACCTTAAAATTGTTGGACTTCAAGCAGCAATGCCTTGTTCAGCTTCTTCATCTGCTACTGCTGCAAAGGCCAAGATGCACGAGAAGCAGCAGCTTAAGGAACTTTATTTAGACTGGAACAACCCAAGAGAAGAGGAGAATAGGGATGAGGTGGTGCAACGCGTGGAGGAGGTAATCGATCAGCTTCGCCCACCATGTCACCTGGAGGAACTTTATTTTGATAATTACTAGTAACAATGCACGTGCGCCACGCACGTGTCTAAAAGACTTATCACAATATTTACAATATAGCTGATAATATAATTTTTAAGTAGATAGAAAACCTTAATTAAGCCAATAACATGTGTATGAGTAGAGCACTCCAACAATGCTTGTTACTATCTACTATACTACCCAGACAAATAAAGTTGTAACCATATATATTTGCTTAGTGTGTCATAGCAAATAAAGTGATTGAGAACTCTCTTCACTCCACATATCTGTGGATAAAAAATATATAGTTCAGACAGCATGAACAAACAGAGATCATACCTTCCCAAATGGTTCTGTATTAGAAACAAAATTCCGCATTTGATAAGACAAAAAGATGATCTGCATTTTTTAAGTAAAAATAAATAAAAAGTAGAGCTCAAATTAATTACTGTATACATGTGGTTCGCATGTCCAATTATTTATTCACAGCAATATATAACAAGTACTGCTCAAAGAGACAAAACAGAGTTTTCCCCTATTGACATTGCATATTAGTCAAACATCGAAGATCACATCATGGAGGCATTTTTGTGTTTTTATCTATATTAATCATGTTTCAAATTTACAGCGTTTTAATTTGATCCTCAAACAGTGTTGCTGAAGTCCAAATATCCAGCATGACACAATGCCAAGAACAAATTTTCAGATATACCATCCCTGAACAAGCAAACAATAAACTATTTATTAAACTAAAAAAAGGAAAGAAAGGAAACATTAAGACTTCTCAAAACAAAGGTACACTACTTTAGGCATGATTGTTGGAATTTACATAAAGATTGAAACTTGCATGCCACACAGTTCAGGGTACAAGAAAGGCAAAAATAAAGGGTTTGGTGTGCACTTTGAAGCATACTGGATGTTGTTACATAGAAAAATCAGTGAAAACATATAAATGCTGAGGGAAGTGTGACGCTAACCTGAAGCGTGGGTGGGAGATATCTATATGCATCGTAAATCTAATCCTTAGACTCTCCGCTCAATATCTCATCAGCTTCATCCTATATCAGGTAAGGAGTTGGACCTTTTACAGATTGTGTGGGTAAAAATTTGGAAACTACAAAATAATAGGGTGAACTAACCAGAATTAGAAGCTTGAATGCTCTTGCTTGCAGAGTCCTTCTCTTGATAATATCACAGACTCTGCCAGGAGTTCCTGAGACAACATGCACCCTGTGCTCCGAGCCTCTTGAAATCCTGACCGATATTTTGCTACCATTTCAGAAATGCACTTGTATATTGAAAAGGTCACCAACAGGCAGCACTACTCTCTCAGTTGTGAAGCGAGCTCCTTGGCGGGGGAGATACTGCGCACCCTACAAAATTAAAATACATGGTAATGTTATATTCCATGAAACATCTGTGAGCTTCATTCTATTATTTTGAATTCAGCGACCAAAAAGATTATACTCCCATAGCCAGAGTAAATGCAAATTGCAAATTTGATGGCTATGCACACCTATGCGTTAAAGTTTCATGCAAAGGACAGTGCTGATCAAGCTTGAGTTTCTTGTTCTTGTTTTGGATTATATTAAAACATCTTATTACTGGTTTTAAATCATAAAAAACCAACAAGGATTAAATTGGATGAAATTCAATGGTTAACTAAAAAATAGCTTTGAATGGGTAAGGAAAACATGAGCACAACCAGTGTGACTGAAATTTTAGAAGCATAAAGTTGAATAGATATGTTTGCATAATTCCAGAGCTAAGTATACGGTTGTAAGGAAAACAAATAAGAGGCCTACACTGACACCTTGCAGTGTCTACTTACCAAACTCAAAATGATTGACACGATAAACAGTTCACATGCGCGGCCACTCTGGCCAGTTTCTACGCTGAATCAAACTTAGATGTCAGATATTTCTGTATTTCATATCAGTATGATATCAAACAAAGACAATGTCTTAGAATGCTATGATGATGAAATGACCAGTGACCAATGAAAAAGCAGATAACTACATTTGTTTCTTTAGTGACCAGTAACTTTTGCTAATATGTGCAGGTCTGGAGCCATGTGCGCATGTACTCTGGATGACGCCTTTGTAAATTTTAAAGACGGTCATGCTGATAATAAGGCATTCGCAAAAGACTGACCTAATGTATAATTTTCGTTTCAATGCATTGAACTCTGGATCATGTTCACTTTATTCATTTGATCACATGCTGATAACATGTCACATACGTAAGAGAATCCTCTCACAAAGTAAACAAATACCTAAAATATAATCCGGTCATATGAGCATTGAATTTAATAAAAGTAAGCTAGATAAACTGGGAAAAAATTGTTATAATTAGGATCATTTATCACCCAAGATAAAGAGTCAACCAGCTGCTGCTTAAAGACTAAAATAAGGCAATCAGCATTATCAGTGAATTAGAAATGATATTGTACCACGATTAAATCATCATTATCAGAAATTACTTTCGTTGATAGAAGTGCATAGCAAAGCAAAAGAACTAAAATGCGGAAAGCAGACATGTGTCACCTCATTAATCACTTGATATCAGACTGCTGCGGTCTCCGTCCTTTGCATATAGAACCGGAAAAAAGCAATTGATCGCCTGCATATAGAACTTTTTGTTTTTGAGATCGCCTGCATATAGAACTGGGAAAAAGCAATTGATCAGAATTAGGATCAACTGTGTCTTAAAGACTGAAATAAGGCAATCAGCATTATCAGTGAATTAGAACTGACAGTGAGCCACGGCTAAATCAGTATTATCATAAACGACTCTTGTTCGGATCAGAGCAGAGCAGAGCAAAGAAAAAGAAATAAAATGCAGAAAGCAGACATGGGCCTACTTGTTGATCACTTGATATCTGACTTCTGTTGTCTCCATCCTTCTGCACACGTGTATAGAACCGGTAACCTGCAGTACAAAATCAAATCTATGTCCAGCTTATGCAATCACATATCTGCAAATAGGAGAAAACACAATTAACTCTGATCTGTTCCACAAAAAAATTAACTCTGATCTAAATCAGTTTGTCCATTTCGTAAATACAGAACCCTGAACTTTCTTAGTTTTTTATTATTATTATTTCCTAACAGAATGACAATCGAAAGCCTACATGAAACTGTAGGTAGGAAGAACATCAAGCATAGCCATGTACGTGAATCCTAATCTTATTGCCTGCCAGTATATGTACACACGCCAGCAGGAACGCACCTATGAATTTTTGGATGCGACAACGAAAACAAGATATCGCAGGGACTGAGTACTCACCAATTTCTTCGCAGAGGCTGAGACGCCGGCAAAGCTCGGTGACGAGCGCCGCTGGCCAACAGGTCAGCAGAGAGGAGACTTGAGGTAATCGATACCTCACCCGCAGCGTCGCTTCACAAACCGTCGGTGCCCGCCGCCTCCGTCTCCGGAAGCTCGTCTGCGATGCAGATCCCCGACAGCCTTCTTCGAATTGCGCAGCGGATTCACGACGGCCTTCCTCGCCTTCCGGGTTAGCAGAGGAGGAGCGATCCTTTTGCGGCGATGGAGCAGCATGGGGGTTGGGCGAGGGTTGCGGCGTGGGCAGAGACAACGCGGGGATTTCAGATCGCGGGATGCTGGGAATGCGTGGAAAGCTCATTGCATGTAGGGAAAGGATTAGCGCTACCAAAAAATGAGATTCTTGCCGAATTCGGGAAGGAGACATCCATTCACGGTGATGGGTGCAGGGGCGGGTACAGTTTTCCTTGGGTGTGGTTAGCGCGAGGAGGCGGGGATGAAACGTGTGTTAATTGTGTCATCGGTGACAATCCGGTGACAATCTGGTAATTTGGTGGGCTCATATTTTTGATCTAACGGCTGTCATTAGGGGGTGGGATTTAAATCATTGGTTGATATACAGGTGGGTAAGATCTGGCAGGGTAAAATCGATTTTTCTCACAACTGGTCTTTTTTAAGGGTTTAGATTGGGACGCCGGGGGCCGAGCTGGCTGACTGCAGCAGCAACGGTGGACTTGAAAAGCTTGACGCGCCTACGTCTGAGAGGCCTTCCTTTCTGCACCCAGCTCCCCGACGGTTTGTGTCAGCTCCACAGCCTCAAGGAACTGCTGATTCGGTCGGCTCCAGCCATCAGGCGTGTGGGGCCTGAATTCGTCCACCACCACCAGATGTCTGCTTTCCCTAGGCTCGAGGACCTAAAGTTTAGTAGGCTGCCCAACTGGGAGGAGTGGGTGTGGGAGCAGAACGACGACAACGTAGCCCCCCCAATGCCCTCTCTACAGAAACTCCACATCCAAGATTGCAGCAAGCTGGACCGCCTGCCCGCGGGTTTCTCGAGCAGCAAGCGCATTGCTCCGCGGGAGCTGTCCGTGCATCATGCCGCCAGGATAACAGCCCTGGAGAACATCGCTTCGGTGGAGACGCTCATGGTGTACGACTGCCCCCAGACTCAAGGTCATCCGTGGCTTCCCCAGGCTGCGGTACGTAGGGATCGAGCTCTGCCCGGTGATTGAGGTGCTGCAAGTCGGACCAGCTCTCGACTCGATGGAGTTGATCGACCCAGCCATGAAGACTTTGCCGGAATGCCTCAGAGGTCTCCAGATAGGGTATCTGTTTCTGCGCTGCCACCAGAGGCTGCACGACCTTCTTATTTCAGATTCTGGCAATGACGATGAGTACTGGCATGAGATGGAGAAGATCGAGCATTGCGGGTATTTCCTAACAGAGCCCGCAGACCAAAGCATCACTACTAGTACACAGTCGTCCTCCATCAGAAATAGCCACTGCAGCAGGTACGTGTCAATATATCCGGTTACCAATTACTAATTACCCTTTATTTTTTTTATATATAATATGCTACCGATCCACTCATGCACGTTGATTTCACTTGTGCTGCGGTAACCTAGGTCGCCTCGATCGTCAACAACACCATATATCTTCGCATCCATGCACACCAAGAACGGATCGATTGAGTAATAGTTAAGCTGAAGAAAGAGGACTGAGATGAAGCGAATAAAACCTCAAGGAAGACTCGATGGAATGGATAGAAAGATCGATGATCCCTCCCTCCTGTAATTGACTAGGTCAGCCCGCGTCCTCCAAGGGCAACAGGTATCCGCATCCCTCCCTCGCTCCCCCGCATAGTGCAATCTTTCTTTCTTTCTTTCTTTCTTTCTTTGGCGCACTCATATACACACATGTTGATTTAATTTTTGTGCAAGGTCGTCTCTTCAACCAACGCTATCTTCGCATCCATGCACAGAGGGATGATCTCACTTGAAGGTGCAATCCACGATTCTCATCGGTTGGCAGTAATTAGCTAAGCTGATATCAAAGAAAGAGTGTGACTTCTGAGATGAAGCCCAAAAAGCTCAAGGTAGCCCACTACGTTCTCTGCTCTGCTCCCTACTCGCTCGACTCGATGGAATGGATGGAAATATCTACTGCTCATAATTGTTGGAATTGTTGACCTCGGTCAAGTGACCCGTAAAGGCCCAATCCGAATCCAACTAAGACCCCAATTAGTTGCCTTGATCGGGAGGCAAAACTAAGTCTATCTAAGGGCCCGGCCCCGCGCCTACAGCACTATATAACCAAAGGGAGACCCCCTGATCTCCCTGATCGTGTTAATCACGAAATTAGTCATTAGGGTTAGCCCTAACCCTAATACACCGATCTGTAAGGTGCTGCAAGGTGTGGAAGCCCGGTGTCCCTATTCTACTTCAACCTGCAGCCGTCCTTCAACATCTGCTACATCTACAGCGCCTATCTATGGCGAATCTAAGTCCAGGTAAATCAATTCAGTGTTCAGTTAGTTAATTACTAGGTGTGATCTATCTCTGACTAGTGATCCTGTTAAGTTAGTGATAATTAGTTCTAACAATAATAAGATGATCATCACATCATAATTGATATGTAACTGAGCATATCTAGCACCACTGTACATACATCTCATTAGGCTAATAATTATTCTTTCAACGACGTGGCCTAGAATGACATTTCTAGGAACCAATCATGTATAATAATAGAGTAATTGCACATCCTATTTCAAGATTTTGTCCACTGTTTTTCAGTGCCGCCAATAGGTCAGTGACGACCAACTGCGTTTCTGAAAAACTTAGTGAGGCTCCATGGCCACGGGCCACAACAAGTTGCCGTACGTGGATTGTGGTGTGGGCTAATAACCGCGATCCAGAAACCAATTTGTGAAGGCAAGAGCTCGAACCAAGCTTCAATAAAGTTCTGTAGCACTCCATGACATATGAAAACACGAGCTTAACTACCCCCCCCCCCCCCCCCCCCTCCCAAAAAAAATAAAATAAAATAATATTTATAGAAGCCCCTTGACTTGCACTTATCACAACTACACTTAAAGGATGGAACAAAACTAAATTCAGAAATCAGAAAACTGTAAAGAGATCTTAGATTAATTAGGTCATATGTCTGTGGAGCCAACCACTGTGATGTTCTTGATGTTATGCTTGGTGTGTTTTGTCTTGGCCGTGTGACATCTTAGGGTCCAAACCTGGCTAGGCCCGCTCACACGATGAATGGACCCCACTCGATCCCACTAACCTTTTACGCGAAGCGAAAAGCGTTCGTTTTCGCTTCGCGTAAAAGGGTTAACCCAAGGTGGGTGGTGTTGGAGAACTTAGGCTTATATGTTGACTTTGCTCCCACTACCTCCTCATGTCCACTAGTGCACATGGACCACTATGAGGCTAATCTCAATGGACCAGATGTCAAATGCCATCTCACTTCGCAAGGTAACCATCATGGCTAATTCCTATTCAGAAACCATCGGATCACCAAACAACAATGTATGATACTAAGTTACAAACTGACACGGAGAACAAGTGAGATTCAGCAAGCAGTATGTCGAAAACCTCACCACTGGAAAGCGTGGTGTGGAAGATAGTGTCGCGTGGCAAAGGGAGCAAAGGGTGATGCACTCTCGAGTATCGAGGATGGCAACAATGTGCGGCCTTGACGATTCCAACCGCCGGGGGCGCAGTCGAGGCTAGAAGTTACCACATTAATCAAGAGAAAAGGAAGAAACTTTACCCATGACTGCCATCATGAAAACATTAGGTAAAAATACGCTCTATATGTTGTAAAATTACTAAGCATTGATGGAAAAAAATACTCCAAACTTTCCTATGTACATTTTTTAATTACAACCATAACCATTATGAAAAATAGACAAAAATATCTAAATTCAAATACCTACATATATTTACAAATTATGCACTTTGTGGTTACAAAACAATCAGCTAGAAATAATCATGATAGGAAAATAAAGATGATAATACAACAATAAATTAACAATGCATTCACTAAAATGCAATAGTTAGATTGTTAACACTAGTCAGGCAAAATGACTAGTTCCTAATTGTGTTCTGTTAGTTAGGAAGCGATGGAGAACGTGGCGTGTGAGGCCACTCCGACCAGCAAGCTAAATAAGCCCATGGTTGCTCCTTTTAGGGCAGCACGCATGAGCCTAAGAGTGGCGATCTAGTTGAGAAAATCTTATATGTAGATTGATCTACAAAAGACAGTATGTAAATCATTTTAAGATTTGTGTGAAGAAGAACACCACAGCGTGCGAGTGCTGTGGACAGCTCCAGAGTCGGGCACATGTCGCGCTCCAATCGGCATCGGTTGGATGGGAGATAATTGAGTTTGATTTTTAAACTAAAACGTGATTTTCTCCCAAACCGTGAGTTTATTTTCGTATCCATTTTGAGCATATGTCTTCTTTAAAATTAATTCTACAAAATTATATCCAATATGGATATTTTTAATTTTTTAAATATTAAAATTTTCATCAACATTTTAGATGCATTGTTTCAACATTTTATATGTACCAGGTTAACATTGTTAGGAAAATGTTGAAACAATTTTTCAAAAATGTTGACTCGTGCTTTAAAAAAATATTGATATATCAATTTCAAAATGTTGAATCTATATGAAATTAAAAAAGTATTAGTACGTAACATAAAGAAAAAATAAAGAAAAGAAAATTCAAACCATACATGATTTGTAGGTCAGCCCATTCGCCATTAGTGGGCTGATCTACATGTTGTTATATGTAGATCAATCTACATATAGGATCTTCTCAAAAAAAAAAAATCTACATATAGGAGGTCCTATATGAGCTACCTGGTGTTTTATGCCCACGCCTAAAAAAACTGGTCTTTTATGTATTTTATAATTTATTAGAATAATAGATATGGTCTATCCTATATGATTTGAGAATCACATGTTTTCCATCAGCGGTATGATTGGTCCATCAAGTTCTTGGCATATCTAAAGGCACAATGCCGTGGCTGAGAATTAGACAACAGTCCTGATATCACCAACAAGGCATATGTTTTGTTATAAAGAAAGAGGCAAAAGCAGCGATAACTATTTGTTGTCCACGATAATGGCTATGATTATGATGATAGACAATGAATGCAGTAGCTATAGAATAGAGTTACCTTGCGTGTAGCTATAGAATACAGATACCTTGCTTGTAAGCATTGGTACATAGGAATCCTAGGAGTTGATTATTTGTCTGATGTGAGTACTTGAAAATTGCATAAAGAAGCAAGCGTAAGAATTATGGCTAAAGAAAGGTTGCATAATGATACTCTATGTATATTGTTAATTTATCACTTCCCAATGGTGAATCAACAACAAATCCTACCTTTGGTAAAGCTATAATAAATAAAGTCTAAAGTGGATTAAGATAGCTAATAGATCCAATTCGTCTCTTCTTTCTAGTACCACGACACATGAGGGCATCATTGACTAGAAAAAAAAAAATCACGAGACTCGTCAAAAGCTACAATCACAGAGAAAGCAATATGCCATCATGTTAATTGTGCTGTTTCATGCCTTCATGCACAATTAAGACGAAGTGTGATGTGCTATTTTAGAACAACCCTTCGTGTTAATTGTGCTGAATATAATACGCCATTATTACACTTCAAATTCCATGCTAATTTAAATAGCGGTTAGCTCCACTTCTACAAATCGAATTATCCATGCAGTTAAAACTTCTGAGGCTGGACATTTGGATATACAAATTATTGGGCAACACTATTAATTGCAACAAAACTAACTTTTGTTGACCTCGACATAGTTACATTGTGATGGAGTAACACATCCTGATAACTTTGATCAGTGCGCAGGGAGTATCTTTCTGGTTCTAGATAGACTCCAAACCTAACTGAAAGAGGGCAATTGCTTTAGGAAATTTCAGGTAAACTGAACTTACACTTTTTTCAAATAATTTGGATCTTCCGGCCTCAACCCATACAAAAATGATGATATTTCACAAGATGTTTTACCATCTTATCCCTGGTGTGATGGGTATATTTTCTTCAAAAGTAATGTAGATGTCAATGTACCAATGAACGTGTATGTGTAAATGTAAATCTTATTTCATTTTATGACCATAAGCAAGCCAAATTGACTCGTGGAACGACTGAATACCAAGCTGATATTAACGGTCGCGATGTAAATATTTCATGAACGTAAAAGCAATAGGGTTTCTTGGTTGGAAGGGTAGATTACTAGATTTTTTTTTCATAATATGACAAGGAAATAAACAAAATTTGTAATTTTCTCATGATGATAAACACGCGATGGGATTTCTTTCTGTCTCACTGGCATCTAAAGGCAGGAGGAATATATTCTTCCCGCACCGGCAAGTTAGGGGAAAACAATCTATCTATGTGGAGTATACGTACTAATTGGAGTGTGTGGCAAGTTTTGGATTCGTCCTCTCTCTTTTTTTTAATAAGGTCCATCTATAAACCCCATAGTTGTGTTCTTGCCATGCCCTGCATACTTCCCAAGAACAAAGAGCCCACGAGGATTCCAGCTAATTGAGGTCTCTCTCTCTCTCTCTCTCTCTCTCTCTCTCTCTCTCTCTCTCCTCCCCATGCATGGTTTAACTGTTATTTACTGCTGGCTAATAGGGAGAAGTAATTAAACTACCGTAGGTCGATCCAAGCCATGGCGGCGGTGCTGAATGCTCTGGCCCCCTTCGTGGTGAGGATGATCAAGGACATGTCTAACGAAGAGCTGACCATGCTGCTGGGCGTCTCTGTCAAGATAAAGAAGCTTGGGAACAAGGTGGAGAATTTACATGCCTACCTCGCCGACGCCGAGAGGCGGCGCGTCAACGAAGCCAGGGTTCAGAGGTGGGTGAGCAAGCTCAAAGGGGCCCTGTACGAGGCGACGGACATCCTGGAGCTGTGCCAGCTGGACGCTGAGGAGCGGCAAAACAAGGGACACTGGTGGGCAAGCATGGAGGACAAGGCGTCGGATTGCCTCCGACTGCTGCTCTTCTTCCTGCGGAAACCGGGTTTCGCGCACAGCACGGGCGGCCGCATCAAGGAGCTCAACGAGAGGCTCGACGGCATCAGGGAAGAGATGGCCGAGTTCAGGTTTGAACCGAGCTCCTTACCGGTGCAGACACGGCCCAGCGACGCCACTCTGCGCAGCCGCACGACGACATCGTTGATGGACGAATCTTCTATTGTCGGTGAAGCGATCGAGAGGGACACAGAGTCCCTAGTGCAGGTGCTCTTTTTCTTTTGGTGGTTGTTGTTGTGTGCACTACAGTAAGCTACATCTCTGTTTTTCAATTGATATGATGCCCATTATTTAATTTAGATCAACTTTGCAATATGGATCGGCGCAGGTGCTGTTGAGCAAGGAGGAGCCCGCACTCATGGTGGCGTCCATCGTGGGCCCGGGGGGCATGGGCAAGACCACGCTGGTCAAGAAGATCTTCAACGATATGGACATCAACATGGCGTTCGGGAGCAAGATCTGGCTGAGCGTCACCGAGAGGTACGACGAGGTGAAGCTCCTACGCTCCGCCATCACCCAAGCCACTGGCAGCGATGGCGGCATCACCGGGGACAAGCAGGTCCAGTGTCAGGCCCTCGCCGGCGCTCTGGCTGGCAGCAAGTTTTTGGTGGTGCTGGACGACGTCTGGAGTGATGGGGCATGGACTTGCGTCCTCCGAGACCCCATCGTTGGGGCTGCACGTCAACAACCCGGGAGCCGAGTCGTCGTCACCACTCGGAACAACGAGCTCGTCAAGAACATGGTGGGAACTACGGCCAACAGTCAGCACCATGTCCAACCAATGGACGACGAAGATGCTTGGTCCTTGCTCAAGAAACAGTTGCCGCCGCAGGTACCTACATACCTGGTCATACCTACCATCGACCCATTATTTATTAATCTAGTTTAAATACTTGTATATAGCAGTAGTAGTAACTAGCAAATTCAAATGATTTATGACCCGTTTGATGCATCAAAATGCTGCACATATGTGACATCGATCACGACTTAATAAGGGGTCTTAAACTGTTGGCAGGATGTCCACAGTGACAATGGTGTACGTGGTCTTGACCATCTAAAAGACATCAGGGTAGGTATAATTAGGAACTGTGGCAGTCTACCGCTTGCCATTAAAGCCATAGGAGGGCTCCTCAGAACAAAGAGAGCAACCGCGCATGAGTGGAACGGTGTTTTGCATGATCCTGCATGGAAAACAGATGGATCACACCATGACCTAAACATCGCACTACAGTTAAGCTACGAGGATTTGCCTCCAGAATTGAAGCAGTGCTTCATTTACTACTCGCTTATCCCTAATGGATTAGAAATACCCCGTGATGTTATTGTCTATATGTGGATGAGCGAAGGGTTTCTTCTAGTAACCAGTAGTGACTACAACAGTCCGAAAGAAGAAGAGTATGACGTAGGAGTTTCTTACTATTGACGGTCATTACGGACCAATTTCGACCGTCAATTAGCTCAATAAATAAAAAGGACTGAGCATTTCTTACACGCATTTTATTTAAGAATAACCTATTTCCACATGTACCTCTAGATTTTAGTGTGCAGGTGGAATAAGGGAGAAATCCAGGTGAAATCATGGCCCAAGGCGACGAAACAACACTTTTACAAACACGACGTTCGCCGCGGGCGTACAACTCCAAGACAAAAGGCCAAATCTCGTCAAAGTCCAACACAACTAAGGCCAAATGCACCTGGATCAGAGAAGTAGACCCAGAGGGGGAGCCACCTGCCAAAGCCCAGCCCAGGAGGGGCCAGGCACAGGTCGGCCGACCCCCCCCTGGCCAGGTCGGCCGACCTGACAGGGTGGCCCCCTGGGCCCATCTTTTTGTGGCGGTTTGTAACCGACCTCTGGAAGTCGGTTCCCCCTCATTAAATGCCACCGACCTCGGGAACCGCCTCAAAGTTGCCGACCTTCAAGGACTATATAAGGAGGGGTACCCCCCCTCCTTTCAACACACACACACACACACCACAACAGAAGGATCATTCCCTCCTCGCCTCACGCTAGAGCTAGAGACTCTTCTAGGTAGTGCTAGGCTGAGTAGTGGGCTGCCTTATTGCTCCCAAGGTCTTGTGGAGAATTGGGTATAGCTCTTGTATCCTCTCTTGTAAGACTTGTTCTTCGTATAATGGAATACATTCATTCGTATAGTTGTTATGTGCTTAGTAGTTTGATCATGATCCTGCATGTGTGTTCATCGTTCGTTCATGTTTGTTCATCGCTTGTTCATGTTCATTCATCGTTCGTTCATCGTTCATCGATGATCACTAGTAAACATACATCGAGCGTTCCTTGTTCGTTCATGCTTGATTATCGATTATTCTTGCACGTACTTAATTGATCGTCGTTCGTCGCTCGTTCTTGAGCGACGAACGCTTATGCATAACTTAGTGCTTGCTTTGACCCTTTTGTTTAGTTCATGCTAGTTAGGCTAGTTGTTCTTATGTTCTGGCTTTGGGCTCTTTGTCCTGCAAAGGTGCTCTAGATTTATCACCCCGTCGATCCGAAGGGTTGGGGGTGCCTCGAGGGATCTAGAGTTGTGGTTAGTGACGCCGGCATGGTGCTGGGGTTGTCTCTCCACCCTTGAGTATGTGCGTGTCCCACGGTTTGTAGAGGTAGGTGGCAGGAAGTGACAGCCCTGTCCATCCAAAGGAACCCTCCACGTTCGGGCACGGCATAGGAGTATGTAAATGCGCCGGAGGCGCGGGGCAGACCCTGCGTATGCCGGACCTCCCGAAGTTGCCTAGACATAAGGCGCTTGCTTGCGCTTGCATGATCTTAGATGATAGGTAGAGGCCTTGCACGCTCTATGAATGTTGTACTTTAGGAGTAGTAGCTCACTAGTCTAACTTAGCATTGATTAGAATTGTCTCTCGCCCTTTTATTAGAGAGAGTGGAATACCTTTGTGTGTGTCACGCTATCCTCAACTATTGAACCTTACCCCTGCTTTGGAATGTGGTTATATCATCTATCATTTGTAACACCATGAACATAAGTACTCTTGTCAACCATGTCTTCCCTTGGGAAAATATAAATACGATACCCTTGGAATACTCTCGGGTGAAATGCTACAACGGGTTATCCGTCCGCTTGCGGATATTCAATTAACATGATAAACCTTATAATACATATCTAGTACTTGTTACTAGACGTGGATTATTTGTTTAATAGTGCAAGTGACTCAAACCATAACCCCCGGGCGTCTCCCGCGGTCGCGTATTTTCTGCGTGACCGTAAGAGACGCCAACAAGCATTTCTGGCGCCGTTGCCGGGGAAGACATTGGTTAATAAGAATACGATGATTGTTCATGATTACTCTTGAGATGATCTAACCATTGCCCATGCAGGCTAACCTTGATCTGTTTTCTCTTTTGATGTGAAAACAGGATAGTGTATGCGTGGATTCGACTTGCCGCAAAACTTCGTTGACAATCCCGAGTCACTTGTGAGGAAGACTCGACCTCGCGTCGTCGTCTCCCCTCAAGAACTCACGACAAGCGAACCCGCATCTTCCGCACCATCAATTTCAACAAACATGGCTAACAGGACCCTTCGTGAATACTCCGCGCCCTCCGTCGCCAACGTGCCCGTTGGACCCACTGTCAACGTGGGTGACGAAGGACTCGACATCAAGTCCAGCCTTATCACTATGGTGCAGGCCATACCCTTTTGTGGGAAGGCCCACGAGGACGCCAACACTCACCTTCAACAGTTCCTAGAGATATGCAACACATCAGCCACAACCGGAGATGCCATCAAACTCCGCCTGTTTCCCCTCTCCCTCCTTGGGAAGGCGAAACAATGGTTCTACAACAACCGTACAAGCATTGACACTTGGAACAAATGTTGCACAGAGTTCCTCGCTAAGTTTTTCCCGATGGGCAAAACCAATGCCCTTCGTGGAAGAATCTCAAGCTTCCAGCAAGCAACAAATGAATCCATATCCGAGGCGTGGGAGAGGTTCCAAGAATACATATCTGCCTGCCCACACCATGGGATGGAAGAATGGCTCGTTCTTCAACACTTCTACAACGGGTTGACATCAACAACCCGTGGACATATGGATGCCGCTGCTGGTGGAGCTTTCTTCTCCATGACCGTGGCTCAAGCAAAAGAGCTCATAGAGAAGATGGTTTCAAATCAAGGGTGGAGTGACGATCGACTCCAAACACGCTCAAGAGGCATTCACCCTGTCAAAGAGGTGGACATGTTATCCGCCAAACTTGACCTCCTCATGAAGCGCTTGGATGAACACAACTCGAATGGCAGTGTTCGTGCATTGGACTCACGCATGACGTGTGAGGAATGCGGGGACACAGGCCATATGGGGAAAGATTGCCCCCACACCCAAGAAGATGCGTTCTACATGAACAACAACAACGGGTACCGTCCAAATGGAGGCCAAGGATATAATCAAAACCGACCATCCTATCAAGGAGGTAACAATTTTTCTGGCTTTAACAATAATCAGCCTTCCTTGAAAGACTTAGTTTTTGGCCAAGCTAAAATTAACGAATCAATCAATAAAAAGTTTGCTGCCAATGATAAAGTTCTAGAAAATATAAATTCACAGTTAGAAGGTTTTTCCTCTGCTTTGAAAAATCAACTGAGCTTTAATAAAATGATAGAAACTCAAATTGCTCAGCTTGCTGCTCTTATTCCTGCCTCTAATTCTGGGAAGATCCCGGGGCAACCCGAGGCTTCCTTAGAAAATGTTAATGCGGTTACCACGAGGGGAGGAAAGTCCACTCGGGATCCGCCATATCCTAACCATGCAGGTAAGAAGAACAGAGTTGAACAAGAAGAAGAAGGCCCTTCTAACACCCAAGAGAAGGAACATGACGAACCAAAGGCAGCCGGTGGGGAGGAAATAGAATTCCAAGACACCAACTTCATGCCGTTCCCACACCGAAACAAGAAGCCAAAGGTGGATGAACAGTTTGACCGTTTTGTTGAGGTCATCAGAAAAATTCATGTCAACATGCCTTTGATGGACATGGTACAAGTGCCCACATATGCACGTTACCTCAAAGACATCCTCAACAACAAACGACCACTACCCAACACAGAGATGGTCAAACTCACCGAGGAGTGTAGCGCAGCTATACTCAACCAGCTTCCAGAAAAGAAAAAGGATCCTGGCTGCCCCACCATATCATGCTCTATCGGGGCACATCACTTCGAGCATGCCTTATGTGATCTAGGGGCAAGCGTCAGCGTTATGCCCAAGGAAGTCTTTGATCGATTGAGCTACACAGAGCTGACTCCTACACCAATGAGGTTGCAATTAGCAGATTCATCTGTTCGCTACCCCGCGGGGATAGCCGAAGACATTCCGGTAAAAATCCAGGGCAACTTCATTCCGGTGGACTTCGTGGTGCTGGAGATGGACATTGATAAGGAGACGCCCCTCATCTTGGGATGTCCCTTCCTCAGCACCGCGAAGGCTCAAATCGATATTGGGGCCGGAGAAATCCGTTTCTACATCAATGAGAAGGAGGAAAAATTCGAGTTTCAACCCCGAAAAGAACAATGCTCAATGATCAAGATCAAGTATGGGCCAAATCCCTCAAACATCAAAGAAATCGAAGTGACTCCAAGAAAGACGGACAATCTCATTGCTTTTTGGAAGCAACTTGACAAACGTGAGAACCCGTCATGGTACCAACCCAAGAAGCCTGCAACACCACGACCAGGATTATGGGTCAAGAAATCAGCCCCTCAAAAGCCACCTACACAGCCCAAGATCAAACAAGTGTGGCAAGTAAAGAAGGTGCAGCCATCCTCATCTCCAAGGACAGGGCCGGCACCTCAAGAATGAAACTCATGGAGAAGTCCTTGCTCGCCAGACTTAAAACGGCGAAGCCCTGGCCGACAGGATAATCGGCATTATCATTTCTTTTGATTCCTTTTTGAAATTCTTTTCTTTTTTTTCTAAAAATCACCATTTGCATTTTCCCAAACCACTTTGCATTCTTGATTGTCCTCAAAAGATTCTTTTGAATTTTTTTCGCCAGCATATTCGCTTTCGTCTCGCCATGCATACAAAAAATCAATTTTCCAAAAAAAAAATAGAAAAATACTTGGTTCTTCAAAACTTTTCCACTCTTTTGTGCAAGGTTTTGGATTACCTCTGTACCACTACAATAAATTTTCACATGTTGGAATTTTCCAACATTTTCTCTTCTAGTTTCAAATTTTTCTGAAAACCATTTGAATTTTGAGGCATGATTCTATTTGGAAATCTTTCTGAGCAACATTTTCGAGGATTTACTGGACATAGCAGCCAAGGTCATGAACTATAGGACCGTTGGAGGCTGTGGGCCAAGAGGGGGGACAAGTGGGCCCAGCAGGGGGTCGGCCGACCCCACCAGGACAGGTCGGCCGACCTGGGGTAGCCGTTGCTGCCCCCCTACTTTGTCCCAACGGTCACCTGCCCCCTCAAACGTTCAAAAACGGCTACATTTCGTGCTATAAATTGGAGTGACCGGCCACGAGCTCTCTCTCCCTCACACACACTCATTTCACTCCTCATTCACTTCATTCTCAAAGCTCTCAAGATCTCCATTGCTCTCTCTTGTTTCTTGCCTCAAACATTTTCTGCAAAAATCACTTTGGTTTTAGTGTGTTTTCAGTTGCTTTTGAGGATTGCAAGTTGCGTTCTTACTCACAAGAACAACCGACGGTTTCGCCGATTTTTCCTAACATAACCCGTTCGGAGTTTTCGTTCTTGTGTTCTTTCTCTCTTTGTGTGCAGCCATGACCGGTGCCAAGAAGCTGTACGGAGCGTTGAAGAGGTCCCTAAGTTCAAAATCAAGTCCAAGCTCTTCACGCCGAAGCACTCGCTCACGCCCCGCAGTCGAGCCACCGCCAAGTCCACCACATGAAGCCGAGGAAGAAGAGCGAGAGGGCAACATCGAGCATCGTCTCCTCGTCGACACCGACCTCGACTTAGTGGGTGAATACGAGATGAACGCCTACGCGCTTCTTCAAAACCGTATCTTTGCTCCTACGCGAGCATTTGACACGGGGCTGCTGCAAAAGACTGGTATGGATGCTGAATTTGCTAAAGTCTTTAAGGCCATAGGGTGGAAGGATTTTGCTAGTGTAGATGAGCCGGGTTCCCGCTTGCTTACACTTCAGTTTTTATGCACCCTACGAGAGGTAGATGAGGGTATTACTTTTCGGTTTTTCCGGGAAGAATACCGTTTGAAATGGAAAGATCTTAGCATACTTCTCGGCTTTAATTCTCGCTGCAATGTTGATATTGATAATGCCCTTCCTGAATTTTCAAAACTTGCATTTTGGGAAAGGATTACGGGTTTTTCAACATGTGTGCAGCATAGAACTAATCACATCCATCACCCTACTTTGCGTTTCTTGCACATGTGGATTGGCATCACTCTTTTTCCTAGAAGTGATATTAGAATTGTGCGCGAAGATGATATGAAAATTCTTTATGCTATGGTTGAAAAGATTAAGATTTCTCCTGTCCAGTACTTGATTCATCATTGGTTAGAAAATTTTGGGATGATGGGACCAATTGAATGCACCTCGTTAATTACACGTATTGCTGCGGGAGTGGGTGCCTTGTATGATGCTAATGTTGAATATATTTCTACACCCCGCATACTCATAAACGAGGATTATCTTATTCGTGGTCATACACTTAAGCATGGTCCAAATGATTCCCTCATATTTTATTTTGTCGGGTATACAAACGAGTTTCGGTTACCTAACCCGGATCTTCGCTTGTATACTTACAAAAATCTAACCATTGAGCTCCAAGAAATGGAGAGTGCGCGCAGGAGTATTTCTTCTCGCAGGAGGACGCGCAGGTCGGAGCAGCCATCAAGTTTCGAGGCACCCACACCGCAGCCCATGGCTCATGGCGGCCCAGGGTATGGTCACACCGGGTATTTTCCCGGTGCGTACTCAGCCCCGCCACCGCACATGGCCGGGGGCTCGGCGTGGCAAAACTCGGGGCATGACCCAAGGATGTTCACTCCGCAACAACAATGGGAGGAACACTCCTCCGACTCTGATGCGACTCAAGGTTTCCACCTTGAGCAAGCGATGAACAACCTCTCCGAGCAAATGGGAAGGCTCGAGACCACGGCAGGAAACATCGACTACACGCTCAACCAACACATCCTGCAAACCCATTAGTGGCAAGAGCGCACCGACACCCAGCTCACCAACCTCACCAACATGACGGAGCGGGGACAAGCCGATCTTTCGGCTTACTTTCGCCACATGGGGTTCAATCCACCAAACCCATAAGCAAAAACAAGCTTGGGGGAGGCGCCATACTCCCCACTAAGGTATCATGTATCGCAACTTGTATCCTTCTATTTTTTCTCTCTTTGTTTTTGCTTGCTCTTGCTCCTCATATGAAAAACAAAATAAAAATGACAAAACAAAAAAGAACAAAAATTAGTAGTGTAGTCTCTTTATGCGCTGTAAAAATGTTCCTAGTCTTTCTATGTTGAGATGATGAATAGTTGCTCTGCTTTATCTCTCTCTTGTGCCTAGTTCATAACTTAGTACTCTCCTAGTTTTGAGTTTGTTGGCTAAATAAAACTCGCTTAGAACCTGAAACTTGTGGGTTGCATACGTTTGCGCTGAACCTAAGTTGTTGTGAGAGATGATATGGTAAAAAGAGCTACTCAATCTTGTTCCAAGTTAAGCTTGAAAACTCCGGAGCTTTTGTTTTCGAAAATCATAAAAATTTATAAGTTCCTCAGTGATGTTAATTTCCTACCAAAGCCATTTGTAGTACTTCATATAAAACCTTACACATATGCTGCTTGCCATTTCGTTGAGCTTTATCAAAATTGTGCGACCCTAGTGAGATGCTTTTCATACTCTCATGATCAAGATCACGTACACATTCCACCTCATATGCTAAACTTCTACACCGGAAGTTAGCAACATGTCATGCCATCCACCAAAATAAAGACACTCCTCACAATATATCACCTCTCTTAAAATATCAAAAGTAGGCATGGCTATGCAAAAGAAAGAAAGAAAATAAAGCTCACAAAAGATGAGCATGATGAAAAGAAAGAGACAAAATCTGCTCTCATTTTGAGCATGAAAAAAAAAGAAAGAAGAAAAGATAGCCATGCCCAAAATACAAAATAAAGAGAGGTGAACAAAAAGAGGAATAGTCACATACACCACCATCCATATATACACACTTGCACATCTTGATCTACGATTGTATGGCTTGCTATCTCCGTGGATCCACTCTTTTGGTTTTGCAAAATATGAATGCAAGTATGCCTCTCTTTCATATCCTACCGTGAGCTCCACAAAAAGCCTATTAGATGTAGGATGAGGCAACACACATGCCTTGGTGAGGAATAACAACACCACTTGAGCGATTCGAGAGTATCATTTGAGGAACTTGGTTTTATTTAAAAAATTTTGAAAACCTCCGGAGAATAAAAGCAAGACAAGGGATGAGAAAAATAAATGCTCTATATTCCGTTCTCTCTCTCAACCACCCAAGGTGAAGTGGAAAGCAAAAGCCCCATAAGGACTAAGGGAAAAGGGTGAGTTACCATGGCCAACTTATTCAACTCAAGGATGAGTATCCCTGTTATACACTTGGTACCTTTGAGAAGTAGGCATTGTAGCAACTCCTGATCAACAACCTAAAGTCATACTTCTTGCTCGGGACGAGCAAGGGGTAAGCTTAGGGGAGTTGTTGACGGTCATTACGGACCAATTTCGACCGTCAATTAGCTCAATAAATAAGAAGGACTGAGCATTTCTTACACGCATTTTATTTAAGAATAACCTATTTCCACATGTACCTCTAGATTTTAGTGTGCAGGTGGAATAAGGGAGAAATCCAGGTGAAATCATGGCCCAAGGCGACGAAACAACACTTTTACAAACACAACGTTCGCCGCGGGCATACAACTCCAAGACAAAAGGCCAAATCTCGTCAAAGTCCAACACAACTAAGGCCAAATGCACCTGGACCAGAGAAGTAAACCCAGAGGGGGAGCCACCTGCCAAAGCCCAGCCCAGGAGGGGCCAGGCACAGGTCGGCCGACCCCCCCCCCCCCCCCCCTGGCCAGGTCGGCCGACCTGACAGGGTGGCCCCCTGAGCCCATCTTTTTGTGGCGGTTTGTAACCGACCTTTGGAAGTCGGTTCCCCCTGCATTAAATGCCACCGACCTCGGGAACCGCCTCAAAGTTGCCGACCTTCAAGGACTATATAAGGAGGGGTACCCCCCCTCCTTTCAACACACACACACACACACCACAACAGAAGGATCATTCCCTCCTCGCCTCACGCTAGAGCTAGAGACTCTTCTAGGTAGTGCTAGGCTGAGTAGTGGACTGCCTTATTGCTCCCAAGGTCTTGTGGAGAATTGGGTATAGCTCTTGTATCCTCTCTTGTAAGACTTGTTCTTCGTATAATGGAATACATTCATTCGTATAGTTGTTATGTGCTTAGTAGTTTGATCATGATCCTGCATGTGTGTTCATCGTTCGTTCATGTTTGTTCATCGCTCGTTCATGTTCATTCATCGTTCGTTCATCGTTCATCGATGATCACTAGTAAACATACATCGAGCGTTCCTTGTTCGTTCATGCTTGATTATCGATTATTCTTGCACGTACTTAATTGATCGTCGTTCGTCGCTCGTTCTTGAGCGACGAACGCTTATGCATAACTTAGTGCTTGCTTTGACCCTTTTGTTTAGTTCATGCTAGTTAGGCTAGTTGTTCTTATGTTCTGGCTTTGGGCTCTTTGTCCTGCAAAGGTGCTCTAGATTTATCACCCCGTCGATCCGAAGGGTTGGGGGTGCCTCGAGGGATCTAGAGTTGTGGTTAGTGACGCCGGCATGGTGCTGGGGTTGTCTCTCCACCCTTGAGTATGTGCGTGTCCCACGGTTTGTAGAGGTAGGTGGCAGGAAGTGACAGCCCTGTCCATCCAAAGGAACCCTCCACGTTCGGGCACGGTATAGGAGTATGTAAATGCGCCGGAGGCGCGGGGCAGACCCTGCGTATGCCGGACCTCCCGAAGTTGCCTAGACATAAGGCGCTTGCTTGCGCTTGCATGATCTTAGATGATAGGTAGAGGCCTTGCACGCTCTATGAATGTTGTACTTTAGGAGTAGTAGCTCACTAGTCTAACTTAGCATTGATTAGAATTGTCTCTCGCCCTTTTATTAGAGAGAGTGGAATACCTTTGTGTGTGTCACGCTATCCTCAACTATTGAACCTTACCCCTGCTTTGGAATGTGGTTATATCATCTATCATTTGTAATACCATGAACATAAGTACTCTTGTCAACCATGTCTTCCCTTGGGAAAATATAAATACGATACCCTTGGAATACTCTCGGGTGAAATGCTACAACGGGTTATCCGTCCGCTTGCGGATATTCAATTAACATGATAAACCTTATAATACATATCTAGTATTTGTTACTAGACGTGGATTATTTGGTTAATAGTGCAAGTGACTCAAACCATAACCCCCGGGCGTCTCCCGCGGTCGCGTATTTTGTGCGTGACCGTAAGAGACGCCAACACTTACTACACAAAGTCTGGTGAGGAGGAATCTTATAGAACTTCGAGAAACCGGTGTGAATGAAACACTGTCCATTATGCATGATGTTATCTGCTCTTTTGCTCGATACATGGCTAAAGAAGAAGC